>JACEEZ010001676.1:160000-227500 GCA_016584305.1 Chionoecetes opilio
AACGAAATCACTCTGGTCATGCATTTGTCCTATATACATCAGCGTTATACTCAGCTTTTATTTTTACCATATTAATTTTTTTCTTTTATTTTACGTTGGACCCTATAGCGCCTGTAAGCTTTTTTATTTTATCATTTTTTTATTTATTTTTTTACATTCTGCCAGCTTCTACCTCCCTTCCACTGCTTCGTGTTACCTGCCCCCTTCTCCTCTGCCGTGCCAGCCCACTATAACCATTACATTACTCCTGTTGGCCGTAACTGTACTAATTCTCATTACTACATATTCTATTTATCATATATCCCCTGCACTAGTTTCTTGTCACTAGTAATTCAGCATCATTCGTCCTTATACAGTTGCCGTCACTCTCCAAAGGACTGAAGACCTACTGACCTTTCCCTGAGGGTTCGAGGACGCCGGGGAACATAGTGAAGACATAATATAACCCGCGACAGACTGATATCCTCACGTCCATATTGCAATAATTGAGTTACACGTTAGTTCCATCGTCAGGTCACATTAATTTGGTTAGTATTCCTTGCCACTCACATCAAGACACATCATTTTGTCACATCCCCCTTGCTATTTTACATTCCATCACACATGTACACTGACTACACTAATTTCTAGAAGCAGTACAGGACGTTGCCACACCCTACCTACATCACGCTATGCAACAAACACATTTCACTTTGCATATCCAGGCTCGCGTCCATGGTGGTAGACTAAAGGGGACGTGAAGGAAGGACCGGGGAGGCACGGCATAGCGGAGGCGTGATGACAAACAACGATGGTGATTCTAACAGTGAGCGTCTTTCTCCTGTCTCTCATTATCGTTATCGTCGTCTTTTACAGCGTCGTCGTTATTACTGAATGTATATGAGACGACCCCCTCAACCCCCTTCCCTCCCCTCGTTACGACCATAACTTGTTATCTTGTTACAGTCGTTATTTTGTAGCTGAACACCTAATAAGTAATGGTTCAACAGGTTTTAATGTGCAAACCTTTATGGCTAGACAGGAAAACATCGTGACATTTGCTGAAATTAATTAGAGGCTTTTACATCAGAATACAAAATTTGGTGTGATTTATATACATATTTGCATCGTAATGAGTCACTTTTATCAACAATATGATGACGTTTATTTGTTTACCAATAGTTTTTTATAGTGCTATGCGTTTGTCTTCTCTCCACATCACTTCTCACACCCCTATATAGAAAACATAACCTTTGCTTCATCTTTAAATTTCGTCAATTGTCACAGTCATGCCTCCCTCTCCCCTTCCCTCCCTTCCCTCCCACTAACATTTACTCTTGCTATATATATAAATCACCTGAAGTCCCACTAGGCCACAAGGCAGGGTAACGAGAACACGATGCCTCCTGTAACATACATATTAAAGAATCGTTTATCACCGAAGTGTAGTAATTTGCAGGCAGGCAATTTTGCAGGGGGCGGTAACTTGGGCGGCATGGCTGATTACAAACATTATTGCTGCCTCGAGTTACGACATGATGAGACCCATTTGACGAAAGTTTAGTTTTGACCTTTCAGCTGAGGTCATATACACGATAATTTATCCCAAACATTTCCACCCACACAGCAACTTTTAATTTTAGTTCACTCCGGAATTAAAGCGTTGCCACCTTAACTTATATTCAGGTGTAAACCAACTTTAAACCAGCGGGAAAGAGTACTCAAATGAGAGGAAAAATGGCTAAGGCGTTTGCTTATTAACCGTGCATATAGCTGAACACTTCTTGCCGTAGCCACACACATTCTTTTGCTGTGAATACTTAAAGCAAGCCGGTGCCCATTGGTGTTAAGGTTACTCAGGTGTATCGAAGAGGTACAGGTTCCTATATAAACATAACCCAAGGGAGCTGAGGTGAGCCACACGCCCCTGGAAGGTAGAGGTCGCAGCCGGTGTTACTCACTCTCGTGGTGGACATGTTGAGAGGCGTACAGTCGGAGGGCGATCGAGACCTGGCGTGTCACTGTGGCCTACGCTCTCTCATGTCCAGGGTTGAGGGGTGGCCCGGGGCTTCACGCTATCATGAATACGGCACTGTAGGCACTGTGGGCACTGCACTGGTTTAGGAGGCTTGGAGTGCTGTAGGTGACTCCGAAATACAGAGAAAGGCCGGTGAGGTGAGGGGACACTGGCGCCGCTCACACACCAGCGTGCAGCGCCATGTTCCGGCCACACTCGCTCTCTACCTCTCTCTCTCTTTCTCTCTCTCACTCTCTATCTCCCTCCCTCTCCCTCTCCCACTCCCACTCCCTCGCCTGCACCCTCTCCCTCTATTGATTTCTTTCCCGCGCGCTGTGTGTGACAAGCGAGGTGGGAGAAGCGCACCGGAGACTCACTTGAGTAGGAAGAACTGCAGGGGCATTCACACTAGTCCCCCTATATCGGCCCCTATAGCAGGAACGACCCTCACCAGACCTCACACACCGTCCCACACCCAAAAACGATACACAGAGCTCCTGAATGTATGAAGCAGAACTCTTTACTTCCTGCCACGCCTCTATCCAAGGGGAATATCGTTGCTCCAGGAGGCAGTGGTGGCTTTCCATGGTGTAAACATAAAACATGAGGGTGCTTTGACCTGCCGCCGCACCACCAGGTACTCCCGTCCGCCCTGCCTGTGTTGTCTGCCTCCTTTACATGAAACAAGAACCTCGTAATTGCTCAACGGCGCGGGATAAATGGAAGAATACGATAGACCTCATGAGACACGATGGATGGATGAAGCAGGGAAGACGTGGACGGAGCAAGATGATATGGACTGGATACGTGTCGTAGTATAGGTTACGTGGACGAAGAAAACAAGCTTATCACGTTACCACTCGATTGATTGCCTCACCTCATCACCTCAAGAACACCTAATGTCACTTGCTACTAAATCGAGGTGTTCCTTTTTTGTGTGTATACGAACCTGTAAGTTCCATAATATTCCCCACTAATTGTGCTACAGTTGGGTGTAATCGGCTTTCTAGTCATTAAAGTTATAAGTAATGCTCATTGTTTCACTCAGAGCATCGCATTTCCTCCACCTCCTCCCTACACCCCTCACCACCCTCCCAGGTCCTCCCAAACAAGCCACTATTCTCATTATTCCACTCCAGTATCAAAAGAAATAAACATACAGGGGTTAATGACCTGATAAACATGAAAGGAGTGAATGGCTATCCAAATACATTACTGACTGATAACAGAAGAAACATTATCATTTAAAGGTATCCAAGAAAAGTCACTTAACCGCCTGAAAAACTATAAAACACGCTACTTAGCCACCACATCAGCACCCATGTAAATGTCGCATGTATATTAAGCTGACCTTCCCCTTCTAACTTCCTTCCTCCATTACCTGCCTCCCCCTACCACTCGCTGAGGGAGGGAAGTGGCGATACGGCCCGTGGGTTGGGGAGGCATGGGGCAGGGAGGGAATCAGGGGGCCGTGGGTTGGGTCCTGGCATGGGGCGGGGAGGGAATCAGGGGCCCGTGGGTTGGGTCCTGGCATGGGGCGGGGAGGGAGTCAGGGGCCCGTGGGTTGGGTCCTGACATGGGGCGGGGAGGGAATCCGGGGGTGTCGGGGTGGCAAGGGAAGGAAGAGTTATAGTTCGCTCACTTGTCAAACTTAACGATGATTTTTTTTTTTTTTTGCAAAGGACGGAGCTTTTGTGACCCACTGATAGCATCGCGAGACGTGGGTAGGTCAGAGGTCATAGGTCATAATGTAGTGTCAAGAGGATATGTTTGACGATGTAAAGTGTGAGTTCAGGGTATGAATTATTTATTGGGATATCGGAAACTGCTTTTTTTTTATTCGTTTTCCTTTTATATTAAATTGAGAAACTCAGTCATCTTTTTTTTCCATTACGCATCATTGAATATTTTTCTTATTCAATACTTATCATGTTCTCATTACGTTCTCAATAGCTGTATGACAACTAATTCTTTAATACATATACTACAATCGGCTAATACAAATTTTATGTATAGCTTTCGTCATAAACAAGTCTGAGGTTTATCTTATCATGTCACTGTGGTTCATCTTGACGTCAGCAACTATTATTTCTTACTTATTAGCAGCATTTACATTACTTATTACTTAATAGCATTTACATTTCTTATTATATTACATTGCTTATTTTCATTTACAACTTATTAGCAGCATATCGACGTCATCAGATTAATAGATTGAAAGCGTTACTGCCTATTAAAAGCCTACTGTTGAGATCATTCACGCATATAAATAATATCCAAAATCCCTTAAAAAGTATTAATGTTGCAGTGACCAAAATAAAAATATGAGGCGACGAGAAAACAAATTAGATTAGTGGAAAAATATCATAAAAGAATTATATCATATTTCTGATAGAAGATTAATGGAATGGATTTCCGGCGTTAATATTGAGCCCCGAAGCTGTCCACGCTTTTAAAATTTGAGCAGATTTACATTGTTGAATTATTTATGCATTACTGCTATTTTTATAATCAGAAGTACAACATGAACTTGATTAGACGCGAAAAGAATAACAAAGGCAAGATTGGGAGCTGGAAAAATTGTGGTAGTGAGGTTGGTAGTTGTGGTGGTAGTGATGGTAGTTGTGATGGTAGTGATGGTAGCTGTGGTGGCAGTAGTGGTGGTAGTGATGGTAGTTGTGGTGGTAGTGGTGGTAGTGAGGGTAGTTGTGGTGGTAGTGATGGTAGTTGTGATGGTAGTGATGGTAGCTGTGGTGGCAGTAGTGGTGGTAGTGATGGTAGTTGTGGTGGTAGTGGTGGTAGTGATGGTAGTTGTGGTGGTAGTGATGGTAGTTGTGGTGGTAATGATG
This sequence comes from Chionoecetes opilio, assembly GCA_016584305.1. Classification (NCBI taxonomy): domain Eukaryota; kingdom Metazoa; phylum Arthropoda; class Malacostraca; order Decapoda; family Majidae; genus Chionoecetes; species Chionoecetes opilio. The sequence continues at coordinate 164,846 of JACEEZ010001676.1, forward strand.
GTAGTGGTGGTAGTGATGGTAGTTGTGGTGGTGGTAGTGATGGTAGTTGTGGTGGTGGTAGTGGTGGTGGTAGTTGTGGTGGTGGAAACAACTTTTTTTCTAAGGCTTCGATTTTAGAGGCAATATATGATCTGTTTCTGGCAGAGTTGGTCCCGCCACCTGCTCAGTTATTGACCATCTGGCTGCCTTCCAGTTGGTACAGAACCAGCTGAAGACACCACACATCCAGCCTCCATGACCCTTCCTTCTTTCCCTCACCATCACAACTCCCTCACACCTCACACTTCTGCCCTCATATCTATCTCTTATCCCCTTCATTTCCCCTGTTTTCCCTTACACCACGTTACCTCCTACGCTTTGTCTCTTATTTCATACGGGCGTTGCATCCAACATGTGCAAAATAACATGAATAGTCATTAGTTTAGTTTTCATTTTATTTAATTTTACAACTCTAACCGAACCGGAGTAAGCGTGTCTTGATGGGGGCCGACATGCAGGCCGACTCCTGACTCAAATCTGGACATGTGTTTCAAAGCAAAGGGTTATTGCGTTCCTGTGCTACACTTCGGCACCATCCTAGCACATCTTGGTCTTGGCAACCCTTGTGTGTCCTGTCACATCCATGGTACTGGCAGGCATCCCTTAACCCAAGTCCTCGTCTGCTTTTTTATGACAGTGCAAGTCACCGATTACCATCTACCCATCACTCCTACACATGACCTGATTCAATATGGATGTGAAATTCAAACTTGAGAACACAATCGTATGAAAACTAGGTTCTTTCTGGCCAGCTGTGTGTAGATACATTGCTTACTTGCTAACCATATTCTTCATATCATATTCTTCATGCAAAAGTTCAGTTCTCCCTCACAAAAAGTCTACTTAGCAGTGAGGAACACATCTTATCCGACGTAAAGGTACTCGATTGAAGGAGTGAAACAAGACCCCTAAGCCACCTCGTTCACAAGACTCTCTCCCTCTCTGCATCACTCGACGTTTCCTCCTCAATGACCTCTGTGATAAGGTGACCCAAGGCGCCCTTCCTTACGATAGAGAGCTTCTTCAGAGGCAAATCCGGTACATATCTTTCATTGACATAGAAAGAGCGTGCACAACAGAAACCTTGATCATTGTCGTTCTCAGGAGACCAACTTTCTTCCTTCTTAGATTCTTGTCTTGCTCGTCTGCCAGGTTTCAGAATGCAGCATTTCTTTTTCTTCTTTCCCTCACCCTCGCTGCTGACGTGACTGTCTCGCTTTTGTGTCTTGTCCTTGAGCGTCTTTGAGCCTCTTAACTTCCTACTTGGAGTTGCCGAGTTGTGCTGAGATGGAGACGGTTCTCCCTGCCGCTCCACGCTGTGCCTGAAGGATATAAGACATTAGGTTCTCTTCACAGTCTTTACATAATTCCTCCTTATCACCATTCCCTAACCCTTGTTTACAACCCACCTACCTGCGCTGGACAGTGGCGCTTGGGTGCGAGCCAGTCGATTTGACGGACCACATGTACCGCGTGACGCCTTGGCCGCGGGTCAGAACCAGCGAGGACTGTCGGGGAAAGGGTAGAAAATAATCCTTAATTAAAGTATTTGGTATTATTCCAGTTTGAACATCGAATTCACTTTGGTGGACGAAACAAAGGTATAGGTTCGGTTAGGTTCAATTTGTTTTTTAATATTTTTTGTTGCAAATCACCCACACAAAAAAGTGATTTGCGACAGAAACGGTTAACAGATTAATTCAAATCACATCGAAACTCACCAGAAAAAAATAGTTTCGTCCACCAAAGTGTATTCGGTGTCAAACTGAAAATTTACCAAGTATTTTAACACCCATTTCAGGTAAAAGTCAAAGATGAAATGTAAGTAATAAATGGTACTAAAGATGATAACTGGCATCAAAGAGGACGAGTTTTTATCACGAATCATAGTCTTTCTCACCTTCGTTGTGAAGATGCAGGGGAAAGTGAGTCTGAAGGCGCGTTGGAAGTTTTGATGGAGCAGCCCGTAAATCACGGGGTTGACGGCGGGGTTCACGTAGATCATGTACTGGGACACCGTCATCAGCGCGGTGTACCACTGCAAGGGAGGGATGCACAGAGGTAATCAGGGACTTCGAATATATACATCAAGGGGAAAATTACATCTAATAAACTTGTTACTAATGCTTAAATTTAATTATTATGACAAAACAAAAGGATGCAAGGGACGTTATCTACTGAGGGACGAGCTATGTGGGTGTGTGTTGTGTGTGTGTGTGTGTGTGTGTGTGTGTGTGTGTGTGTGTGTGTGTGTGTGTGTGTGTGTGTGTGTGTGTGTGTGTGTGTGTGTGTGTGTGTGTGTGTGTGTGTGTGTGTGTGTGTGGTGTGTGTGTGTGTGTGTGTGTGTGTGTGTGTGTGTGTGTGTGTGGTGTGTGTGTGTGTGTGTGTGTGTGTGTGTGTGTGTGTGTGTGTGTGTGTGTGTGTGTGTGTGTGTGTGTGTGTGTGTGTGTGTGTGTGTGTGTGTGTGTGTGTGTGTGTGTGTGTGTGTGTGTGTGTGTGTGTGTGTGTGTGTGTGTGTGTGTGTGTGTGTGTGGTGTGTGTGTGTGTGTGTGTGTGTGTGTGTGTGTGTGTGTGTGTGTGTGTGTGTGTGTGTGTGTGTGTGTGTGTGTAACAGTTCAGTTTGTGCCAATAAATTCCAAAAATACTAAAAAAGCAACAACAAAAAAGTCCATTTGAATCTGTATTGAATTACTAACAATCCTACCCTTTCAGTGGCATCGTCCTTGAAGCTGCCGAAGTCATCAAGGAAGCTGGTGTGGAAGATGTTGAGCAGCTGAATGGGCAGCCAACACACCACGAAGATCACCACCACCAGGAACATCATCTTCACCACCCGCTTCTTGAGGTGAGTCATCACGGGATGCTCTGCGGAAACCATTAACGGTGTATGTCGCCGCACGTTAAGTTGGCGAAAATTGGGCCCCTTTCTTCCCCTTTCCGAACGCACGGGATTGGCTGAGATGTTGGATGTTGGGGCTTTAGGACCGAACTTGGAGTAAGGCATTGTCACCCAACACCCAACACCTCAGCCAATCCCGTGCGTTCGAAAGGGGGGATTGCAGGGGCCCCATTTTCGCCAACTTAATGTGCGGCAACTATAGGATGTATGAAAGGTCAGGCTTACGTATATCTGAGCAAAATTCCCAACGTCACTGATAGCACGATAAGAAATGCGAACTGAAGGACCTCTGTATCCCCTTCGTATTCTAGTTTACATCACAAAGGACTGGCCAAGGGCAAAAAGAAAGAGGTAACAAAAAACCTGCATAACGTAGTTGCCAATCCCTATAAAGAAGGCAAAGAGAATAAAGAAAGGGGGGTGGACGAATTATTTAATCCTGTGGGGCTTTTTTTTTATTTGGTGTTGAAACTTACCCCTCTTGAAGAGATTCTTGAATTTTGGATGCCTGAAATAGACGAATATGGTGGAATAGGAGATGAGCATTATGGTGAGAGGCAGCGACGTGAAGCCCAGCGCCGCCACCATCCACCACATGTACAGTTTTTCGTGTTCGCCGCAAATTGTCTGAATTCTGTCCTTCCAAATGTGCACCTGGAAAGAGGGAAAAAAGAAAGGGGTGAGAGCGCAGCAGTGAGGTTGGTTTAACAAGGTGCATCAGTAAGCTTTGTTCCTTGGCATTTCCTGAACTCTAGGATTTTATATACTTGATTTTCTTTGTATATTTCAATGGTCCTCTATGTCTTTTTGTTGCTTTGATTGGATATTTACTATATTTGTTTAGAGAAATATTCTGCACAACACTGGCTCTCGTTCGGGCCATTCATTCTCTTACAGCAAGTCATTTGTATGAAGTAATTGGTGCATTGTAATAACTTTTGATGGGAATTGCAGTGATTGAAGAAAAAAACATCGCGCATCCAATGAACCTACATAACTATTAAACACAATAAGGTTTACAGCCGTTTTTCAGCATCGTTTTTTTTTAAATGCTTGTTAACAAAGATGGTAAAAAAAAATCTTAATAGTATAACATCAACTTTTTTGCATTTTTTTGTATCATACCCTGGTAAGCTCACATCATCACAGTTCACCCAAACACCACGAGGACCCACCGTGTACACCCTGTAGAAGCCCCAGGGCGCGGCCAGAAGGGCGGAGATCACCCAAATGACGACGATGATGGCGAGGGACTGCCAGACCTTGAGGTGTGTGTGGAAGGGCCTCACCACGCCCATCATGCGGTCAAAGCTGATGGTGGCCAGTGACGCCAGGCTCACCAGCATCACCAGCACTGCGTCACAACCCCAAAATCAGGAGTGTAGATAGAAATTAATGTGTTCTCAGTAAATGACGTAAAATGGCTCACCAATATCACCAGCACTGCGTCACACACCCAAAAACCAAAAGTGTTGATATAAACTAATGTGTTCTCAGTAAATGACGTAAAATGACTCACCAATATCACCAGCACTTCGTTAAACACCCAAAAACCAGGAGTGTTGATATAAATTAATGTGTTCTCAGTAAATGACGTAAAATGGCTCACCAATATCACCAGCACTGCGTCACACACCCAAAAACCAGGAGTGTTGATATAAATTAATGTGTTCTCAGTAAATGACGTAAAATGGCTCACCAATATCACCACTACTTCGTTACACACCCAAAAACCAGGAGTGTTGATATAAATTAATGTGTTCTCAGTAATGACGTAAATGGCTCACAATATCACCACTACTTCGTTACACACCCAAAAACCAGGAGTGTTGATATAAATTAATGTGTTCTCAGTAAATGACGTAAAATGGCTCACCAATATCACCACTACTTCGTTACACACCCAAAAACCAGGAGTGTTGATATAAATTAATGTGTTCTCAGTAAATGACGTAAAATGGCTCACCAATATCACCAGCACTGCGTCACACACCCAAAAACCAGGAGTGTTGATATAAATTAATGTGTTCTCAGTAAATGACGTAAAATGGCTCACCAATATCACCACTACTTCGTTACACACCCAAAAACCAGGAGTGTTGATATAAATTAATGTGTTCTCAGTAAATGACGTAAAATGGCTCACCAATATCACCACTACTTCGTTACACACCCAAAAACCAGGAGTGTTGATATAAATTAATGTGTTCTCAGTAAATGACGTAAAATAGCTCACCAGCATCACCAGCACTGCGTCACACACCCAAAAACCAGGAGTGTTGATATAAATTAATGTATTCTCAGTAAATGACGTAAAATGGCTCGCCAATATCACCAGCACTTCGTTAAACACCCAAAAATCAGGAGTGTAGATAGAAATTAATGTGTTCGCAGTAAATGACGTAAAATGGCTCACCAATATCACCAACACTGCGTCACACACCCAAAAACCAGGAGTGTTGATATAAATTAATGTGTTCTCAGTAAATGACGTAAAATGGCTCACCAATATCACCAGCACTTCGTTACACACCCAAAAACAGGAGTGTTGATAGAAAGTAATGTGCTCTTAGTCAATGACGTAAATGTTTCATGAAGTTTTGCATTAGATGGGACAATAATAACACCAACTGCGTCAAACCCCCCAAAACCAGGAGAGTAGATAGAAATGTATCTGTTCTCAGTCAATAACGTAACATTTTTCATGAAATTATGTACTATCAAGACTGAATTGCAATATATGGGACAATAACAATGGCAATAAAAAATTGACCTCACCATATACAATCCTATATACTCAAATAGGGACTCAATGTGCCCTTTTTTTTTTACTTCACAAAACTTCATGTACAGCAAAACATATCCTCAATGTTGCGCGTGGCGGTGACTCACTTTGTATGTATCCCTCCAAATAGCACCACGCTTCACCGAGTGGCCAGAACATGCTAGTGTCCCGGATGGTGAAAGGGATGGGCCCCGTCAGCGCCAGAATCAGATCCGCCACAGACATATTAAGGATGAAATGATTGACAGAGGTGCGGAGGAGAAGACGATTCTTGGCTAGGATTATCATGATGGTCAGGTTCCCGAGGAGGCCAAGGAGCATGACCAGAGTGGCGAAGGTCCATCTTACCGCAAGTTCCCAAGGCGGCCACGTCGTCAGGGTATTCGCGTCCGTAAAGTTCAATTCGCTAAAACAGATGGTATCGTCCTCACTGTATTTGCAGCACGTCAGGTTGCAGGATATAGACTTTATAGAGAATGTATCGACCATCTCATATCCCTCCGTCACTCCCCACTGAGGATCTAATCGACCTGTCATCCTTTCGTTATGCACCGAGTCGCCCACCGTCACATTTGCACCACGGCACGCCATAAGGAAAGTCTTGTGCGTGGCGTGAGTTGCATTGCATTATGCGGCACCAAGGAGGGAGGGACACCAATGCACGTGGCAAGCTTGCAAATCAACTTATATTTTTCTTTTAACTTAGTCTTTTCTTGTGTCCTTCTTGTGTCTTGCGGGTTCTTAGTCTTTTTAGTGGCTAGCTTGTAAATCAACTTGTCTTGTTTTTCTTTTCTTTTGTTTTACGTAACCTTGATCGAAAATTATAACATTTAAATCAACTTATTTTGTTTTTCTTTTCTTTTCTAATACGTAACCTTGATCGAAAAGTATATAATGTTTCTTAAAATCACATCAATGTTCTGAGACCTAACTATCTGTTTCAGGATCACCATAAACTTCCCTTGGGCTTCAGAGAGAGAACTATTCTTGCGGTTCGAGATGGCTTCAGGAAGTGTCAAGATCTGCCGTCTTTCATGCGATGCAAAAAATTAAGGTAAGTAGGCGGAGTGGCTCGCGTGGAGGCTCAGGGATGACTGAAGGCCGGCGCTCAGCTTTGATCTCTTCCTTACCGCCTCGGCTTATCAGGCCACTTACTCTATCTCACATAATGCCACCAGATCACTCCACCTCCCACTGTTTGCAAGGTTATTGGGTTTAACCAGTCATGTATGCCATGAAACGTACGAAACAAGCGAGGCAATGATAATGGAGTGAGGGACTCGCCACGCGGAGGCCACACGGGGGCTGCGGCGCCTTGTCCTTCCCGGCGCGGATAACCATGACACGATTATTTGATGATGTTATCTTGTTTACATGCATCAAGGCACCTCGCCGCGGGTTGAGGGAAGAACTCGTGCTCATAAATTATTAAAAGATATTTGTTATTATGTATTCGGTTGATAATTCCACGTTGTTTGTATGTATAATGATACATTCGGACATGTATATTTACTTGCACTTAAATAGAAATACATCGGTTGATCTCACTAAGTAGTTTGTTATTCACTCGTAACTTGTTGAATACAACGTTGCTTTTTTACAACTTTATTCATATTAAATACAAATGTCACGTTTTTATTTACACAAACAGAGACGACGTCTAATCTAAAAACACATATTGCAGACCTTTTTATTATGATTATCACATGCACTTTGTTGCGGCTTAAGATCAAATACTTCAGATTCGTAATGATCCTAACCTTCTCCTTCCGCCCCGCGCCAATCAGCGCCTTGGCCCACATAGCGCTGTCCTGATCCCTATCATGACTAAGGCCGAGGCTGCTGTATCAGTATCAGTCTCGTCAGTCACGCGATATCGCTCTTCACTACTTCAAACTCGAGTCCACCATCACTTAAAACTGTCTAAAAACAACGTGATAGCAGCTGAGTCGATGAAAGGGTGATTACAAGAACGTTTATACACACCGTGGCTCACTGGACTAAGAGCGTGCCTGGCCTTTATGATCCCACGTTCCATCCCCGCTTGCACCCGAAGATTTTTCACTGGCAAATGCGCGAGGTTATCTCTCTTGAGCAAGGAGGTGAGTTGTCTGTGGTGTGTGAGGTCCCAGCATTATCTAAAGATATGAGGTAATCATACCATTATAAGCTCCAAACACTTTCTGGGATAGTAAAGGCTGGCGATCGTGAGTCAGGTGAATGGTGGGTGTCACGCTGTTACAGACTGGCGGAGAGTCACCTTACCCTCGTCATAAGATTCTCTCGCCCTCCGCGTCGCTTGAAGACTCCTCCTCGATGACCTGCGTGATGAGCTGTCCCAGAGTGCCCGTGCTCACGATGGACAGCTCCCGCGGCCTCAGGTCCCACACGTACATCTCATCGGCGGGAGGAGCCGAAGGACGCGTCACCGTCAGCGTCGGTACAGACTTGTTCCCTACGACCGCTATCTCGGCACCTCGCTCTTGCGTCTCTCTGGGTTGTTCCGAGCTATCGCCTATCTGGGTCTCCTCAATAACCGGCTCAATGGCGATGGAAGCTGCCAGGGTTGAGGAACAAACCACGGCGGTGGACATGACCTCCATCATCCGGTGTCCGCATTGCGAGGGCTGTTGCTGTTGCCTGAGGAACAAAAACAAAAGTACTGCTGGTGTATTTTGAAATCTCTCTCTCTCTCTCTCTCTCTCTCTCTCTCCTCTCTCTCCTCTCTCTCTCTCTCTCTCTCTCTCTCTCTCTCTCTCTCTCTCTCTCTCTCTCATATCATCATCATCATCAGCGCTGACCCTGCCCCCCCCATCCCTCCCCTTTACGTAGCCACAGGGCAGCCGCGCCTCTCACCTCGACATAGACAGCATGTGACTGTAGGCATTCGATTCAGTCCTCATGGACCAGACATAGTGCTGGCGTCCCTCCCCTGGCGTCAGCACGAAGGCAGACTGGCGTGGGGAAGAGGAGATAGAAAATGTTACATCTTGAAAAATATGTTGTCAGGATGTATGTATTATTTCATCACAGTCGTCTTGCTAGGATCTGAGTTTTTCTTTTTTTTGTCTTATATTGATTTTTTTCAAACTTTAGGGATTTTGGATCAGTGGAATGTTGCAATTTTTATGTGGTTTTTTTTAAGAACGGCTCTCGAAAAGATTAAATTCATACGCGAGAGTACGCTATGTTACAAAAAACGTATATTAATTTATCCATGGCTTTTGTCACAACACAAATAGTTGAAAGAAAACATGTATGAAAAAATAATTACAGCAAATCATACGGTTTTTTTACTTATATCATGTATACAAAATTTCCAAAAGATTTACTGCAACATTTTTCGCTCTATTTAAAACCAGTACAATATCAGACTGGGATAAAGATGATAGTGGCGACAATGACAGTGACAGCATAGGAACTACCACGTATAGTACTACTGTATGTCTCGCGGCCTCTTGTGGCTTCCTTATTTTCTTATGTTCTCAGGTTGATCTTAGTGCGGAGTCATTAGGGAGCTTTAAAAGGAGACTAGATAATTTCATGGATGGGGATGAAAGGTGGATGTAGGTAGTATTAAGTAACAGGAACTACCACGTGTAGGTCTCGCGGCCTCTTGTAGCTTCCTTATTTTCTTATGTTCTCAGGTTAATCTTAGTGCGGAGTCATTAGGGAGCTTTAAAAGGAGGCTAGATAAGTTCATGGATGGGGATGAAAGGTGGATGTAGGTAGTATTAAGTAACAGGAACTACACATGTAGGTCACTGTAGGTCTCGCGGCCTCTTGTAGCTTCCTTATTTTCTTAGTTTCTTAGGTTAATTATGTATCAGCCTTACCTTGCCCCGATAGAAGCATGGGAAGGTGACCTTGAAGGCGCGGCGGAAGGTTTGGTGCATGAGGCCGTAGATGATGGGGTTGACGGCCACGTTGGTGTAGATCATGTAGTGGGAAATGGGGTAGAGGATGTTGTAGGCCTGGAGGGAGGGAAGCACAGGGTGAGGGGCTGAGCGTGCTGAGCTACACCTTTTTGTACACCTCAAATTAAAACGACTGAGCTAATTTCAGGGTGAAAGGTGTAGTCTCGTGATATTTACCTCCGCCAACGAAGTTGGAGAGGTTACGTTTTCACCCCGATATGTCTGTCTGTCTGTCTGTCTGTCTGTCTGTCTGTCTGTCTGTCTGTCTGTCTGTCTGTTTATTTGTTTGTTTGTTTGTTTGTTAGTGTACAGGATTTCTCGAAAAGTTACGAATAGATTTGGACCAAACTCGGTATACCAAATCTATTTGGTATAAGGAAGAACTGATTTAATTTTGGATAAAATCTATTGACAACTGTTGCCATGGCAACCAATTGATGCAATATTCGGCCGGAGGTATGCGCTCATACTGAGTGCATATATATATATATATATACTAGCCGCAAAGCCGCCCTCCGGGCGGACTTTTTGGCTAGCTCCTGCGGAGGGCTATTGGTGGGCCTTCGGCCTACCACCTGTGTTTGGTGGGCCTTCGGCCCGCCAAACACAGACTCTCCAGATAGCCCCTTCTAACTTTCCTGAAATCATGGTTGTAGAAATGTATGTATTAACGCCAACCCATTCACATCACCCCCAACCCATTCACTCACCCATTACCCATCACCCGCCACCCATTCACTCACCCATTACCCATCACCCCTCACCCATTCACTCACCCATTACCCATCACCACACACCCATTCACTCACCCATTACCCATCACCCCCCACCTATTCCCTCACCCATCACCCATCACCCCCAACCCATCACCCCCCACCCATTCACTCACCCATCACCCCACACCCATTACCCATCACCCCACCCATTCACTCACCCATTACCCATCACCCTACATCAAGGTTTCCTCAATTCTCGCAACCCACTTTTTTTTCACAATTCTCGCTAATAGGTTACTATAAATAAAAATAAATAAAAGTGATCGGATCATCTCATAAGTGGGCTTAAAATGTGCCCCTGGTCGAGCTGGTTCCAAAACTGTGCCATATGATGGGATTGTGCCACGGGAGGCGGCACCTATCGCGGACACACACACAGACACACAGACACACACACACACTTTCGCTTATATTATTATAGATATAATATTATACATCATTTTTTTTATTTATTTTTTTTAACTTTTTTTTTTACTTTTTTTTTATTACTTTTTTTTTATTTTTTGTTCTAACTTTTTTTATGAAATCGAATCACAGCTGTTGCCATGGCAACCAATTGATGAAATATTCGGGCGGAGGTATGCGCTCTACTGAGTGCCCCCCCCCCCCCTATTTCTTCTTGTTTTACTTTTTCTCTTTTTCCCTTCTTACTACTTCGATGTTTATATGTTGGGAAAACACATGCACAAGGCGGGTGAGGGGCTGAACATGACGATGGGCTTCTCTAGTCTATTCCTTTTAACTACATCTTTTTTTAGCTTTTCTCTTTTTTGTTTTACGTTACTTTTTACTTTTCTTTTTTACTACTTTGACTTTTTTTTTGCTACTTTTTATTTTCCTATTTTCCTACTTCGACTTTTACACGTTAGGAAAACACACACGTAGTAAATTGTCATGTCTTTTTTTGTTGTGGAATTCATGCAAAACACACACACACACACACACACACACACACACACACACACACACACACACACACACACACACACACACACACACACACACACACACACACACACACACACACACACACACACACACACACACACACACACACACACACACACACACACACACACACACACACCAAGACAAAGAGAGAGAGATCATTTTACTCACGCTTATATACAGTGACACGACCTACCATTATACTGCAAGGCATATTTTCATTGGTAATAATACATGTAATATCAAAAATGCAGGATTTCACGGCTCACCTTTTCCGCTGTTGGATTCTTAAACTGGCTCTCTTCAAAAAACAAACTACCGCAGATTTTGAGCATTTGGAACGGTAGCCAGAAGACCGAAAATGCGATGACGATACTGAACATCATGATGACCACCTTTCTCTTCATATGTGTAATAGTTGGATGCTCTGGAAGGGAAAAAGGACACTCGTCTATAAGGTGTCTGGGAGGCAAAAAGGACACTCGTTTATAAGGTGTCTGGGAGGCAAAAAGGACACTCGTTTATAAGGTGTCTGGGAGGCAAAAAGGACACTCGTTTATAAGGTGTCTGGGAGGCAAAAAGGACACTCGTTTATAAGGTGTCTGGGAGGCAAAAAGGACACTCGTTTATAAGGTGTCTGGGAGGCAAAAAGGACACTCGTTTATAAGGTGTCTGGAGGCAAAAAGGACACTCGTTTATAAGGTGTCTGGGAGGCAAAAAGGACACTCGTTTATAAGGTGTCTGGGAGGCAAAAAGGACACTCGTTTATAAGGTGTCTGGGAGGCAAAAAGGACACTCGTTTATAAGGTGTCTGGGAGGCAAAAAGGACACTCGTTTATAAGGTGTCTGGGAGGCAAAAAGGACACTCGTTTATAAGGTGTCTGGGAGGCAAAAAGGACACTCGTCTATAAGGTGTCTGGGAGGCAAAAAGGACATTCGTTTATAAGGTGTCTGGGAGGCAAAAAGGACACTCGTCTATAAGGTGTCTGGGAGGCAAAAAGGACACTCGTTTATAAGGTGTCTGGGAGGCAAAAAGGACACTCATTTATAAGGTGTCTGGGAGGCAAAAAGGACACTCGTTTATAAGGTGTCTGGGAGGCAAAAAGGACACTCATTTATAAGGTGTCTGGGAGGCAAAAAGGACACTCGTTTATAAGGTGTCTGGGAGGCAAAAAAGGACACTCGTTTATAAGGTGTCTGGGAGGCAAAAAGGACACTCGTTTATAAGGTGTCTGGGAGGCAAAAAGGACACTCGTCTATAAGGTGTCTGGGAGGCAAAAAGGACACTCGTTTATAAGGTGTCTGGGAAGCAAAAAGGACACTCGTTTATAAGGTGTCTGGGAGGCAAAAAGGACACTCGTTTATAAGGTGTCTGGAAGGGAACAAGGACACTCGTTTATAAGGTGTCTGGGAGGCAAAAAGGACACTCGTTTATAAGGTGTCTGGGAGGCAAAATGGACACTCGTTTATAAGGTGTCTGGGAGGCAAAAAGGACACTCGTCTATAAGGTGTCTGGGAGGCAAAAAGGACACTCGTTTATAAGGTGTCTGGAAGGCAAAAAGGACACTCGTTTATAAGGAGTCTGGGAGGCGAAAAGGACACTCGTTTATAAGGTGTCTGGGAGGCAAAAAGGACACTCGTCTATAAGGTGTCTGCGAGGCAAAAAGGACACTCGTCTATAAGGTGTCTGGGAGGCAAAATGGACACTCGTTTATAAGGTGTCTGGGAGAGTAGAAATTAATTGGAATATACCGTAACAAACCTTATGCCTAGGAGCCTTATGCCTTTTGCCTATGCCTATATAAAAGAGGCTGGATAAATTCATGGATGGAGATGAAAGGAGGATGTAGGTAGTGTTCAGTAACAGGAACTACCAGGTGTAGGTCTCACGGCCACTTGTAGCTTCCTTATTTTCTTATGTTCTTATGCCTTGATATACCCAAAGTCTTGACATTGGAACTGTGGTGAGTCTATCAAGTAAAAGCATCACAATGAAAATATATCAAAGCGTCAAACTAAAAAAGATAGCGAGTAGATACAAGGGAAACCTGCAAAAAATTGAAATATATTAGAAAAGCTAGTAAAAAAAGGTTATACGCGAGAGAGGACAATATCGTCGATTGAAATATATTAGAAATCTCCCAAAAAAGGTTATAAGCGAGAGAGGACAATATCGTCTATTGAAATATATTAGAAATCTCCCCAAAAAAGTTATACGCGAGAGAGGACAATATCGTCGACTAGCCAATGCTGTGTTTACTTGAATAACGATGACACACGACTCACCACCATGTGTTTTAGTCTTAAATTTGGAAGTCCTGAAGTAAACGAGGATGGTGGTGTAGCAGCAGAGCATGATGAAGAGCGGCAGCCACGTGAGGCCCAGCATGCTCACCATCCACCACACATTCATCTTCTTGGTGTCCTCCCCGCACGTGGTCTGCGTCAGGTCCTGCCATTGGTGAACCTGCAACAGACAACACGTAGAACAAGACCAAGGGACAAGGAACTGAACCTGCAACAGACAACACGTAGAACAAGAACAAGGGACAAGGAACTGAACCTGCAACAGACAACACGTAGAACAAGAACAAGGGACAAGGAACTGAACCTGCAACAGACAACACGTAGAACAAGAACAAGGGACAAGGAACTGAACCTGCAACAGACAACACGTAGAACAAGAACAAGGGACAAGGAACTGAACCTGCAACAGACAACACGTAGAACAAGAACAAGGGACAAGGAACTGAACCTGCAACAGACAACACGTAGAACAAGAACAAGGGACAAGGAACTGAACCTGCAACAGACAACACGTAGAACAAGAACAAGGGACAAGGAACTGAACCTGCAACAGACAACACGTAGAACAAGAACAAGGGACAAGGAACTGAACCTGCAACAGACAACACGTAGAACAAGAATAAGGGACAAGGAACCAAGGAGTACCAAGGAACAGGCATCAGTGTAGACTAGACTAGACTATTACTTAGCTTTTAGAAATTGATATTGTTCCTCATGCTTTACACATCTCGTTAAGGAAATAAGCTTGTGGGATTATGATGATGGTAATGTAATGATTTGATGAAGATATTGGTTATTGGAAAAGCGTAGATTTAAAAAGGAAATAGGGAAAAAACTGCTTCACAAATAGGGTGGTAAATGATTGGAATGGACTCAGTAGACAGGTGGTCAGTGCAGAGTCATTAGGGAGCTTTAAAAGGAGGCTGGATAAATTCATGGATGGGGATGAAAGGTGGATGTAGGTAGTGTTAAGTAACAGGAACTACCACGTGTAGGTCTCGCGGCCTCTTGTAACTTCCTTATTTTCCTATGTTCTTAAAAGTTATCCTCTTAGACTCTACATTGACCTTACGCCGAAACTTCTTAATTCCAAAAGGCTTTAATAAAAAGTAACCTACCGTATAGATTCTGTAGAAGGCAAAAGGCAAGGCGATTACGGCAGACACGACCCAGATGATGGCGATGATGGCGACGGATTGCCAGATCTTGAGGTGCGTGTGGAAAGGCCGGACCACGCCCATCATGCGATCAAAACTGATGGTGGCCAGCGATGTCACGCTCACCAGCATCACCAGCACTGTAGGGACAAGGGCAGATGTGAAGAGCCCCTGTAAGGCAGTGCATCCAAGTATCTGTACGTCTCAAAAATATCAGCAATCGTGTTTTAGTGTTGATATTGTACATTTCCTTGTTCCAAAAATGTGGTGTGGTCGTTGAATATGATTTATATCAAATTACCAGCTCAAGCAATGATGAGAACATTAACGAGCATAAAAAATTATCGTCTATATCGTGAATGAATATTTTCGAAACGATTAAAAATGAACGGTGAATAACATAAAAAACAGTAGTCTTATAATTTATAAATAGCCTCGCTTCTCCATTTTGTAGGTAAACATGGTAGGAGCATTTCTGCTGTTGAGGCGTAATATAAGGACCTCAAGAAGGGTTCATAGGGTTGCATGAGTATTTAACATGTGATTGACTGTATCGAGTGAAATACAGACTAAATTTGTGTTTAAAGAAAGCCTGACTAGGTACTCACTCTGCACGTATCCCTCGAGGTGACACCAGGTCCTGCCGAGCACCCAGAAGTAGGCTGTGTCCTTTATGGTGAAGGGAATCGGCCCGGCCAGCGCGGTGATCAGGTCCGCCACGGACATATTTAAGATAAAACAATTGATAGAGTGACGGAGGAGGAGGTGGTTCTTGGTCAGTATGATGATGATGGCCAGGTTCCCGAGGACAGCCATCAGCATGATCAGCGAGACAAAGGACCATCTAATAGCCATTTCCCAAGACGCTGGGTGCGTGATATTCGCCGTGTCTGTAAAGTTGTATTCCCCAAAGCAGATAACAGTCCCTGACGACATCTGACAGCATGATGAATTACAGTTAATAGTTCCTTCTTCGAGAACACTCATTTTCTCACTTGGTATCAATGTACTCACGTCTGAAGGTTCATGACAGAAATAGTACAATTCGTGTGTATCATCCAGTCTCCGCCGAGCGCTTTACGTGTCTGTAATCACGTATCATTTTGGAGACGAGGTCGCACCACTGCCATCACGCTCTTCCTTAACACGTCACAGACAAAGAAACGCCACACTCATCAATGAACCATATATGTTATTGTGTTCATGAAGCTTTCTCGTCTCACATCACACATTAATACTTCAGATGCGGTTAGATTTTCTTCAAACTCATTTCCTGTTTAGGCGGACAATTCCAAGTGGCGAAACGGACACTGCGAGAGAGTTCTTGCCACACTGCCTCCCACCATCACTCTATTGTCCGATCACTGCTGGACCTTATCACTCAAGGCTCTGTGGGAGGGTCAGCGGACTTCACTCTCCTGTCATTCTCATTAGCCATATAGGGACGAGGATAATTGTCAACAAATCTGTGTACGTGACGATACACACATACCTGGCGCTGTCTTTAAGCCTGTAGCGAAATAGTTCAGTAACAAATCGTGAATGAAAGGAGCTGCATCTGAAATCACGAAGACGATGGAGATCATTAAGATAGGAGGAGATACAGATAAGATGTAGAGTTGCTGTAATCACAATCACTCATCCGTAACCTCCCACTCACTCCGCATATTGTAACGCAATCGACTGTCCCGTCAGGCAGGTTTTGAGGACAGGGACGAAGTGGGGTCAGGCACGTGACTGAAAACTTCTTACAAATACTTTTACGCCCAGAAATAGATAGTGTTGAAAAAGAAGAAATATGATATACTAATATATATCTTATACTCAAGCTAAATGAAATATAAAATGATTTGTAAATTGGCTTCAGTTATCTGCTTTTAAACGTGATTATTGGATGCTAATTCTCTTCATGCAGGAAAATATACCTGCCATAAGGTGTCTCATCTCGACATACCTAGGCAATTATGGGTCAGTCAGTGATTTCTCAGATGCTGTAGAGCTGTTTATGGCTGATTGATATATGTATATACAGTACATGATGGGAATCGTTCTAGCGTCACATTTAGGACAGGAGGGCATAAAAGACTTCACAGTTCTGTCATAGAGGTTATGGGTGACCGTGTGGATGCGTTTATAAATGAGCCCAGATGTAGTATATAATGTAAGCCAAGTCGTGCTAGTTTCCGGCTCACTCCGATATTGATGACCTACATATTTCTCAGTGTCCTTAAACGGGCGAACCTCCGGACAAGTATTGTGTAATTTCTGCTAAAGGGTTGCCATAAAATGCTTGACCTTTGAGCTTTGTTATTTCGAAATAGGTTCGAAAGGGTATTTCTCTCTCTCTCTCTCTCTCTCTCTCTCTCTCTCTCTCTCTCTCTCTCTCTCTCTCTCTCTCTCTCTCTCTCTCTCTCTCTCTCTCTCTCTCTCTCTCTCTCTCAGCTTAATATTCCATCCTTTTACTAGGGACAGCAAGTTGGTTTCACACACACACACACACACACACACACACACACACACACACACACACACACACACACACACACACACACACACACAATAATATAGACAAAAAGAGGACGAATCCAAAGAGGCCACAATTTTTATGATTATCACATAACAATAACCTTCCGTCTTTGTTGTGTTCACGTGATAAGAAGAGTGGACGCTCTTAGATAAATGACTCGAAAGTGCCATTACACACACACACACACACACACACCCACACACACCCACACACACACCCACACACACACACACACACACACACACACACCACACACACACACACACACACACACACACACACACATACACATACAGAGTAGAGAAAGCCTACCGCAGATAACACTAAAGTCGCCAGGACAACGTTTCTTTTTTATTTACAGACGTGTGGTGGCGTTAATACTTACATTTCTACATCCATGATTTCAGGAAAGTTAGAAGGGGCTATCTGAAGAGTCTGTGTCATTTTGTGTCTTCATCTGTGTCATAGTATGGCTATTAATGAACAAATTACAAAAATGAAACCGGGTGGCGACGTTGTTAATGGGCTACACTAAGGTCGCCATCTGGTGTTTATGTTTAGAGTGTCCTTCCGCCGTCGTCGTCGCCCGAAGAAAAAAAACGAGTAGGGAAATTTGAAACCGTATAGCCTATACTTGCAGATACAAAGCATAAAATAACGCTGAAACAGGGTAGATTATACAGTCATGATATAAACTACTGTGTATCATCTTCAGTGGCACATACAAATCAGTAGTGATGCTATAATTCGTAATATTTGGCGGCTGGCGACATTAGTGCAGGTGGCGACTAAAGTGTTATCTACGGTAAGCTCTAGCCAGGTAGTGATGAAGGTAGTAGTGGTGGTGGTGCCTGCAAGCTTAGCATACCAAGATACGCAGCGTCGAGTGTCCCCTATCACGGGCCTGATAGTGCCTCCTCTGTGACACTTAGACATACAAAGGCTGATTGGTAATTGTCACGCGCGTGCACCTGAATTCCCTTAGACGTCCATTTGGTGGCAGATGTGTCATATCCATTCTTATATTTGTCTGTCTATTGTGCATTAAAAGTTTTTGTTATTGTAGGTTTTCATGGTGAAGTAGTAGTAGTAATAGCAGTAACAGTAGTAGTAGTGGCAGCAGTAATAGTAACATCGTCGAAAGAGGAATGTTACATTAAAAAGTATATAAGCTTTATGATCACTGATGCAAGACTCTCTCTCTCTCTCTCTCTCTCTCTCTCTCTCTCTCTCTCTCTCTCTCTCTCTCTCTCTCTCTCTCTCTCTCTCTCTCTCGCTCTCTCTCTCTCTCTCTTTGCTTCCTATTGCATAACCTTCTTCAACTTTCGAACAGTAGTTTATCACAACAATACATGAATGTTTATCTGCCCTCCACCCTCCCCCCCACCCTGCCCCGCCCCCTCCCTGCCCTCCCTGCCCCGCCCCGCCCCTACAGTGATACGGGACCCACAGTACAACAGACCCCATGCTGAGGCGTCTTATCTTCATCTCTTGATAATTCTCTTGGCCTCTTCTCTACTCTGGTCGTACAACGCAAAACGTTTATGACATATTTTTCACGTCCTCTCCATCCAACGTCGGACTGTCACTTTCCCTATACAGCTATCTGGAATAAGACTAGTTATAATCTATGTTATTATAATATCAGCTATTTTTCCACCTTCCTACGACTTAAGTTTTTTCAAGAGAAGAGTGACAAGACACCTCCCGAACTAAATTGGTCCCTTTCTATATGCTCTTACTTGTTTTCTTTATAAGGACTGGAAACTAAGCTATCAAGTATATAAGTGCTTTGCATTTTTCCTCCCTTCTTTTTTTTCTTCTTTTTTCTTTTTTTCTTCTTTTCTTTTCTTTTTTGGGCCAACCCTTCGTGTTGTAAAAAAAAAAGTGCCTTCCCTTAGTCTTTGAAATAGCTTCGAATTTAGCATGTTGATGTAGACTGGTGTGTTTCGTCTTTTCTTTAGTCTTGTGGACAGCTCAGAAATCCCAGAACGATAAGCATTGCTGTGACTAAGACATTTATCGCGTTTCCTCTTCCGTCTGGAGGTATTTCCGATTTCTTAATATTCTGAGGAACCCAATAGCATGATATCATCCGCACTATATACAGGTTCATATACAAAAAAAGATGACCCCAATACACATAAAGCCAACGTGACTTTAGATCTAATAGAATGATGTGATTCTCTCATTCTCTGCCGCACATGCGGATAGGGATTAGAATGAAAGAAGTCTACAAAATTACATTCCATCGTTAATCTTTCAGGATATCAGCCGTGCAGAGGTTTAACCCTTTCACACCCAGATCTTTCCTTTGCTATATAAAATCGTCTGTTGCTAGCCATAAAGATTACGAAAACTAACTTAATATACTAAATTAGCTAGTGGACAAGGGTACTAAACAGGTCACTTTATATTAACCATTGCTTACATACATTAAAATCGTCTAATGATACCCAAATTACAATGAAAATTACATTCTGGGACTCAAGGGGTTAAGAATAAAATTAAGGTTTTCTTTTCCCAAACATTTAATCTCGTGAGCTGTAGTGATTTAGGTTATTTTCACTATAGAACATATAACATCAACAGTCGTGGGAGTTGAGATGACGCTCATTTATACAGGAACTACCACGTGTAGGTCTTACGGCCTCTTGTAGCTTCTTTATTTTCTTATGTTCTTATGTTCATTGCATGGGAGAGACGGCGTGCGGGAGTAGCAGCTTACTGTGGCTGGAGGTCACCAGGGATGCAAGTGTTTCGCCTAGAGGAAGAAAAATATCCAGCTATAAATACAGATTATTGTTATTCTTCCATCTATTAACCCCTTCACGTCCAGGTTTCCTTTGCTATAAAAATATATATATGTTGTCGAGCCATATAATTACGAAAAGTAACTAAATGTACCAAATTAGTTAGTCGACAAGGATACTAAAATGGTCATATGTATAAAATATTGCTTATATTCACTAAAAATCGTCTAATGGTGGCAAAAATACACTGGAGATTACGTTCTGGGTCTCAAGGGTTTAAGAACGTATCTTGTTTCATACTACATGTATAATGTCATAAATGAGCAGTTAATAGCGAGGACAATCCATTATGTACATTTGTGCAGTGTCTTGGGTGTGAGTATTTACCCTCGGACAATGTGGCAGCGGCGTCAGCAAGCGCCAGACAGCCATCAGGCCCCGGGTGTTGCCACAAGATCACTGCCATCTCCCTGGCACCCAGCACGGAGCCCCAGACACCCACTGCCATCGACCCCTCGGCCTTGCTTGCTGCCTCACACGCCTGCACCCACGACAACAACGCCTTAGACCACACCGCTGAGGCTCCACGCAGATACAGCGTCTGAAGCTCGTAAACACCTGGTTGGAAATAAGTCGTCAGGTATTTAGGGAAATGTATAGATAGGTCACAGGTGGACATGCAGTGCCGTGTCTAGCCTGTTGGGGCCTAAGCCTATGCGAAAGGCTGTTTGGGGGCCCTATTTTGTAAAACTATGGTGGGGGGATTCCAAGCCCTCTAAGGTGCTCCGGGGGCACGCCTTAACTATTTAAATGCATTAATCTGGTGCAATTTAAGAGAAAAATACTAAATTATAAAAAATAATAATAATGTCAGCTTGGAGGCCCCTTTATGGCTTCGGGGCCCCTATGCAACCGTGTAGTTCGCATAGAGTAAGAAACGGCCCTGTGGACATGCAAATTTATAAATAGATAGATGAGAAGACCTCTTTAGCATAACTGACATATTTTACGTAAGTTTGTTCTGCATTTTAAGTTTTCTGCTTACCCTTGTTCATCGGGAGGTTTATTTGGCGTCCAGGGAGCAGGGTCAGCAGCGCGTTGTCCTGGCACTGCAGCGAGGGTGCCATGCGGGAGACGTAGCGCCCCAGCCACTCGGAGTCAGCCGCCAGCCGGGCACGCACATCGGCGCGCTCGCTCAGGCTGCCTTTATGGAAAAACAACGGTTCAGAACAACAGAATGGTGGCTAGGAAAATAATTAACCCCTTGAGACCCAGAGCGTAATTTCCATTGTAATTTGGCTACCACTAGACGATTTTGAGTGAATATAAGCAATATTTTATAGATATGACCTGTTTAGTATCCTTGTCGACTAACTAATTTGGTATATAAAGCTACTTTTCGTAATTTTATGGCTAACAATAGACATTTTTTGACAGCAAAGGAAAAATCTGGGCGTGAAAGAGTTAACCCGGACGGTAAGAATAAGGTAATATGCAGGCAATTCCATGTTTTTCATGTTTACGTAGTGGAGCGCGCCTGGTCCCTATAGGAGATGCACAGTACGTCAAGTTTACAAGTTTATTGAGAAAAGGAGGAAATTACAAGAGGGGGGGAGGGCAATGTATATACCGCGACTCACCATACTCCCAGATGTGCACCGCTTGGTTCAGGCCGCCGATCTCTGAGGTCCAAAACCCGGTCAGCTTGGAATGAGAAGTACGAAGGTGGAACTCTTTTGCGGTGAGGTCTAAATACTCCCGCATCTGAATGACACATAAAAAAGTACTATAATTTTCTACTTAGTTTATTGCCTATGTATCGCATGAAAATCAAGCTGCATATCATGTAAGGACAGATAATTCAGATATGTTTGAGTAACTTTTCTGATGTGTTTCACCGTCATCGGGTCTTCGGTGTCCGGCGAGCTCGAAGTGGCGCCCAACACCACGAGCCCCGGACACACTTCAGGAGACCCGACCCCCATGGCAGCGGGCCGGGCAGCCCCCCCATGGCCACTCTTCCCCCTCATCCCCGACGCGTAGTAGCCTGCTGCGCCCCCCCCCCCCCCCCCCACACACACACACACACGGAGAGTGTATCCTGCTGAGTGCCCCGCACTCCTCGTCAGGATGGACAAGCCAGTCCTCATGCCGCACGCCAGCAGCACGAACACTCTCCTCTCTTAAGCATCTCTCTGACGGGCTCAAGCTAGCCCGTGGACCTCCCTTGCTGGAGGCCCGATAGACACAAACAAACAAATGTAAAAGACAGTACAATAATTCCGCCCATATAATGTATTCATGTAATTGTTCTGTAATTCTCACCTTATCAGCATAAATAGTGTATGTCCTGAGCTCGTAGACCGGTGACCGCGCCTCGCTCGCTGCTCCATGGACTTGTTTGAAGGGGGCTCCTGTCTGAAACATCATTATGAGTAAGGCTAGAAGAGCGAGCGTCATGCCTATAATGTCAGTAGCCTATATCGATATGGAACTAAATATTGTCACATATGAAATCCTTGCTTACGAATAGCTTAGTTTGTTTTCCAAGTTAATTTTTTCTGATAAGTCAAATGCGGTGATACGATACGATTCAAAAAGAAAAGACTGAAAGATAACAAGAAGGGATAGTAGGAAGTAGTATGGGGGAGGAAGAAAAGATAATATTAGTTAGAGAGAAAGTCATGGAGAATGCGGTGAACGGAAAGATATGTGTATGTACTATGTAATATGTATGTACTTGTGCCGCGTGAGCAGTGGTGTGAGGGCGGGGTGTGGGAGGGACAGGCTTTGTGATAGGGGGACAGGATCTCCCAAGATGCTATCAGAGCTATCGATAGTGTAGTAGTAGGCAATGATAAGAACTAAATAATGTCGCAAGACTTTAATATTGTTTACAGGTGTGTTTTATAGCTATCCAATTGTCATTAAGACTAGAAGAGGAAGATTTAAATAGAAGGAAACACGCGGAGAGATGCAGGCAAAATGTTCGATGCTTACGTTGAAATATGAGAGTTTGTAATGTTATGACATGTGCTACTTTTTAAACTTTTCGTCCAAGTGTTCATGAGCTGCTTGTTATCCTGAGTAAGAACGTTATAATCCTAATCACCCAATGGCAGTAATACCCGAATAAGCATATTAGTATCCCAGTATTGTTTAGTGTGCCTTATAAATACTTGGTCTTCTATGATAAGACGTTCGCCTCCGTGGTGCAGTGGCTAGCGTGCCTGGCTACGAATCTGCGGGCCCTGGTTCGATCCCGGGCCAGGGCAAGTCGGTGACCAGCCTACCCAGCTGTTCTTACTTCCTTTCGGGGTTGATGAATGGGTACCTGGGGTAACCTGGGGAAGGTAACTGTGGTAACCCGGGAGTCACACTAGCCCTGTGTCCCGGGGTAACGGGTTCTCACCCACCACAGGCTCTAAGGGCTAATGCCACGGAGATGAGCACCGCATGCCACGCGCAGCTTAGCGTATGCTCCCATCTTTACCTTTATGATAAGATGAAAAATAAGATTGCGAGGCCTGTTTATCGTACTGTTTTGTGGCGGTGAAGTGGCAGATCTGGAGAATGACACAGCAAAGGCAGTGTCACAATATTGGTACTGTAGAGGTAGGCTTGTATACAGGGACGGTCTACAGTCTCTACACTCTCCAGCATTTACGAATAATCTTAACAATAAGCTGGCACCCTCAGTGATCTATAGACATGTTAATCGTGCCTGTCATTCTCTCTCATTTAGCGTGACCTCATTCTTTAGTGCATGAAGTGTTAGGAGTAATCTTACCTATTGGTAGGTGTGATATTGATGTGAAAACTGACTGTACAATCCTGTCATTAATTCTCCCTAAGAAATCACTTAATTAATGAAATATTTATGAAGCATTATAATAGTACCACTTAATATTAGGTATTCTAAAAACTTTTCGTATATTGTTTTTATTCCTAATACTACTCAAAAGACTATTCCAGGCGGTACGCGACCATGCAAGTTGATAATATTTATTTTCCCACCCATGAGGCGCCATTTTCTGTACGTACTCCAGGATTACACACACACACACACACACACACACACACACACACACACACACTTGATTGCCCTTATTAACAGCATTATGTAAAGTATGTATGTTCCATGAACTTCTTCCATATCCATAATGCTTTTTAAAACGAAGACTCACCGTGAACCTTCTGTTAATTCCTCCTCGACTGCCAGTGTGCCTGATCATCGTCCATCTAATGTTCCCAATGACACTCATCTCGGCGAGGAAGTACTGGGTTGTGATGCCTCCGTGCCACCTCCACTCCAACAACAACTTACCGACTGGCACTCAGGCGTCGAGAGAGAGAGAGAGAGAGAGAGAGAGAGAACATACTTAATCAAGGTCACTCGTCACTTCTCCCATAGTCATCTTATCAAGGTGCTCTCTCTTCTCGCTGCGTCTGACATCGGTAATTTTTTAGATAATTGGAATTTTGCAGACATGGTAATACGTACTTATAGATCCAGGCGTGTTATGAAATATAGAGAAATTTATATTAAATGGTAGTTATAAAAGGGAGTAGTTTAGGATCACACACCATTTATTTTATCATATACTAAGGAATTGTAGCCCGAAAAACAGGACATAATTAAGAAATCTGATACTTTATATATTTGATTTAAGGAAGTCATACAAGCAAGGGGGGGTATGGGGGTGTAACTTTAGGTGGGTGGTTTTAAGGGGATGGGGGGTGTTACTTCCAGGGGATCTGATTTTAGGGGGGGATAGGGGGTGTCACTTTCAGGGGGATGTCGGGGTGTTACTTCCAGGGGGATCTGATTTTAGGGGGGAATGGGGGCGTCACTTTCAGGGGGATTGGGGGTGTTACATTAGGGGATGTGATTTCAGGGGGTGATGGGGTATTACTTCAAGGGGACGGTTTCTAGGGGGGGAGATGGGGTGTTACTTTCAGGGGGGGAAGGGGGTGTTCATTTCAGGGGGATGTGATTTAGGGGTGGATGGGGGGTGTTACTTCAAGGGGATGGGGTTTTTAGGGGGGGATGGGGAGATGTTACTTTCAGGGGGGGATGGGGGTGTCACTTCAGGGGGATGTCGGGGTGTTACTTCCAGGGGGATCTGATTTTAGGAGGGGATGGGGGCGTCACTTTCAGGGGGATGTGGGGGTGTTACATCTAGGGGGATGTGATTTCAGGGGTGGATGGGGGTATTACTTCAAGGGGACGGGATTTCTAGGGGGGGGGGATGAGGGGGTGTTACTTTCAGGGGGGGGATGGGGGTGTCACTTTCAGGGGGATGTGATTTCAGGGGTGGATGGGGGGTGTTACTTCAAGGGGATGGGGTTTTTAGGGGGGGATGGGGAGATGTTACTTTCAGGGGGGGATGGGGGTGTCACTTTCAGGGGGATGTGGAGGTGTTACTTCCAAGGGGATGTGATTTCAGGGGTGGATGGGGGTGTTACTTCAAGGGGATGTGATTTCAGGGGTGGATGGGGGTTGTTACTTCCAGGGGGATCTGATTTTAGGGGGGAATGGGGGATGTTACTTCAAGGGGATGGGGTTTCTAGGGGGAGGATGGGGTGTTACTTCTAGGGGTATGTGATTTCAGGGGTGGGTGGGGGTTGTCACTTTCAGGGGGATATGGAGATGTTACTTCCAGGGGGATGTGAATTCAGGGGTGGAGAGAGAGAGAGAGAGAGAGAGAGAGAGAGAGAGAGAGAGAGAGAGAGAGAGAGAGAGAGAGAGAGAGAGAGAGAGAGAGAGAGAGAGAGAGAAAATCGAGACCGCGAATCCTTTAATTGAGTTCATGATAGTAGGCTTACCACCACTAATACAACTTCTACTGCTACTACTACTACCATTACTACTTATACTAATACAACTACTATACTAATACTAACACCTCTAACAACAACAACTACACATTAGTAAAGAGAGAAAAAGGAAGAAAGGGAGAGTTAAAAAAACTAAGCGAGACCACGAATCCTCTTCACTGGGTTCATATGAGACAATACAAAGTTCAGTACTGGAAGAACCTGAACTTTGTCCACGAAATGGCGGCCAAGTAAGACATATCCTCCTATACCTCACTGATTTAAGCCCTTCCTCGCCTCTTTCCCACCTTGCAGAGAGGCCTGACACCATCTACATCTATAACATGATACAGAGGTAAGATTGAGAAGTTATTTTTGTTCCTGAATAGCTAGAATAGATGAATTAAGTGGTTTTATTATACGTCTTGTGTGTGATGATTGTGTTTGAGTGGAAGGGTTAGTTTACGAATTTTTTTTTTTAATGTTTTCAGGGTTATATCGTTTTAGGTAATGGTTTAAATATTTCTTAGTGTTTTAAGGTTCGGGAAAGTGGTTTGATATGGAGTATGGGTTAGATTTTTGTTGTTAATTGCCTAGATAGGGTTAAAAAGGGTGTTGAAATGTGATTGAAGGATAGTTTGGTAGTTCCTTATTTTTTTTCTTTATAGTTGTCAACCAGAATAGCTGACGTGGATCCCTTGCATAAAGGTAGCCCAGGGGGGGGGGGGGGGGGGGTCTCAGGGTCCATATAGGGTTCTTAGGCCCTAGAGCAGCGGTCGGCAACCTGCGGCTCCTGCAACCTACTCAATAAGTGAGGGTCAAGTCAATAGGGAGGGTCAAGGTCAATAGGTCAATAGTCAGTAAGTCAATAGGGAGTTTTAAAAGGGGGCTAGACAATTTCATAGATGGGGATAAAAGGTGGATAGAGCCAATAGGGATCGAGGGTCAAGTCAAAAGGTCAATAGTCAATTAGTCAATAGGGAGTTTTGATAGGAGGCTACACAATTAGAGGCGCAATGTTCATGATACTTTATTTAGTCTTACCCAATCTTAATCCCTTAGTCAATAGGGAGTTTTTAGTCAATAGGGTGTTTTTAGTCAATAGGGAGCTTTTAGTCAATAGGGAGTTTTTAGTCAATAGGGAGCTTTTAGTCAATAGGGAGCTTTTAGTCAATAGGGAGTTTTTAGTTAATAGGGGGTTTTTAGTCAATAGGGAGTTTTTAGTCAATAGAGAGTTTTTAGTCAATAGGGAGTTTTTAGTCAATAGGAAGTTTTTAGTTAATAGGGAGTTTTTAGTTAAGAGTTTTTAGTTAGTAGGGAGTTTTTAGTTAGTAGGGAGTTTTTAGTTAATAGGGAGTTTTTAGTTAATAGGGAGTTTTTAGTAATAGGGGGTTTTAGTAATAGGAGTTTTAGGTATAGGAGTTTGTAATAGGGAGTTTAGTTTAAAAGTTTTAGTTAGTAGGGATTTCAGTTAGTACGGAGTTTGTAGTTCTGAGTTTTTATGTTATAGGTGTTTTTAATGTAATAGGATTTTTAGTTAATAGGGAAGTTTTCGTATAATAGGGTTTAGTAATAGGAGTTTAGTCAATAGAGACTTTTTAGAATAGTTTTTTTGTCAGTTAATAGTTTTTAATCAATAGGTTTTTTTAGTCATTAGGGAGTTTTAGCAAGGATGCTTTTGTCAATAGGACTTTATTGTTCATAGGATTTTAGTTCTATAGGAGTTTAGTCAATGGGTTCTCAGTCTATGGGAGTTTTTAGTTAATAGGGGTTTAGTCAATAGAGTTTTGTCAATAGGGAGTTTTAGTCATAGGGATTTTTGTCATTAGGGAGTTTTAGTCAATAGAGCTTAGTCAATAGGGTTTTAGTTGTAGGGGTTTAGTCAATAGGGAGTTTTTAGTCAATAGAGTTTTAGCAATAGGGAGTTTTAGTATAGGGAGTTTTATCAATGGAGTTTTAGTCATAGGGAGTTTTTTAGTCAATAGGGAGTTTTTAGTCAATAGGGAGTTTTTAGTCAATAGGGAGTTTTTAGTCAATAGGGAGTTTTTAGTTAATAGGGAGTTTTTAGTTAATAGGGAGTTTTTAGTCAATAGGGAGTTTTTAGTTAATAGGGAGTTTTTAGTTAATAGGGAGTTTTTAGTTAATAGGGAGTTTTTAGTTAATAGGGAATTTTTAGTCAATAGGGAGTTTTTAGGCAAAAGCGAGTTTTTTGTCAATAGAGAGTTTTTAGTTAATAGCAAGTTTTTAGTTAATAGCGAGTTTTTAGTTAATAGCAAGTTTTTAATCAATAGCAAGTTTTTAGTCAATAGGGAGTTTTTAGTTAATAGGGAGTTTTTAGTTAATAGGGTTTTTAGTCAATAGAGAGTTTTAATAGGAGGCTAGACAATTTCAAGGATGAGGATGAAAGGTGGATGTAGTAGGAAGTTTTAAGTAACAGGAACTACCACGTGTAGGTCTCCCGGCCTCTTGTAGCTTCCTTATTTTCTTATGTTTTTATGTTCTTAAGAATGTCCAAATTATCATTAAAAAAAAAAAGAGATAAAATACTGGCATAGATAGCAGTAGTCACAGACCACCATATCTCTAGATTTACAGTGGTCTATGCCGCAGTATAATATAGTGTATGTGAAGGTCTACATAGGTAACGGCCGCAGCCAGGGAACGGCCGCATATATAAACAATGTAATTAGTATGTCCGACAGGGCGCGGCGGGATACCTAACCTAACCTAACCTAACCTAATTACATTGTTTATATATGCGGCCGTTCCCTGTCTGCGGCCGTTCCTATGTACACCGTATGGGAATAGGTCCTAGGTCACTAGAAAAATATTGAGATTCATTTTTGTACTTATTAACTTGTACTTGTTCGTAATTTCCATTCATAATGTACACTGCGGCTCCATCAGCACTGCTTTTTCTGCCAAGTTTGAAGAAACTGTCTGTTCTCGAATTCTGGGTTGCCGGCCTCTGACCTAATATATGATAGGAATTAACTCAGTCATAGGGTAGTTAGTGGGGAGTCAATAGGGAGCTTTAAAAGGAGGCTAGGCAGCTTTATGGATGGGGATGAAAGGTGGATGTAGGTAATGTTAAGTATCAGGAACTACCACGTGTGTGTAGGTCTCACGGCCTCTTGTACCTTCCTTATTTTCTTATGTTCTAATTGTCCATGGCTTGGTTAGGAGAGCGAGAGCGAGCGAAAGAGCCAGAGAGAGAGAGAGTGTAGGTATTACATCTACAACTTACCTAAACTTCATTTAGGTAAGTTGCTATTGCTATGTATTTATGTAATTAAGGTGAATTAATGTAGTAAATCCAGTTGTCCAGTCTAGGTTACTTACTAAACCTAAGTAACTGAAGTAACAACCTTACCTAAGTCTTCATAATTATTTAACTTTTTCTGTTATTTGAGATTTTCCAAATAAATATAGTAAAGCTTTCTGTTCTTGTTGCTAAACTTCCCAAAAAAAGTCTACTGGGTAGGAGTCACAAAAAAGTTTAATCTTGTGTATGAGAAAATAGTCATTGAAGATTAGTAAGTTACAAAAAGTCAATAATAAGTCACTAGAGAAGGTAAATGAAAGAAATGGAAAGACACAATTATTTAAGGTGAATAATAATAATCTTGGGTAAGTGATACTCATCCCTGTGCAATATTTGAATAGTTAAGTACAGGGCGAGCCATTAGCGGATTATATTAATTGCTCCTTATTGCACTGGGCCTTGCTTTCGAGTAATTACTGTAGTCTGGCCAAATACAACAGCTCGCATGCAGTTTTTAAGCACACGTTTTCATTATTTTCCATTTTACCATTGAAATATAAAGTAACAAACTTTACTTATATCAAAGGTCTGACTGTGAAATTAGGCCACCTGTATCAAAATCAATATATCTAAGATTATAAAGGCTTTTGATCAGTGGCGTACCCAGAAAATTGAATAGGGGGGGGGCTATATATATATATATATATATATATATATATATATATATATATATATATATATATATATATATATATATATATATATATATATATAATAAATATATATTTCTTATTATTTAATCCTTGCAAAAGGGGAGGGGGCATGGCCTCAGGCCCCCCCCCTCGGTACGCTATTGAACGGGACTATGAAACTCTCGCTAGTTTTCCGCAAAAAAAAAAAAACTAATCCATGGGTATAAGGCAATATTTATGTTAGATGATTAAACCAATATGCTTGTAGCATTTTTTCAATATGTTATCATGCGTGTTTCACAGTCCCAAGTTCGTGTTTGGGTTAGCCAGCCAACCTTGTTAGGAGGCCTTATTTCTTCCCTTGCTGCCTTACATCACGGTGACCATCGACCGATGTTAGGTGGCCAGCAAGAGTAAGTACGTGTGTATCATTGTCTATGCAAGCCACAGTAGGTCTATAGAGTCAGGGGATAAAGAGTGAAATAAGGGTTGTTTACATCGGGCAGCAAGACATTCCCACAGCCAGGCATTAGCCAAGCGTTATCGCCAATCTGACATTATATTGGCTTTGATATTCTAATTCCTCGGTCTTGATAAGGGGGGGTCTACTCCATAACATTTCCTTAATAAATCGATAATTAGTGAGAAAACAGTGGTTTGTGGGACCGTATTAACGGGACCATAAAACAATCACATTTTATTTTCTTCACTTGCCCTTTGAACTATGATTTGCGGAGCTCTTATTACGTTTCTTTATTTATTGGAGGGTTTGTTCATTCAATTAAGCCGTTACTTACTCTGTCATGCTATCTGTGTAGCAGAAAGTACCCTAGTTGTTGTCCTTGTGACGTCATCACTTTCTTACGTGACCTTAAACAATTTCAGAACACATTTTTTTATTACAGCTTCAATCTTGGATCTGATTACGCGTTTAGAATAGGCATTTCATACCATGATTTTTGACATAAGTTTCCCCATTCTTAATGCAATATTTAAAAACTCGATAAAAATGTGAAGAAATATACGCGTTGGGGCAACCCCTTCCTACTCGGCATAGTTTGATAATTATCCCTCCAGTTTCAGGTTTGTGAGGCTTGTGGTGTTTGTCTGGTTCATGTCTGATATTTCCATATAGGTAATGTACTTAATGAAACGTGTTATTAGGCTATTTGTATGAAGCCTGGTTGTCAACGTCTGTCAAGTCAACGCTAGTTTTCCGCAATCTTTTTTTTTTTTTTTAATTCATGGGTTTAAGGCAATATTTATGTTAGATGATTAAACCAATATGCTTGTAGTATTTTTTCAATATGTTATCATGCGTGTTTCACAGTCCCAAGTTCGTGTTTGGGTTAGCCAGCCAACTTTGTTAGGAGGCCTTATTTCTTCCCTTGCTGCCTTACATCACGGTGACAATCGATGTTAGGTGGCCAGCAAGAGTAAGTACGTGTGTATCATTGTCTATGCAAGCCACAGTAGGTCTGTAGAGTCAGGGAATAAAGAGTGAAATAAGGGTTGTTTACATCGGGCAGCAAGACATTCCCACAGCCAGGCATTAGCCAAGCGTTATCGCCAATCTGACATTATATTGGCTTTGATATTCTAATTCCTTGGTCTTGATAAGGGGGAGTCTACTCTATAGCATTTCCTTAATAAATCGATGATTAGTGAGAAAACAGTGGTTTGTGGGACCATATTAACGGGACCAGTGGCGTACCCAGAAAATTGAAAAGGGGGGGGCCAATATATATATATGTATATATATATTATATATATTATAATATAATCTATTTACTTTATTCCATGTACAAAATAAGGGGGGCCATGGCATATATATATATATATATATATATATATATAATTCTAATTATTTATTCCTTGCAAAAGGTGGGGGCCATGGCCGCATGCCCCCTCCCGCGGTACGCCACTGCTTTTGATGTAATCCAAGGCTTCACCCCCAAAAAAATAGGAACTACTACGTGCAGGTCTCACGGCCTCTTGTAGCATCCTTATGTTCTTATGTTCTAAAGAAGAATACAAATACAATTGGGCCCCTCAGCACATAAGGCTGGCCGTTGTTAAGTATGTTATGAGTGACAAGAATGAGATATGTGCATGAGTTGTGTGTATGGGATGAGATATCAGGTTGTCATAACTCTTACTACTTAAAAATTAGTACATCAGCAATTATTGTTGAGGTTGTGTGGGGGAAAAAAAAGGCTTCCTATAGCATGCTTGTCTTTATTAACTCAAATGTGATAACACTTCCATGTACATTTAATCCTTTTGGACAGACTGAATCACTGCTGTTTACATTCCTTCTTTCCTTAAGGTCTCAATATATTGCAACTACGCGACATAAGTCTGTTCGATCTATCTCTGACGGCCATTCCCAAGACCTCCGACGAGGGAATGGCCGCGACGGAATTCTCCACATCTTCCTGTTCTTTCATTTTTCTCTCACACCTTTTGCTCACATACTCTCGCACTGTCCTATTTCACTAGGGATCGTCCTCTTGTTCTTACTGCATCTACTACACTCATATATACATAAGAACATAAGCAAATAAGAAAGCTACAAGAGGCCATAGAGCTACATGTGGTAGTTCCTGTAAGCTAATAAGGATGAATGTCAGATATTCAAGGCACACGTACGAAAAAATGCATCTGGAAGAATAGAAATACTTAAATGGTAGAGCAATTAAGCTAACTGAACCAACACTGATATTTCTGATAGCTACCGTGAGACTTTAAACCCTTCACGCCCAGATCTTTCCTTTGTTATGAAAAATTGCATGTTGTTAGCCATAAAAATTACGAAAAGTAACTAAATATACCAAATTAGTTAGTGGACAAGGATACTAAACAGGTTATATCTATAAAACATTGCTTATATTCACTAAAAATTGTCTAATGGTAGCCAAATTACAATGGAAATTACATTCTGGACCTCAAGGGGTTAATGACAAAAGCTTACTATCTTAATATATACGGCCATTCCATCTCCGAGTGCTGCGCTTCACCCCTTCCACCACGCCATATTTCATCCTTTACCTGACTTACCGAACCTGCTATACACACTTTCACTGTATGTTAGATGGCAATTTAATCATCCTTACTACACCGGCCAAGTGGTTCTGACCTAATCATTTTGTTACAGGATGGAGTCGAGCTTGGTGTCCCATCTACAAATACTCCCTGCCAGCGGTTGTCATCTACACCCTTCCCTTGAGGAGGCAGAGCGGGGTACTCACCAAGGAGGCAGCTACACCTACCCAGCAGCAAATCTACAAAAGTTTTCCAGACAAATGAGAGAATGCGTATTGATATAAATAACACTAAATTCAAATCTAATTTAATATTTTCTCCCTCAAAGGGGTGGCCATTATGTGTCTCAATTTGCTCCTGTCATACACTCTCCACTCATCTCAATCTCCTATAAGTATTCTAACAGAGGACCAACAGCTCTCTTCCCACTGGAGGCTTTCCTTTCACAACCACACAACATCTGCCCCGCTCGTGTAAACTTCATCACTCAACAACTATCACGCCCTTAAAATTGTGCTCTCCAAAAATATACAAGTTGAAATTAATTTTAATGATATAGAAGGTCAAAAACAATCTCTGTACCTGATTGCAATGTCTGTGTCTCCTTATTTACCTACACTGTATTTGCAGGTCATCTCGTACCTCGGATCTCCGTATGACATCTGCCGACTGTCAACTCACTCCTGCCTGTCTGAGAAGCACCTCAAGACACAT
Organism: Chionoecetes opilio; assembly: GCA_016584305.1. Classification (NCBI taxonomy): domain Eukaryota; kingdom Metazoa; phylum Arthropoda; class Malacostraca; order Decapoda; family Majidae; genus Chionoecetes; species Chionoecetes opilio. The sequence continues at coordinate 198,490 of JACEEZ010001676.1, forward strand.
CATGACTGAAGGAACATAAATCATATCAACGCCACCACAGTTCTTCAAGGTGTGGTTCTCTCCGGCCCTTTATGAAGACAGGCAGCTCAGCAGTGAAGCACTCTGTTGTCCGGTGAGAGATGCAGCTTTCTTTCATAACCCTTGGTGGATTCACATAGTCAATGTTACCTAGATCAGAGAGATTGATTGATTGATTGATTGATTGATTGATTGATTGATTGATTGATTGATTGATGATTGATGATTGATTGATTGATTGATTTAATGCCAAAAAAGGTGAATGTGCCAGACATCAGAGGTCATATGGCACTATGGCACAGCATAAAAAGGGGAGGGGGTTATAGAAAAATAGCGAAACAGTGAGGGAAGGGGAAAGAACGGAATGTTACAGCAGGATGGTTAGATGAGGGATGCAGCTTTCTTTCATAACCCTTGGCGGATGCAGTCATTGTTACCTAGATCAGTGAGAACATTGATTCACTTGTTTTAATCTTTGGTGTAAAGTACAGTTAGTTCTAAGTATTTAACTGACCAGCTATTTTAACTGACCTATTCAATTACATACCTACATTATTTTTTCTCTGGTCTTTAGTTCAATTATGTTCCAATTATAATTATCTTTAAATTGAGTTCAGCTCAGAGGGAATATTGAGTCACCTATTTTAATTTTTGGCGTAAAGTACAATTAGTTCCGAATATTTAACTGCCCAGCCTTAGATGAGTATTTAGTTACCTTATCTTTTTAATATCTCTGCTTTAGCTAAACTGTGCTCCAATTACTATCTTTAAATTGAGTGTCATGACGGCTAGTGCTCTCATAGGCTATATTAACATCCTTATCAAACTGACGTGCCAAGTAATTCATCCCCAACCATCATCCGTTAACCCAAACAGTGCTGAGTAGGTACAGTCAGGCAACCCAAACAGTGCCGAGTAGGTAGTCAGGCAACCCAAACAGTGCCGAGTAGGTAGTCAGGCAACCCAAACAGTGCCGAGTAGGTAGTCAGGCGACCCAAACAGTGCCGAGTAGGTAGTCAGGCGACCCAAACAGTGCCGAGTAGGTACAGTCAGGCGACCCAAACAGTGCCGAGTAGGTAGTCAGGCGACCCAAACAGTGCCGAGTAGGTACAGTCAGGCAACCCAAACAGTGCCGAGTAGGTGCAGTCAGGCGACCCAAACAGTGCAGAGTAGGTAGTCAGGCAACCCAAACAGTGCCGAGTAGGTACAGTCAGGCGACCCAAACAGTGCCGAGTAGGTACAGTCAGGCGACCCAAACAGTGCCGAGTAGGTACAGTCAGGCAACCCAAACAGTGCCGAGTAGGTGCAGTCAGGCAACCCAAACAGTGCCGAGTAGGTACAGTCAGGCAACCCAAACAGTGCCGAGTAGGTACAGTCAGGCGACCCAAACAGTGCCGAGTAGGTACAGTCAGGCAACCCAAACAGTGCCGAGTAGGTACAGTCAGGCGACCCAAACAGTGCCGAGTAGGTACAGTCAGGCAACCCAAACAGTGCCGAGTAGGTGCAGTCAGGCGACCCAAACAGTGCCGAGTAGGTACAGTCAGCAACCCAAACAGTGCCGAGTAGGTCAGTCAGGCGAACCCAAACAGTGCCGAGTAGGTACAGTCAGGCAACCCAAACAGTGCCGAGTAGGTACAGTCAGGCGACCCAAACAGTGCCGAGTAGGTTTACAGTCAGGCAACCCCAAACAGTGCCGAGTAGGTACAGTCAGGCAACCCAAACAGTGCCGAGTAGGTACAGTCAGGCAACCCAAACAGTGCCGAGTAGGTACAGTCAGGCAACCCAAACAGTGCCGAGTAGGTAGTCAGGCAACCCAAACAGTGCCGAGTAGGTAAGTCAGGCACCCAAACAGTGCCAGAGTAAGGTACAGTCAGGCAACCCAAACAGTGCCGAGTAGGTAGTCAGGCAACCCAAACAGTGCCGAGTAGGTAGTCAGGCAACCCAAACAGTGCCGAGTAGGTACAGTCAGGCGACCCATCTAAATATTGTCTCACTTTTCGGTGAGTTTCGTTCAGGAATTCAGAACCGGCGGCCTGTGACTTGCCCATCTTTGTATCCAATCATAGTGGGGCTACTGATGGGATTTGCCACCACATATGCTTTATATATAATTCATAAGATAGATTCATCAACTCTGCATGACTATATAATGAATCAAATTACACTGATTTTGCAGCATCACTTTCAATTAGTGAATGCCTCGCTGCTGACTAAAGATTCAGAAAACTGTGACATACTTTTATTAAGGTGGTTGACTGTACCAGATTGTGTCTCTTTAGGAAGCTAGTTAGTACATACTTAATTGTTTGCAGTTATATACAATTTTGTGCCATTAACTCAATTTAAAATCTGGTACACTGCTTGACCCTTTAACACTGAAAACAAGGCTCAGGCATTCTGCATTGTCAGTTACTCAAATTTTCTCTTTACTGCGAAATCTTCCATATTACTTTTTATTTATTTCAAAGTTAATAAAAATAAAGTAATATGGAAGATTTTGCAGTAAAGAGAAAATGTTAGTAATGACAGTGCAGTGGCCTAGTCCTTGTTTCCAGTGTTAGAGTCGAGCAGTGTGTGACAGCAGCAGCAAGGGGATGGCAGAGAGATTCCTTTGTTGTTTTCTCCATTTCAGACATGTTGCAGAGATGCCGACGTTCTCAAGTCATCGTCTCCTCGCCACCAAGATTACACCGACCTCAAACAACCAACCGTAGAGTATCAGACTTAATGAGGTAGATTCCAATTTTAAAATATTTCTCCATCTTTAATTTACTTTCACAAGTATACTTCAAGTCTATCTGCTGTCTGTTGTTAACGTCACCACTAACTATCGTTAATCTTAACATTTGAAAACTTTACTTCCACAGTTTCCTGACTCTTGGGGGACATCAGTCTGATCTCTCGACAGTCATGAACGCCAGCCACGGGACAGTCTTCACACAGGAGCTTCTTCATACCAAGTCCTCTGGTGCAGTCTTCCTCCGGCATTTCCCTGCAAGACATTAGTCAAGTTAGTGATGTCATTTAAGGAAATGAGTATTAAATGATTTTAAAAAAATTGGTGTAGTTATTCTCCCAAACAAACCGTGGCATATAATACTGTTTTTGTAAGTTAGTTAAATTGAGAAGTATTATCTTTACTTTAATCTCTATGCCAGTCACTTAAGTCTGATATTCTACGGCTATTCTCAAAGAAAAAAAGTGACATGCCACGGTTACTCTTTGTTCTTTTCCGAGTGCTGCTGAAGTCCTCCGCCAACATCTCGTCACACGTCGCCGCCTCAACAACCCGGGCGGCGACGCGACGAGATGTCGGCGGCGAACTTCAAGCAACACCTCGACAACATATCTGAAAAGAACAGAGTAAACCATTGCACGTCTTTATTTTCTTTGAGAATAGACAATACACACACAGAAACATACTTACATTACCAACACGTCGAGTGCCGAAGCCATCAGGAACATCTCGTGTGACGTCCTGCCTCAATCACCACGTCGATCAGTCTGTGGCAGGGACGCTCCTCTCCTGTGTGTGTCCCTTCATCCATGTCTTACCAGAGACATGGTATAGGACCTGCTCTCCTGGTTGAGATGCTCCCTTCATTCTAGTCCTCTTCGTCCATGCCATGTCTTCCCTCCAGAGACCATGGTAGTAGGGACGCTGCTCTCCTGGTGTGAGAGTCTCCCTTCATTCTAGTCCTCTTCGTCCATGCCATGTCTTCCCTCCAGAGCCCATGGTAGTAGGGACGCTCCTCTCCTGGTACATGCCTCCCTTCATTCTAGTCCTCTTCGTCCATGCCATGTCTTCCCTCCAGAGGCCATGGTAGTAGGGACGCTCCTCTCCTGGTGTGCCTCCCTTCATTCTAGTCCTCTTCGTCCATGCCATGTCTCCCTCCAGAGGCCATGGTAGCCTCTGTTAGCTGTCTCTTCATGTTGTTGGGGAAATCTCCGCCTCAAGCGACCTTTTCAGACTGGTGGCTCCCTGGACTCCTCTCTGCCGGGCATTATAAGGATTAGTAAAGTTAATATTTCAACCACAGTTATCATCAACGTCCAAGTATTGTACATATTCAAGGTATTATCAAGTGTATGTAAGTAGAAGTGGTGTATTCAGTATAAATGTAGCCTTTAAATTTGGTGTACATTCAGCTCTTTACAATAAAAATAAGAACAGTAATCTTGTCTATATATTATATTAACCATTTTTGTGGGGAGGCCTGAAGGGTGAGTGAGTGTCCCTCCCATCACAACCTTGACACTACATCATGACTCGTTGAGCTATTGCTTCAGGTGGTACTATTTGGGTCAGGTTGAAGTGCTACTATTTGGGTCAGCTCCTCTGGTCAAGTGTTAGATTATATATTATATCATAATTATGAACCCGTTGAGCCCCGCCAAAAATGTATAATTTTGTAATGCCCAGACCCAGTTTTGAGTCGTCCTGTCACAGACGGCTGAGAGCCGTCAGCGGGGCTGAGCGTTACACACACATGCGACGGCTCAGAGCCGTCAGCGAGGCTGCATGGGTTAAACTATAGTAAGATTTTATCTATTTGATTAGATGGGTAAAGATGGGAACATACTCTATGCTGTGCGTGGCATTCGGTGCTCATCTCCGTGGCATTAGCCCTTGAGCCTGTGGTGGGTGACAACCCGGGACACAGGGCTAGTGTGACACCCAGTTTACCACAGTAAACTTCCCCAGGTACCCATTTATCAACCCCGAAAGGAAGGAAGAACAGCTGGTTTGGCTGGTCGCTTACTTGCCCTGGCCCAGATTCGAACCAGGGACACTAGCCACTACACCACGGAGGCGACATTTTAGATGGGCAGGCACCTTAAAACCCAAGTCCCTGTCCATCCAGCAGTGAATGGGTACCGGGTGTTAGCCGGGGGTTGTGTCCGGCATCCCGGGGTGGTTGGTGGTTCAGCCCAACACTAAGCCTAAGGATTCAAAAATTAAAATGCAGTTTTGGAGACAGGGCCATACGAGTGTAGTTCAGGCCCTGTAAAATACAACTAGATGAATACATTACAATAACATAAAATTCAGCTTACTTGCAGATATATAGCAGTAATGGTTGGTGTGGTGTGCTGCCTTGCCCCTCATACTCCTTATACTGCTGCTGCTGCTGCTGCTGCTGCTGCTGCTGCTGCTGCTGCCTGGGTCTGTCCACCACCACCACCACCACTCTGATAAAAAATAGGGGAAATGTTGTATGACTCCTTCCCCAAACATGCATTGCCTTCCCTACACTCAGCTCTAACATGACATTACTACCAATATTCCGAGGTTGTAACTTCCTAGGGTGGCCAAGGGTGGACACAGATCTAGTGTGGGGTGGCCAGGGCAGGGCATAACCATGAAAAAGAAATGGTTGAATTTGCATTAGACCTCTTGACTCAGATCTGGGGTGGCCAATTTGATTTCAGGGGAGGCCGTGGCCACACCCTAGATCCACCACTGCCCACCCTCCTCTCTCTCTCTCTCTCTCTCTTCTCTCTCCTCTCACACACACACACACACACACTGCCTCCCTTTCTCTCTACTTAACACACGCTGCAGAAATATAAAGAAAAGCAACAAAATAGAGTGTTGCTTAACCAAAAATCATCCCCTGCCTCCTCCCAGCTGCCCTGCCACACACACACACACACACACACAACTTCCTCCTGCCAGTGCCTGCTCTGCACACACCCTACCTGATCCCTGGCGCCCCCTCGACTGTCTCTCGGACCAGAATACACAAGCAGGTCAACTCTGTTCAACACTGCTTCGAAACACTAAACCTTTCCCTTATTTCCTTCCCTGTTGAGTGTGTAAGCCTTTTACCAATCATTTTTGACCTGTAACGTTATCTAAGTCTTCAATGTTAGTAAATATGAGTAAGTAATAGTGTGGGTATATTTTCGTAGTATTTTTGTTAAAGTTTATATTGATGGGGTTCGTTAATGCTTCAACTCGTTAACTTTTTTTTTTTGCTACGTAGTTTGTGGCTTGTTTGTTAATTAAAGGACTGGATTGCTTTGTTAGCAGTGGCGTGGCTACCCATGGGGGGCACCTGGGGGGGCACTAGGCAAGCGGGGCCACTCTGATGCCACATAGAAGGGTATAAGGGCATATTCTAAGATCAGATCAGTGGTGGGTGTTAGAGCATTATACAGAATACCCCAGCCAGGGCCATTGGAGGGGCACGTGTCCCCCATAGCTACGCCACTGGTCCAATGCCTTCCTATGTTCCTATATTTGTGTGTGTTGAATGCCTTTCCTTCCTTCCTTCTCCATATGTTTCTGTGTATATTCAATCCCTTCCTTTCTGCCTTCCTATGTTCCTATGTTTCTGTATATTCAACACCTTCCTTCATTCCTTCCTCTCCTGATATTCCTATGTCTCTCTGTATATTCAATCCCTTCCTTCCTTCCTTTCTTCTCCTTAGGTTCCTATCTTTCTCTGTATATTTAATGGCTTCCTTCCTTCCTTCCTTATGTTCCTATCTTTCTCTGTATATTTAATGGCTTCCTTCCTTCCTTATGTTCCTGTCTTTCTCTGTATATTTAATGGTTTCCTTCCTTCCTTCCTTATGTTCCTGTCTTTCTCTGTATATTTAATGGCTTCCTTCCTTCCTTCCTTATGTTCCTATCTTTCTCTGTATATTTAATGGCTTCCTTCCTTCCTTCCTTATGTTCCTGTCTTTCTCTGTATATTTAATGGCTTCCTTCCTTCCTTCCTTATGTTCCTGTCTTTCTCTGTATATTTAATGGCTTCCTTCCTTCCTTCCTTATGTTCCTGTCTTTCTCTGTATATTAATGCTTCCTTCCTTCCTTCCTTATGTCCTATCTTTTCTCTGTATATTTAATGGCTTCCTTCCTCCTTCCTTATGTTCCTATCTTCTCTGTATATTTAATGGCTTCCTTCCTTCCTTCCTTATGTTCCTATCTTTCTCTGTATATTTAATGGCTTCCTTCCTTCCTTCCTTATGTTCTATCTTCTCTGTATATTAATGGCTTCCTTCCTTCCTCCTTATGTTCCTATCTTTCTCTTGTATATTTAATGGCTTCCTTCCTCCTTCCTTCCTTATGTTCCTGTCTTTCTCTGTATATTAATGGCTTCCTTCCTTCCTTCCTTATTTTCTATCTTCTCTGTATATTTAATGCTTCCTTCCTTCCTTCCTTCCTATGTTCCTGTCTTTCTCTGTATATTTAATGGCTTCCTTCCTTCCTTATGTTCCTATCTTTCTCTGTATATTTAATGGCTTCCTTCCTTCCTTCCTTATGTTCCTATCTTTCTCTGTATATTTAATGGCTTCCTTCCTTCCTTCCTTATGTTCCTGTCTTTCTCTGTATATTTAATGGCTTCCTTCCTTCCTTCCTTATGTTCCTATCTTTCTCTGTATATTTAATGGTTTCCTTCCTTCCTTCCTTCCTTATGTTCCTGTCTTTCTCTGTATATTTAATGGTTTCCTTCCTTCCTTCCTTATGTTCCTGTCTTTCTCTGTATATTTAATGGTTTCCTTCCTTCCTTCCTTATGTTCCTATCTTTCTCTGTATATTTAATGGTTTCCTTCCTTCCTTCCTTATGTTCCTGTCTTTCTCTGTATATTCAATCTCTTCCTTCCTTCCTTCCTTCCTTCCTCACTAACACTTGTATTTACAGAAGACCGGGTTTTACACAACTATTATCTTATTTCTTTACTATATTTCCTATGAACTAAAGACAACATATGTACCCACGTAGGTAGATAAGCACGAATTGCCTTATGTAAATAGAAAGGGGTTTTATTTAGACTACCTACTCATGTCCTCATGTCTCTCTGTATATTCAACACCTCCCTTCCCTTCATGTGTCTCTCTGTATATTCAACACCTCCCTTCCCTCCAATCCCTTCATGCGTCTCTCTGTATATTCAACACCTCCCTTCCCTCCAATCCCTTCTTGTGTCTCTCTGTATATTCAACACCTCCCTTCCCTCCAATCCCTTCATGTGTCTCTCTGTATATTCAACACCTCCCTTCCCTCCAATCCCTTCATGCGTCTCTCTGTATATTCAACACCTCCCTTCCCTCCAATCCCTTCATGTGTCTCTCTGTATATTCAACACCTCCCTTCCCTCCAATCCCTTCATGTGTCTCTCTGTATATTCAACACCTCCCTTCCCTCCAATCCCTTCATGTGTCTCTCTGTATATTCAACACCTCCCTTCCCTCCAATCCCTTCATGTGTCTCTCTGTATATTCAACACCTCCCTTCCCTCCAATCCCTTCATGTGTCTCTCTGTATATTCAACACCTCCCTTCCCTCCAATCCCTTCATGTGTCTCTCTGTATATTCAACACCTCCCTTCCCTCCCTTCCCTTCATGTGTCTCTCTGTATATTCAACACCTCCCTTCCCTCCAATCCCTTCATGTGTCTCTCTGTATATTCAACACCTCCCTTCCCTCCCTTCCCTTCATGTGTCTCTCTGTATATTCAACACCTCCCTTCCTCCAATCCCTTCATGCGTCTCTCTGTATATTCAACACCTCCCTTCCCTCCAATCCCTTCATGTGTCTCTCTGTATATTCAACACCTCCCTTCCCTCATATCCTCCAATAGAAACAATCTGAATTTGTTTTTTCTTCGGAAATCACTAGTTTTTCAAAGGTGAGGGCACGGGGGCAAAACAAACAAAACTAGTGATTGCCAAGAAAAACAAACATCAGGTTCTTTCAAAACACATCGAAATCTATCAGAAAATTATAGTTTCATCTGGAAAAGGAGAGGGTTGATATAACGAATCTTTACCATAGAATGACAGATGTAGGACACTGTGCTCTACCAAAAGGATCCGGCCATTTGCTTAGGCTAACTTTCGTAACATCAACTAAAAATAAAATCAAAACAGTCTGATTTGGGTTCGACGCTGTTATTATTTATTATTTCATCGGCAAAATAAAACCGTAAGAAAAATAATGAGAGCTTTAGTAGCGTGATGAAGCAGTCATATAGATTGTATACTCCCAAGCTTTGTTCAATGCTGAAATTTGACCAACCCAGGTCTAATCACTTCTGTTAGTTATGTGACAAATTAAAGGTTTCTAACTATGTCAACTCTGTGTCTTGTCCTTCTGATATTCTCTTTTTCACCTCTCCAAAGATCTTTTGGTGTCTCATATGTCTGTTACACTCCTCATCTCCTCTACCCTCTCCTCCTGTTCCCTCCTACTCTCTCTTGTCCTGCTCATAAAAAAAGATGCAATCAGCATATGCCAAGCAACATCTAACCAAATCTCTCATTTCTTACTATAATTTTGTGTTGGCTTGATCCCAGACAGAGCTATTCTTATTTTTGTAAAAAATAATATTTTAAAAATCTTAGAGATCCGGGGGGCTATTCATAAAATATTGTGGGCATACAGGCCCCAGTGCTCAGGCCTAACTATGCCTCTGCTGCCTTGAACACTTGCCTGGTGTGGAAGGTGGACAGAGATCATCTTGGTGTCATGGTAGTAATGGTGATAATCTTGGTCTTGGTGGCATGGTAGTAATGGTGTATCTTCATGGTACACAAACATTAACAGCTACACTCTTCAATCAGACACCCCTGTTGAAATGTTACCATATAAGATACAAAAACACAACAAAACAATACCATTCTGTAAATACATTTAAAGAAACACTGGATCAAGATACATAGACAGGATCACAGCCCAGGCCCTGCATGCTATGCCTAGGTCAATACACAAACACACACACACACACAAGTACAGCTTTCCCTAGTGTAGGGTTAAACGGCATAAGCACTGCTCCAAGCTTATCTGAATGACATTACAGCAGCATATAGTACACTTCATCCTCCTTCTGTTTAACGTCAGATTTTCCCGTAATGTCTTACGAGGTTAGACGGTCAATGATGACGCTTCCAATTCTATTGTGGACGTTCCTCAACTTAAATTTGCGGCATGAGTTTTACGCCCCGGATGCTTTTCCTGACAGGCAACCCCAGTTTTTGGTTGAAGGCCTAGGTGGATTGCCTACCATGGCTAACGAGCCCCATCTGCCCGACTGATATTTAAACCAAAAATAAGACAAGGAGAAAGAAACTAACTCCAAATTCATGTTCAGTGTGCCCAAAAATATTTGTGGACCAATTTATATACGGATCTCATGTCATATTCTGTAAATAGACTGAAAGAAACACTGGATCAATACTTACATATACAGGACCAAACTAGTATACCTGTATGCTACACCTAGGTCAACACACACACACATGCACCAGTATATCTCAGGCCCTGTATGCTACACCTAAGTCAACACACACACACATGCACCAGTATATCTCAGGCCCTGCATGCTACACCTAAGTCAACACACACACACATGCACCAGTATATCTCAGGCCCTGTATGCTACACCTAAGTCAACACACACACACATGCACCAGTATATCTCAGGCCCTGTATGCTACACCTAACACACACACACACACACGCACACACCAGTATATCTCAGCCCCTGTATGCTACACCTAACACACACACACACACACACACATGCACCAGTATATCTCAGCCCCTGTATGCTACACCTAAACACACACACACACACACACGCACACCAGTATATCTCAGTCCCTGTATGCTACACCTAGATCAACACACACACACAAGTATATCTCAGTCCCTGTATGCTACACCTAACACACACACACACACACAGCACAGTATATCTCAGCCCTGTATGCTACACCTAACACACACACACACACACACACACACACGCACACACCAGTATATCTCAGTCCCTGTATGCTACACCTAGGTCAACACACACACACCAGTATATCTCAGTCCCTGCATGCTACACCTAGGTCAACACACACACACAAGTATATCTCAGTCCCTGTATGCTACACCTAGGTCAACACACACACACAAGTATATCTCAGTCCCTGTATGCTACACCTAGGTCAACACACACACACAAGTATATCTCAGTCCCTGTATGCTACACCTAGGTCAACACACACACACAAGTATATCTCAGTCCCTGTATGCTACACCTAGGTCAACACACACACACAAGTATATCTCAGTCCCTGTATGCTACACCTAGGTCAACACACACACACAAGTATATCTCAGTCCCTGTATGCTACACCTAGGTCAACACACACACACAAGTATATCTCAGCCCCTGTATGCTACACCTAGGTCAACACACACACACACAGGGCCGGATTATGACCTTTTGGGGCCCCTAGGCTAATTAAATTGTGGGCCCCCTCTGACGGAGCCACCCTCTAACTCGCCCGCACCCGTCATGAATATTTTTTACCCGTGATATATTTTAGCGACATTTACATAGCTAGAAGTAAACTTATTGCAAATTCTTTAAATAAACATGAATAGGTTACGACATCTTTTGATTGTCAATAAAAATATTCTTTAAGAAATACCACTATTTTACTATTTATTGCAAACCAAATTAGCACATATTTCAACACAACCGTAGTGAAAAAACATATTTTTTATAACCATCTAGAAAATTAAAATCATTGCTTTATAAAAAATTCTAAGATTTAAAGAGCTGAAAGACAAAATATACGCTACATTCACAAATAAGTGTTTTACTGTGTTTAGCACGATGATAAACATACATGGACTGGGGCCCCATGATTTACAGCTAGGGTCCCAAACAGGGGCCCTTTATCTCAAATAAAGGCCTCAAACAGAGGCCCTTTAACTCAAATAAAGGGCCTCAAACAGGGGCCCTTTATCTCAAATTATTTGTGATTTTATTTTAAGTTAAATTAATTATTCAGCAATGCAAAATATCATTTTTCAAAAAAAAAAAATTTTTTTTTTTTTTTTTTGCAGGGACCCCAGGTTTGGGGCCTCCAAGCTTGAGGGGCCCTAGGCTGCAGCCTATACTAGCCTATAGGATAATCCGGGTCTGCACACACACAAGTATATCTCAGTCCCTGTATGCTACACCTAGGTCAACACACACACACAAGTATATCTCAGTCCCTGTATGCTACACCTAGATCAACACACACACACAAGTATATCTCAGTCCCTGTATGCTACACCTAGGTCAACACACACATACAAGTATATCTCAGTCCCTGTATGCTACACCTAGATCAACACACACACAGAAGTATATCTCAGCCCCTGTATGCTACTTCTAGGTCAACACACACACACAAGTATACCTTAGTCCCTGTATGCTACACCTAGGTCAACACACACACACACACCAGTATATCTCAGTCCCTGTATGCTACACCTAGGTCAACACACACACACACACCAGTATATCTCAGCCCCTGTATGCTACACCTAGGTCAACACACACACACAAGTACAGCTTTCCCTAATGGGTAAATTGGTACTTTACACCAGTAATTGAGTACGACGTCAAAAGTACTCTTTGGTAAATTTTTACACTAGGACCGAAATTCCCTACACTATTGGGAGTGTGGTTTCTATTCACCTTATTGAATTCTAAGAAACATTCTCTCTATGAGAATTCATAGAAATAGATGATTTGCTTCTGTCGCAAATCACTACTTTCGGAGATATAAGATGTTTTTAATAGGAATAGAAGGAGAGTATATGATATGAAAATTAAACTAACCTAACCCCACATTTTGACTCACTAACCTAACCTAACCTAATCCCACGCTTTAACCTCCTAACTAAAGCCAAATCTGCATTAAAAAGTGTCCGTGGTAAGGGAAGAACAGAGGCGATGCAGGCCACAAGAGGAAGAAGAGTGAGAGGCACGTAAACACTAATAGGGAATTTCGGTCGGTGTAAAATAATACTTATACATTCTACATAAGGGTGTATACATTTTACATTAGGGTGAATACCGCGGTCCATAAAAACACCGGATCGGACCGGATTTGACCGGATCTGAGCAGTAAACACCGGATTTGACCGGATCTGAGCAGTAAACACCGGCGAATAGGGCCAAAGGGGTTTTAATAGTGTCTAAAAAGAGGATATATACATGACATTAGGCGTAGTTGTATCATAGTTTATCAAATATCGATATTAAGAGATAACTTGTAACACGGGCATTTTATATTGAACAGCGATCTGTGTCATTTTGTGTCTTCGGTTATAATGGACGAGAGTTTCGCGGTCGTTTTCAGAGACACCAACTATTTTTTATTGGCCTACAATAGGTGCTTGTTCAAATGGAGATTGTTTTATTTTGCGCAAAAAAAAAAAAAAAAAAAAAAAAAAAAAAAAAATTATATTTTGTGGTTAAGGTTAGGTTAGGTTTCATTAAAACCTGTAAGGTTAGGTTAGGTTTCATTAAAACCTGTAAGGTTAGGTTAGGTTTCATTAAAACCTGTAAGGTTAGGTTAGGTTTCATTAAAACCTTTAAGGTTAGGTTAGGTTTCATTAAAACCTGTAAGGTTAGGTTAGGTTTCATTAAAACCTTTAAGGTTAGGTTAGGTTTCATTAAAACATAAGGTTAGGTTAGGTTTCATTAAAACCTTTAAGGTTAGGTTAGGTTTCATTAAAACATAAGGTTAGGTTAGGTTAATTTTTTTTTTTTTGGGGGGGGGGGTTTGGTATGCGCAAAATAAAACAAGCACCATTAGAACAAGCACCTATTGTAGGCCAAGAAAAAATAGTTGGTATCTCTGAAAACGACCGCGAAACTCGTCCATTATAACCGAAGAGACAAAATGACACAGATCGCTGTTCAATATAAAATGCCCGTGTTACAAGTTATCTCTTAATATCGATATTTGATAAACTATGATACAACTACACCTAATGTCATGTATATATCCCCTTTTTAGACACTATTAAAACCCCTTTGGCCCTATTCGCCGGTGTTTACTGCTCAGATCCGGTGTTTTTATGTACCCGTGAATACCATCTACATCAGGGTGTATACCGTCTACATCAGGGTGTACTGTATACCGTCTACATCAGGGTGTATACCGTCTACATCAGGGTGTATACCGTCTACATCAGGATGTATACCGTCTACATCAGGGTGTATACCGTCTACATCAGGGTGAATACAGTCTACATCAGGGTGTATACCGTCTACATCAGGGTGAATACAGTCTACATCAGGGTGTATACCGTCTACATCAGGGTGTATACCGTCTACATCAGGGTGAATACAGTCTACATCAGGGTGTTACGTCTACTCAGGTGATCGTCTACATCAGGGTGTATACGTCTATCGGGTTACCGTCTACATCAGGGTGATACAGTCTACATCAGGGTGTATACCGTCTACATCAGGGTGTACGTATATACCGTCTACATCAGGGTGTATACCGTCTACATCAGGGTGTATACCGTCTACATCAGGGTGTATACCGTCTACATCAGGGTGTATACCGTCTACATCAGGGTGCATACCGTCTACATCAGGGTGTATACCGTCTACATCAGGGTGTATACCGTCTACATCAGGGTGTATACCGTCTACATCAGGGTGTATACCGTCTACATCAGGATGTATACCGTCTACATCAGGGTGTATACCGTCTACATCAGGGTGATACCGTCTACATCAGGTGTATACCGTCTACATCAGGTGTATACCGTCTACATCAGGGTGTATACGTCTACATCAGGATGTATACCGTCTACATCAGGGTGTATACCGTCTACATCAGGATGTATACCGTCTACATCAGGATGTATACCGTCTACATCAGGATGTATACCGTCTACATCAGGGTGTATACCGTCTACATCAGGGTGTATACCGTCTACATCAGGGTGTATACCGTCTACATCAGGTGTATACCGTCTACATCAGGGTGTATACCGTCTACATCAGGGTGTATACCGTCTACATCAGGGTATATACCGTTTATCTTCCTTGCCGACGACCATCAAAACAAAATACTAAAACATGCCAGTTAACAATAGTCTACATAATCATTAACGATCTGTACTATCTTGATGTGCTTAGGAATCAATTGGTATAAGTGATAGGGATGAATCAAAGAGAATAACACCTAAAAGAGTGGACGAAATACCTTGGACAGATAACACGTGTGGACACAAACGTAAACAACTTTTCTTCTTCTTCTTCGCTGGCTGCTTTGGTCTTGGTCTTGGTGTGAGAGGCTTCCGTCCCGTCTACAGTAGTACAGCCTGGGACAGTTGTGGCCTTTATACAGGCTCATTTCCCCCCCCCCCCAAACTCCCAATCCCCAAATCCTTTCGAACTAGACACAGCACCAAATTTAAGTTTGGTTGAAATTTAGAGGACAGAAACTGCGAACCCTTGTGGTAGCTGGACAGACGGACATTCGGTGAATTATTGTAAACTCTGCGGTAGCGTCTTGCCACATTTCACTTACTCTGTAGACTTTAATTTAACTACTATGTTATTGTTATGTATAATATGTGTACTGATGTGTGGCTGATGTGTGGCGGGAAGATGAGGGTTGCCACACACCCCCACAATAAGAAAATAAGGAAGCTACAAGAGGCCGTGAGACTACACGTGGTAGTTCCTGTTACGTAACACTACCTACATCCACCTTTCATCTCCATCCATGAAATTGTCTAGCTTCCTTTTAATTAAGACTCCCTATTGACTCCGCACTAACTGCCTGACGATTGAGTCCATTCCAATCATTTACCACCCTATTTGTGAACCAGTTTTTCCCTATTTCTTTTTTTAAATCTACGCTTTTCCAGTTTGATGATATTACTTATTCATTTATTCTTAAGGAAAAAGTAAAGATCAAAAGGACAATGTATCATTTTATTGGAGTAAATTTCCCAGGATGATGAAGGCGGGATGGCCCTGGGTGTGGAGACCCGAAGTCAAGCTTTGCCTGTGTGAGTCCTCGTTGTATATATTCTCATAAATATAGCATGCCAGTAATGAGTCCTGTGGGTGTGTCACTGTTACTGACACCCGTAACGCGCCACCCGTCACCAAGACACGCGGGACTCGGGCACCGCGGCGAGTGACTCCTTCCACACCCGGGACCCTCCACACTAATAAATAGAGCTGTACATAAATGCATCAGCGGTGCTGGGTGAGCTGAAACAGAGGCTTGCAGGCGGTGCACCGTCCAGAGCGTGGGCGGAGGGGCTGCTCCTCGCCGGGCCCGTCGTCTCCACCACACCCCTGCCAAGGCTCCCGCCACACTCACGACAACACACATTAAGACACGGAAGGTGCGGCATAAGAAATAGTGAATAATTATAACAGCAGCTTAATAAAATCTGAAGTGGGTGAAGTCAATGTGGAAGTGGGAGCAGGGGGCGGCGGAGTGAGGCAGGCGCGCCGCCCCCTGTCTCCCACTGACTGTCTGGCCAGACACTCCTAATGCTACTTCTCTAAATCACAGCAAACATGACACTCTACTGCTTAGAGGCCCGAAGGCCTGTCATCTAGCCGAGGAGGTGCTTACAACTACCCTGGACTACCTCCCCAAACCATAAGATCCTCCATGAATGCCTGGGGACTACAATGTCATGCCTCCCGCCGCGGCCTGTACCACGCGACTGGCAGGCCGCGGCAGGTCAAGAACTATTATCCTGCCTGCGACACGGGACCAAAGACTTGTTGCAACCATTCTGATGTCGCCATCTTCAGAACACTGTTCACTACAACTGCCCTTTGCAATACAGAGTGAACGAGTCGGTAATTATATATATATATATATATATATATATATATGTAAAAAAAAAATACTGGTATTGGCTCGTTCTTTGCCATGACATTACAAAATAAAAAATGTTTGGCACTACAAGAAATAACTGAATGAGTATGGAATACTTGGCACTAATATTTGGTAACACTAAAGAATAAATAGTACAAAATAATATTCAGCAAAGCTGTGTGTTGGTGTGTACGAGTGGAGGCTTTGGGTGCCGGGGGGGCGGGGCGGGCCGTGGCGACCTCCGCCCAGCCAGCGAACAACACACCAATGTAATACATAAGACACTATCGTAAAGACACTGTTGTTTAACCTTCAACAAGGCACTCGGGTTTCATACAGGTCTGAGGCTTTTTTCTTGGTATCAAATACCGAAAACATCACATATATGAGGAATAATTGTCAAGACAAAGTTTACTCTTTGATAATATAATCAACAGTGTTACTCCGTTGACGTGTAGACGGTGGGCAGTGGGTGATAGTAGGCCTGTAGCAGAAGTGGCCTGTCCAGCCACGCCCTACCACTGCCCTTGACTATAAGGCTCACTGCTACAACCACAACACCGCAGCACACTCACGGAGCCTTCTGACATTCCCTCTGTGCAATACGAGTATTCACTCCATGCAAGGTCATCGACCAAATTAGTTTCCTTAATATTTCCAGTCTCGAGAGAAAAATGGATACAAGAGGCGGTAAAAAGTATAACAACTACACCACTTGGTATGTTACATGATATGTAAGGCTAACGATAACATGTATGCTATTGTACAAGGCTACAAAATGTAGCTTACTCATGCAGTAGCGTTGGGCTCTAAAACGTGCCCACTCAGTCTGGTGGCCATTCACCGCTACCTCTTCGAGTAGCTGGGATGAACGCTTTTTACATGAAACACACACACACACACACACACACACACACACACACACACACACACACACACACACACACACATTCACGAGCCAGCGACGCGTGCACGTACGCACGCACTCCTGTATGCATGCACACACACACACACACACACACACACACACACACACACACACACACATATACAGACACACACACGCGCGCGCACATGAAAAACAAACAAACAGGTGCTGTGCCTCCGGCGGAGACACGGGGAGTCTCTCCGCAGATTACTCCCCAAATAAATTTCAATCCAGATGTTCCAGATGTCTGAATTTGTGTGCAGACATCTGGCTGAGGCCTAACACCGCATACTGGCACTTGAGGCAATGGTAGTGGGTCTGTTTCTGGTTGTGATTGCAGCCCTGCATGCCGCAGGGCTGGGACGGTGTGAACTTTTCGAAACCCGCAGCGTTGATGGAATCTCGCTTCTGGTGCTGCCTGCGGTGCGCCACCACCTTGTTGGTGTCCGTACACACGAAGTCACACTTGAGGCAGTGGAAATGCGACGCCTTGTTCTGCTGTTGCCCTGTAGGAGAAAATGTTTGTTAAATAATGTTGATGATAAAAAATAAACTTTCATGAATGAAACAAGTTCAAAAGACATTGTAGTTGAAAACAATAAAGAATAATGTATATCACGTCGTGCACTAAAAACACGCACTCTAGATATGATCATATCATCTAAATGGGTGTTCACTTCAAAAAAAAGGAACTGACAATCAGGAGACCTAGTGTAAGCTACTGTCCACTTCCTACATGTGTACAAAATGTACTTGATAACTAAACAAAACATTGGCATCATTGAACAACAGGAACCGTTAAAGTAAAATAATTGCTGAAGGACGTATAAATACTCGCACCCATTAGTCCATACTTGGTAGTCATGGCTGGTTACACACTGCAGCTGAGTGTCATGACCCGCACTCACCTATCATGGAGGCGTACACACAGTCAGGACGGCCGCAGGGGACATTAGAACGGAACTGGTTGAAGTCTCCTCCCATGAGTGTGTCCAATCGTTCGTGGCGCGCCGTGTGCTGCACAAAGCGCGTCTTATCGCAGAAGGAGTAGCCGCAGTCTTTCCTCATGCAATGGAAGTGAGTCTGGTGCTCCCGGTACCCGCAGTGAGGATACTGACAATCCTCGTTGAACCTACGTCAAGAAGGAAATAATATTATTAAATAGAATAAGCTACACAATCCAATCAAAAGTCTGTAGAAAGTACAACAGCGGTTTGCACTTGAAACTGTCACTGATACATATATATCAAACAACTTCACGATGCTTGATTTTGAAAATATCTAAAATTCCTATTTATACTATTGGCAAAATAAATTTTACTACCATGACAGGAAAAAGCTTATTTATCTTACCTAAAGCGAATATAACCATCTGGCACTGGCTCATCCTTGAGCAAACGTAAAGAGTTGGTGCAGCGTAACTTTTTAGCTTCCACGGAGTTGTAGTCGTCGGCTCCAAGTCTCTTTCCCAACATGGCCAAGTGTGGCGACGTTCCAAGGGATGAGGACAAGAGCGGGTTGGGGTCTGGGCCAGACCCGTGTAACCCGGACATTCCTCCAGGTCCTGGTGACCCGTGCGTCATATCCCCGTTCGGCCGAATTCCCGTGAACATGAGATTCTGGTGGGCCATAGCGGCGAGGGTTGGATGGACCGGCCAAGCAGCTGGGGGCAGCATGCGTGGTAATGAACCAGGGAATATTCCTGCCATACCCAAGTGAGGTCCAAAAGGTGATGGGAGGCCAGGGAAGCCAGCAGCTTGAGTGTACACGAGTGGAAACTGTGGTGCTGTCTGGGGTCCCGTGAGGCCACTGCTACTGTTAATGGTATTGCTGTTGAGTTGTCTTGGGCTACTGATGGAGATGCTTGGCGTTGTGCCCATGAAGCTGGATGTGTTAATTGGGCTTCTTGGACTGCTAGGATGATCATTGACTTCAGCTTTAAGTTGACCGTTTGTTCCATCTTCTTCCTGTTCTACTGAAGCTTCCACATCTTCATCTCCCGTGTTGGAAAAAGCTAGTGGGTTCATTGGGCCGCATGTTGCGTGCTTAAGGAGATGAGGTTTCAATCTATCGTATTCACTGAAGGCTTGGTTGCAAATCTGGCAGTGAAAATGCTCCTTCTTCTTCAGTTTACAGAATGGCCTTCCACATGAAAATTCTGGACCGTACTGCGGGTGGCGCTCTGGAATGTGCCAGTCTGAGCCCAAAGCTGCTACTGCTGCAGCAGCTGCTGCCAGTGGTACCTGATCTCTGTTTAGATTTTGAAGGATGCGCGTCGGATAAAAATCTCCTTGTTGAATCATAAGTCGAGGCTGATCACATTCTTGGTCTGGTCGTTCCTCCAACTCAGCGTGTTCCATGCGGTCTCTGATGGGTGAATGCATATCTGGAGGGAGGGGTGACCTGCGCGTGGCGGTGATGGTAAGGCTGCTGGAGACCGGAAGCGTGTAGGTTGTAGAGTTCTGAGAACGCGATGATGGCGGAATGGCGGTAACAAGTGCTCCAGCCTCTCCGCGAGAATTTGAAGATGGTCTCATGCTGCCTGGAGTCGACACAGGGAAGGGTGATAAGGGGTAGAAGGTCCCCGATGACTTCACCACTGGAGGAGAAAAATCTGCACGTCAGTGTAATCTGAAACTAATTAGCCTGGTGACGAGACACTGCATTCCATGATTATCTTGAGACTATTCATGAGTTACGTCAATGTTACAAAGGTGAAACGATAAGAACCAACATTACAACATCCTACTTGTATCTTTGGGCCACGAGATAAAGAAGTTTCTTCAGTCACCCCTTACTGTATATATGATCATTGATAAAGTGTGTGTGTGGGGGGGGGGGGGGGGGGTTCAGCCTGCTTCGTGGTTCTGCATCAAACATGAATAAAAAGGATTTACTCAATGATAACAAGGGTCGTGCACCAACCTTGTGCCTTGTTGGGGGATTCAGGATCCCCACTAGCGGTTGGGGTGTCCATAGGGCTGTCAGGACGCGGTTTCTTCAAGTAGATAGGAGACTGAGGACCTAGGCTGTGAGATGACCCACCTTCCTCCTCTTGTTGATGCTTCTCTGCATGAGACTCAAGGGTCTGATAGCGTACGAAGGAGAAGCCGCAGCGGGTGCAGTGGTAGTGCTTGTTCACCTTATTGCTGTGAGGATGTAAGTACGATAACGGTGAGGGAGTGGCAGATATTACATACAACAACTAACAGCTATGTACTTAGTGGTATTATCTGAGACATTCTGGAATATATGCAGTCGATGATTCACCTTTGACAGTTGGGTGAGCGGCAGTCAATATTACGGTCGATGGCGATGAAACCCTCAGGAATGGGTGTGTTTTCATGGAAGTCGTGGGCATGAAGGGTCAGGACGTCGGGGTGGGCGTTGACATAAAGGCAGCGAGGGTGGGCACAGTGGTAGTGACGGCGACCGAGCAGTGGACAAAGTTGGTCCGGGCAAGGTACGCCTTCGCCAAATGGATAGAACCCGTCCATAATCTCCGCCTGTGCCAACGAAAAAAATAATCATTGTTAATTAAGCTTACTATTGATACAAATTATAGCAGACTAATATTCAGTCTGTTTGTATCATAATTCCAATAATTCTCTTATGAATTGTTCCATTTATGTTGAACTGACTTGTGCTCACTAGAAAATTACGAGCATGAGGAAAAAAAAATAAAGAGAGCGAGAGAGAGAGAGCTGAGCCAGACGATTCTTACCTGTGGCTGGAGCGGATTGACGAGGAGAGGGCCGTTGATGGGCAGGAGGATTGGCTGTGGTCCTCCTGACGCGGCGGACGGAACGCCAGTGGCTCCTGGGCTGGTGGTGGTGGTGGTGCTGCAGCTGGTGGTGGTGCTGCAGGGAATGGATAACCGCGGGGGAGAGGTCTCGCGCCCCATCTGTGCTAAGTGCCCCAGTGGCGTCATAGGGAGGGGACCCATAGGCAATCCAACTACCCCGAGAGGTGGAGGAGAGTTCTTGGGTAACTTAAAGCTGGTAAAGATGGCCTGCGGGGTATCATGGCCACTCGATACGGGGAGCTGTAGGGAAGGAAAGTACTGTTGAAGCCAGAGAACCAATGGTAACGGATGCTTTATAAGTCTGAATGTTTCCTGGATACAAAAAACAAGTAAAAAAACCCATTACACACCGAGTCCAACTTTGTCCTTTGTTTGCGTCTCTTAAAAATCTCAGTGAAGCCATAATTTGCATGTTTAGTTGAGACCACTAAGTTTTGTCTACACTACCTGGTATCGTAGTGACATATAGAAATATAACAAAGTCAAGATAGTGTAAGTAGATCCATTGTCAAGATAGTGTAAGTAGAGATGCCAAGATATTCCTATTAGACAATAGAAGGCCATCTCTGTATTACTTATGCCAGTGAAGATAACTCAGTCAAAAGTCTGAGACAAGACATTGTAGAGATTTTTATATGATATATATTTTAACAAATTCTACACTCGAGTGCATGTTGAATTCCTTTGGAGGTTTAGCAATGCCTTATTTTTCTTACTTATCAAAAAGGCAAGCTGTAATATGAACATGGAGAGCTTATGGTATCAACGCTATCACACTGGACCCCAATGTTAATGCCTCGCAGACATGTCAAGTTAGGAAGCGAGAGGCAGATAAAAGTGGCCACTGGGACTCGGTGCTTACAAGCGTGAATATATATATTTTTTGTTTTTTTGTTATGCAACTTTCATATATATATATATATACGTGCATATATATATATACATGTATAATTATATATATATATATATATATATATATATATATATATATATATATATATATATATATATATATATATATATATATATATATATAAGCATTTGTTATCGTTTACATAAGTATGAAGCTTGTAAGATGCCAGGCCTTGCTGGACTTGATTAATGAATGTCAGTATTGTACAAGAACAAAGCGTTAGGTCTTGGTGCCATACGGACGAATTAGTGAGCCGAGCGGGTCAGTTAGCGGTAAAACAAAGTACTAACTTACGTAGTCATTCCAAACCTGAAAGTAATGGAAAATAAAAAAGAAAATCAAACACATGTACGGATAGTTTAGTTTGATCTCTTAATGAGTAGTATATTTGATTAAATGACTAAAAATGACTGTATCCAGTTGCTAATCATTTTCTGCACACTCAACGTGTGCAACAACAAGGAGTAAATGTAACAACTATTTCCTGGCGAGGCCTACAAACAATGACTCATAGGAAGGCAGTGACAATGACGCACCTCGATAACCCTGTTCTTGGGCGGTCGTCCGCGTTTACGTTTGAACATTGCGTCGACGGAGCAGACGGCGGCCACACCCATGGGCCCGCCTGAACCCGGGGCTGCCAGGGTGAGGCGACGGGCGTAGTCATGCATCTTGAAGTGCTCCAGGCGCCGGAAGGGTTTGTCCCCTGCTGCCAGGACGGCCTCGCCACAACCTTCCTGCACGCACACACCGCCACTCGCGTTAGTCAACAAGCCACACTCACACAGATACTTACTTGACAGAACAGTTACTGAACGATTGCTGAGCTGAGTTAATGCATATAGAAACAAACAACAAAATATAAATTAAAGAAACATTGCATTCATCAATAAACAAAATATAATTACAGCATACGAAAGCCTGTTAACTTAGAGAATATTTTTATGATGCTGCAATTTTTTACGTTATCAAAAATAAAAAACGTTAGAAGCTTCTATATAAAAAAAATTGGTCGGATCAAACATATTATCATTGCTGTTGATCTTACCATTGATCCAGAGTCCAGGGATTCTAAAAGTAACACACTGTTAACAAGTCATCAAACTAAGTGATTTCAGTCGAGTGGCAAAACTTACCCAATTGCAATGGTAGTGGTCGGCGTGGTCCTGGATGGGGCAGTCTGGGGGGCAGGGACGCGGGTCGTCGGCCGGAGTCACCATGGTGTAGTGATCCTCGGTGATTAGCGTCTGCTGCTCGTGCACGCGTCCATGTTCCCGTGCACTCTCACGCCCTCGAAACACTGTCTCACAGTCATCACAGTGCCAATGTTCCACGTTGGACAGCTCACAGCCTGGATGGCACGACTCGTCCCTCCCGTGGTAGCTCAGCCATCGCTCCCAGTCCCTGTCGTCGCTGCCACCCATCCCCAGACTCAGGTCCACAGGAGACGCTGGCCCTGACGAGGAGGAGCATGGCGTGGACGCCGAGCTGGTGGCTGAGCCCCCGGGGAAAAAACCGTGAGCCGCTGGTGGATTGACACCCAAGAGGCGTGCCAAGGGGTGCTGGGACTCGGCAAGGCCTGGCGGAGGGAAAGCCCCCATCAGGAAGCCAGGATTGCGTTGGAATCCTGAGGGCATGGAACCCGGGGTGCCAGGAGTACTGGGGATGGGGCACGGCCCTAATGGAGACGAAGAATCTTCACTTCTCTGGTCACAAGGGCCCATGGGGACACCAGCCAAAGGGCCTCCCATTGGACCCATAAGAGGGTTGACCATTGGACCCCCATAAGGGCCGAGGGGGCGGAGTGCCTCGTGCAGGAGAGGCGCAAGAGCCGGATGACCTTCGGGCACGCCAAGCATCGTCTGCGCAAGCTTGTACTTCCGATAAGCCCGCTCGTGATCCTGGCGTTCATGTTTTCTCTGCAAGGAAGAAAATGTCATTGAAATATGATTTAGATAAAGGTGAGGGCGTGAATTTCACTATAGCATTGAGTTAAGAGGAGTAGATGTGGCAAGATTACTGACAACAACCTTGTGGGCAAAGATCTGGCCGGAGGAGTGTAGGACGTAGTTGCACTCCGATCGGATGCAGTGAATGTGGTTGACGACCCGCGAAAACTTGCAGCCTTCGTAAGGACACTCCTCTTGTTTCATAAACTTTTTAAAGCCGTCCTTGGTGAGTTGTTCATCCTTTATGTGGTACGTTTTGTGCTTCTCTGTACAGGGATAAAAACTGATTATTGATCTCAGCAGAGTCACTGTTAAGGATTCATAAAAATCATGTCATAAACAAGCGACACATACAAAATTATTTGACCCAGATGACGCTGATGAGGCCTAACGTCAAATAACCATAGCAACATTATATTCATTTAGATAAACAGCTACCTAAGATAACTAGAAGTTATGCTGAGAGAGAGAGAGAGAGAGAGAGAGGAGAGAGAGAGAGAGAGAGGAGAGAGAGAGAGAGAGAGGAGAGAAGACGAGAGAGAGAGAAGAGAGAGAGAGAGAGAAGAGAGAGAGAGAGAGAGAGAGAGAGAGAGAGAGGAGGAGAGAGAGAGAGAGAGAGAGAGAGAGAGGAGAGAGAGAGAGAGAGAGGAGAGAGAGAGAGAGAGAGAGAGAGAGAGAGAGAGAGAGAAGAGAAGGAGAGAGGAGAGAGAGAGAGGAGAGGGGAGAGAGAGAGAGGGAGGAGAGAGAGAGGAAGAGAGAGAGAGAGAGAGAGAGAGGAGAGGAGAGAAGGGGAGAGATGAGAGACGGAGGAAGGAGAGAGAGAGAAGAGGAGAGAGGAGAGATGCCAAGTACTCACCCATATCGGCTTTGTTCTTGAAGGTGTACTGACAGGTGCCTCTCATGCAGTGGAAGTGGGTGGTGCGCTGGCCGTTGAAGGCACACGCCGGCAACCCGCAGTCCTCGGAGGCGCGGAACCTCTGGAAGCCCTCTTGCAGAATGGCTGAATCCTTGCGGTGGTAGTTGGCATGCATTTGGACGTCGGAGGTGCTGATGTACACCTTATCACAGCTCTCCTGTGGAAGGAAGTAAAGAACTGTAGTGATTTTGTTACCTTAGCACCAGGATTTATATAGAGTAGTGTATCTTGTCCTACCATGATAGTCTAATGTGTGCGGACCAGGTGTCTTGTCTTTCTATAGCTAGATACCAAAGAAAATTTAAGTATCATCTTGTCCATATGTGTGCCTAGTTATACATATATGTTCCTCTGTGATATTTTGTATCATATCGTCATGCACGTGCAAAATGAGACAACAAATTTCATATTCTCATGTCATACTCGAAATGTTTTATACAGAGAGGCACAAACAGTCAGTGAAGCGCTACTTCAAGATAACTTTGGTAACTATAAGTATAAGTAAGTGTGTGGTCCTACCTTGAGGCAGTGGTAGTGTGTCTGCTTGCGGTTGTGGGAGCAGTTGGAGAAGCGGTCACTGCAGTCGTCTGAGGGAGAGTAGCGCATGAACCCGTGCTGGAGGCTCTCGTCCCGCTTTTTGTGCCACTTGAAGTGTCGAATCATTTCCTCTTTCTTGCTGAACACTTTGCAGCTACACTCGAGGCAATGGAAGTGTTCTCTGTGGGGGAGGAAGAGGTGGCATAGTTGTCATGCATGCGTCATATACACATGTTTGCTGGTTCCAGTAAGAGGCATTGAGGTGTATCACGGTTATAACACAAATATGAGAATGTGATGATGATTCATATTACGGGATTATAAATTTCAGCACCACCACCAACACACGTTCATTACCTTAGATTGTGTTCCCTGCAGGGCAGATTGCCGCACTCGAGGGCTGAGCCGAAGGGCTTCACGTAGCGGGAATAATCAATTTGTGGTTTGTTGAGGGCCTCTCTGACCCCCATGCCGCCGGAGAGGAGCTGGGAAGGCGTCGGGCCCACTGAGCCCAAGGACAGGCCCGCCAACCCGGGAGTCACTACTGGGGAGAACACAAGTCAGGATTTAGTTACAAATCAAAGTTACTGTAGCTTCATAATATAACACACACGTATTACAAGACAAGTGGGTTACTTATGTCCACTTGTCAAAAAGGAAAAGCAGTGTATCAATATCGAAACATGGTTTTTTTCTCACTCTGCATCATTCACCATTGTGTTTGGCTACTCTTCACACCTCAAAAGAGTCAATATTACCATTGTCCTGCATCGCCCTCATAACTTATACGAAGTGTGCATTGCGAGCTACAGCATGGCCCGAGTAACACACACACACACACACACACACACACACGCACACACACACACACGCACACACACACACACACACACACACACAAAACAGTTGTCTCTTGTCACATAATTACACTTTTCCTTGGTGCGTAGCTTACACATCACATAATAGTTTCACACACGTTTCACTGACACTAAACAAAATACTCCCACGCTGCGGTATATGTAACCAATAACCTGCGTGCCACGACACAAGGATGGACGGGATCACGCGTCTGTTTCCGTCAGGCGAACACGAAAACGCGTCGCCACTCACTGGTTTCCTTCCATCAACTCCCGCGCGGCTCACAAATACTCAAATGGAAGGCCGCGGGGCAGAGGGGCGGGTCACTCGTTGAGGCTGATGAGCAGGAGGTGATTGCGTCCCTCAACACTGACATGCCATCACCTTGTGGCTGAGGGTCGCCGGGTTGCCTAATGCACACCCGATTTCCTTTCAGGGTTTGGCACTTCCGTGACACCCACAAAGTCACGAGACAAGAACACTTGCAGCGATTCTAAACACAAACACAAGATATACACGTATTTAGTTTCCAGTTTCAGAAAATACTTGGTTGAGAAGTTACTTAACCTCCTCGTCCTGTGTTGCCTAGGAACATGTCTCACCGGACTGAAGAAATGTGAATGAGTGTTGTGTATGTGTGGTTTGCGGTGAGAGAGGGCGTGTGGGCGGGTGTGGGGCCACTTCCGCTGGCCTGCAAGGAGGATGACCACTACCTGAGACCCGCGCACTGCTCTCCGCTCCTGTGCGCGGCGGCATCAAGGGCGAGACTGGCCTGACGACCTCAGTGCGCGATCAATTGCAGGGCTAACTGAGGATGTCCTGCGGGGAGGCCGGCATGCCCCCGGCGACCACCACGGGAAGCACGGGAGGCGCCTCGGCTGCCCTGCTGTATTACTCCTGCGGCGCCTCCTTGTCGGTCGCCATCGGAATTCCCTGTTTCCTTATCGTGCTTCCACACTCCCGTGAGACTTTATGTTCTAGATTCCTCCGCAACACACAGTCTCCATACACGTCGCGTTACAAAGTGTAAGTAACAAGACACTGCTTTGCATGTTCCTTGGCTCACCCACATGCCTGACACGGTGTTCTCAAACTCCTCATTTAATGAGTTGAATATGACAAGTTAGCCATATTGACCTAGGTAGACATTGTGCCACCGTGGCTTCAGTGCTCTTCATGAATTATTTTCGGTCACTTCATGTTGGTACAGGAAAGGCATGGGCGTGGCCTCACCTTCCCGGCCGCGCCTCCTTGCCGCACACTGTTTCAAAGGAATCAATTCCTCTGATTGTTCGTTTAACTGTGTTTTACATCCCTGGCAATTTCTTTCGTCTTTCGTGTTATCTTTGCAAATTCTATAACTCTTTTAGGAAGTCGTGTTCCCCAAGTAATAATGTAATGACCCTCGAGAAACACGAGCATGCGCACAACACTGGAGTCAAAAACACTTAGTTTTAGGACAGGTAAGTGATTAATCAAATCCACATGTTGATAAGAACAGAGTGTGGGCGGAGCAGAGAAGGGAGAGTGAGGGATACTTTGATGTTGCCTGAATATAACGTGACAACGGGTTTTCATTGATTACTATGTTGCAGTTCATATTTCTTTTCTTTTCTTTCATAAACTATTAAAAAAGGTAAGGATTCAGTGTTAATCCACCAGACGCCTCGTAGGAAACCCGTGACACCAAAAATAATGGTCGGCAGCCGCGCATTCAGACGGGTCCATAACAGTAATTGGAGCGGCCGGCGCCTCACCCCAGGCGACACTCTTAAATGAACGGCCATACATCATCGCCTTTGAGAATTATAAGCCAACCTTTTTACAGTGAATGGCAGGCTGACTATTCCGTCCCGCGTTTCTTTCTCCGCTAGTGTGAGGTGGTTGCGTGTGGTGGGTCACGCCTCCACATCTCCATACAGGTGGAGAGTTCCTCGTGAGGCTATGGGAGGAAGTGGAAGGATGGATGGAATGTTACTGTATACTGTTGGGGTTTCTGGAGCGTATCGGCGACGCCACCCGCTGAGCAATTGATCTGCCGGCTTTCTGAGATCAATAGTGAAAATGGTGAGTTGTCGTTCTTTGCTGGCATTCTCGTCACTTATGAATGATTTATAAAATGAATAAATATCAGATAACTGCAGGATTTGACACTGTGAATGATATGCCTTGAAATGTAAGCGTCTTAACTCATGTGAAAAAAATAAAATAGATAAATAAAAACTGAATGTTTAAATGGCAGTGGCGGCGGGTCTGTCAGCGGCCACCCGGGGCTCGAAGCAAAAAATGAAACATTAGCACCATGGCGAGCTTGAATTTGCCAGCGCCTCTCTCCATTCGGCGTCTGATGTATTGCTATCATGAATATTTTATGACGGTCGCTCACAACGATGGGTTCGTCTCGGGGCAAATTGGTACGAG
>JACEEZ010001676.1:232500-282500 GCA_016584305.1 Chionoecetes opilio
TTTGTTAATAAACTACTACTACTACTACTACTGAGAGGGATTTAAACGAGTCCTCCCTCCCTTATTTTTGTCATATTTTCTCTCTCGTTTTCTTATTTTACTATATTTTTCAGTGTATATAGTTCCGATCTCTCTGTACGTACTTATAAACAGTTCAAATGTGTCGCCCTGGGCCCTGCCACACCCTATAGGCCCTGCCACACCCTGTCACCGCCTCCCTGCCGCTCCGTCACCGTCCTGATATATATATACCCTCACCTTGTCTTTATTCCCCCTCGCCACCCAGCCTCCGGTAACGCTACACGTATTTTATAGATATTTACTGCGACGTTTTTGTTGCTACTTGACACCTCACGTTATTTAAATCCGGGCCTTCCTCCTCCTCTCCTCCTCCTCCTCCTCCTCCTGTCCCTCCCCCTCCTCCTCCTCCTCCTCCTCTTCCTGCTGTGAGTCATTTCGTCCGGTGGGGTGACAAGTGGCTGCCTTCTTATTATAGCTTGATGCGTCGTAACCGTGATCGAGATAATCCAACCGTGTGTGTGTGTGTGTGTGTGTGTGTGTGTGGCAGCAGCAAGAGAGGGAGTGCCAGGATGGGAAGGATTGGTGCCACGGTAAACATGGTGCGCGACACATCCGGGGACTTTAAAGTGTCTCATCCTCGCCCCCAACTCCCCCCTCCTCCTCCTCCTCCTCCTCCTCTACTTCACTGCTCTTCGTCTGCCTTCAACAAGTCCTCGGAGAACACCCTGAACGCTCCTCCAGATGGTTCCCCCAAGCATGGCCACAATCACCTTGAACAAAACCATGTGTCTGTTCCCATTAACCTGATTCCATAGTTAAGCAGTTAATGAAGTTTGTTTTGTAATTTCCGGAGGGCAGGCTTTTTGCTTCGGTGTTGTTTTGCGTTGCCATAATCACCTTGACGTTAAGTTGTCGCTGTGTCGTCGCGGGGTCTCAGGTCTCACGTCGCAGCAGACCTTTAACGAACACGGTCACATGTGGGATCTACCTTAACACCTTTGGGAATCCTCACACGCTAAATCGCAGCCGCTACTCCGAGAAGGAAGAGCTCGATTACAGCATATTCACAAGCAGGATTTATTCATGGATTAAAAAGAGGAAACCCAACACCCTGGGAGCGTTTGGAAGCAGGGTTTTACGCCTTATTGAGGTTATGAGGAAGCCAGGAGGAGGAGGCGGTCTGGCGGTGACACGGGAGGGAGAGTAAGAGAGAGGACGAGAGAGAGAGAGAGAGAGAGAGAGAGAGAGAGAGAGAGAGAGAGAGAGAGAGAGAGAGAGAGAGGAGAGAGAGAGAGAGAGAGAGAGAGAGAGAGAGAGAGAGAGAGAGAGATATTCTAGACTCCGAATGCCACACCAGGTTTTATGGCATGTCATGTGGCGCTACTTCGATAATAAGAGGCATAGGAACTCTCTTCTTATTTGTCATATTGAGCAGCCAGGCTATATATATGTGAGGTAGAAAGGAGACGAAGCAAAGTTTACAAGGATAAGGAGACAAAGGTGGCGGAGAAGAAATGAAAATCAACTGTTGCGAAAGAGAGGAAGCGAGCCAGCGTGGAACAAAGCATAAAGGAACAAGGGCGTGGAAAGGTCAAAGATATTGCTGCTCTTGCTTCTGTGTCGGTGCCCAAGTACTGCTGCCTTATCGCCTCTTATCTGGACGGGGTGCCGGGCAGAAAACATTACCCCCAACACACACATATATCCCCCTCCCCTCCCCTTCCTTTCCCTCCCAAACAACATAACAACCATCACGAAGCTGGCTATCAATAATACTTCTGACTCTACTATCATACTTCCATCCTACCACCACCACACCACCACCACCATAAATAACACCAAGAACAACAATATGTAATCAACACTAAATAACAATAATAATCACGGATGTCATTATTGTCACTACTTCTTTCACACTTCCAATACTACACACACACACACACACACACACACACACACACACACACACACACACACACACACACACACACACACACACACACACACACACACATGTCTTGCACTGCCAATTTGCTTGTTTCACATCATCGACAAAAACGCCATAGCTATCAACATCACATTGAAACGAGACCTCCCCCCCCCCCTTAACTGTACCGGAAGAGGCAAGGGCAGCGGGGTACAGAGGGTTCAGAGAAAGGTACAGACTGGAGGCAGCGGGGAAGGAGGCTGAGCTAGGTCTTGGGTGGCAGAGGATGCAATTTTATCCCCTTGAGACCCAAAACGTAATTTCCATTGTAAGTTTGGGTATCATTGGACAATTTTAATGTATATATATGCAATATTGTATACATATGACCTGTTTAGTATTCTTGTCCACTAGGTAATTTGGTATATTAAGTACTTTTCGTGATTTTATGGCTAAGAACAGACTATTTTATATAGCAAAGGAAAGATCTGGGCGTGAAGGGGTTTATTATGACTCAGAGCTAAGAATTCAGTAAGGTTTTGTATTTTGTTGATTAAATTATCCAAACAGAGCCAGTGTCCCTTTACATTTGATAGAGGTAACAAAGATGCGCCTCTCAACACACCCTCTGCCTCGACGCTCCTCCCGGCAAGAACTGATCCCACTGAACTGGAATCTCAGGCTGGGTTAAGAGGTCGTGGGAAGCCCTCAAGCAGAGCATCGTAATATGACAACTTAAAACCTCCTACAACAGGTAAGAGAGGCTGTAGTGTGCGTGTTTTGCAGTGATTACGAGGACGGGTTCATGTGTACTACTACTTTAAAGGAGTAGAATAATCGACTAAACAAGGGAAAAAAAACCTACTCTGTGAAGGCTAATGATAGTGAGACATCTTCCTATCTGATAAGTGTACACGACGGTTGAGGCAAGTTTCCGCCCAAAATTATATTGCATTAGAAAATTTAGTTTGTAGTAAAAATATTACTCGTTAAAAATAGCCAATACGAGTGTAGCAAACGATTAACTTCTACGACGTAAACTTTTTTTGGGGGCAAAGCTATAAAGCAGAGAAGAGAATGGTGCGGGAAGATCAGGTAACAAAAACTTGCCCTGCCGATAGCAAGGTAATACAAAAGAAATACAAATAAGTAAACGAATAATAAAGAGGAACTATATCATTGAGTAAGTAGAAAAAAATGATCAGATAAACAAATGACATCAAAACATTGAGTACACAATATAGGGGCGTCAGGGTGTGTTAAGGGGCGTGGCGAGGGCCTTCCTAAGTGTTCCCTGAGCCCTGAGCATCGAGGTGGCGGCCCGGGATCCTGACAAGGCCTTAAAAAACAGGTCCTGACAAACAGCTGCGTAAATGTTGTCCTTCTCGCGTCTCATCAACAACTGAACAAAAACCTGCCACGAGCTAACACGTCCTTCCTTCCTTTGTTGATCCACTCAT
Organism: Chionoecetes opilio; assembly: GCA_016584305.1. Classification (NCBI taxonomy): domain Eukaryota; kingdom Metazoa; phylum Arthropoda; class Malacostraca; order Decapoda; family Majidae; genus Chionoecetes; species Chionoecetes opilio. Next base: position 235,909 of record JACEEZ010001676.1, read on the forward strand.
TCCCCTCAGCCTCATTTTTCTACCTCCTCATTCCTCTCATTCCTCTGATTCCTCTCTCCTTCTTATTCCCTTCTTCTACTAATCCTTTATCCACTATCTTCACTCATTGCTTCATATCCACTCCATTCTTAAATTACTCTTCACCAACGACAAATTTATTTCCTTGCTTCCCATCAATCTATCCTCTGTATCATTTATAAAAAAAAATCGAAACTCAAACAGTATCAAAACCAGTAAAACCTTTTCGTATTTTTTTTTTTCGCAATAAAGTTGTTCAATTACCATAATATATTAATCCTTAAAAGTAGACTTTAAACATTAATCCCATCTCGGACGCACCTAATTTATACCAACCTTTTACGTTATTGATACGTACTTGAAGCGTTCTCTGTACTACACTTCACTCTGCCTACATTGCCTCTCCTCGCCCTTCACAACCTCGCCTTGTCCTGCCCTAGCCTGCATGGTCGTCCATCCAAGCTCCTTCGTCACCGTCGTCCCACCCACACTGCCACTCTCCACCTCAGTAACGGCCGCTGTATAAACATCGCACCACCAATTACATCGTCCGAGGCGTCAAAACAACCCCTGCACAAACACTGGCACTGCAGGGGGGATTTAGTACTGCACTTATCTCACACTGCTATCGTCGCCCATGGTTCCTCCTCATTCAGTGGTGTTTACTATCCTCCTCCTCATCGCTGCTACCATGCACGATAGTCATCCTCTGTGTTATCATCCGACTTGTCTCCGTTTAGAGTCTCGCTAATATACTCTAGTTGGGTATGTCGTGTCTTTACTCTCGCTCATAATTATAGTCAAAATTTTTCTTAATACTCGTGACGGCTTTTTGAGAACCTTCATGTGGTTATTCCTGATTTTCTAACTGATGTTATTCTCCTGCGTCATGTTTCCTTGTGCAATGACAGAAAAAAAGACATTTATATTCTTAGTGGCGTTTACATGTTGTTCGTTTGTGTCTTTGTAGTCCTATCAAATATCTGGCCGTGTCAATGCCCGCTCGCAAACACACAGACGCACACACACTACAGTCACCAATAGTACGTTTTAGCATAACACTCAGCACGCATAGCAACGCCCTTGTCTCCTGCGACTGTTACTACGCGAGAGTGACCGGAGGACGTGGCGGAAGCAGAGGAGCAGCATCCGCCCAGCCTCCGAGTGACAGCCTCTCGTGTTCATATATTTACAGGTGGTCGATTAGGAAGGTGAAGTGCGCGCCATAAGTCTTGTCGCGCCCCACACATGACAGCTCCTCGAACACTACTACAACCACCGTAACTCACAACTACTTACGCCTCGATGGGAAGCTCGGGACTATAAATCAATCGCCTGCAATCACTGGTAGAGGTCCAAGATGGCAGACTAATCAAGAACCGGCCAGTCTGAAGTGATCGTGTGCACTGACCTCGGTCTTGCATATATATTGTGGGCAGATAACATGTGTGAAGCAGTTCTATGTAACGCAATAGTTTCTTCCTCCGTCTGTTGTGATTATCTTGAACACAACAAAAAAACTCGTCCCCAAAAAATCATGATGACGCACTGAGAGCAATTTCAACACAAAAAAATGAATCTCAGCAAAAACAGATACACTTTTATCAGTCTGTGTAATAGAAACCAAGAGATGTTCTAGTCTAGTCCCACGCAGGTCCTAGATACATCCCCCTCCTTCCCTTGCCCTCTCCTATCACCACCACCACTACCACCACCACCACCAACACCACCAGCAAGGACACTCCCGGAAGCTGGCCTCGACCCGCCCTCCCCACCGCACTAATGAGATTTCAGTGCCTCGTTGGTGTGGTTTATACGACTCCGCGACAGCCGAGGCGAACATCTGCCCGGCCATTTGTGTGGCGTTTGTGGCGCGTCGTCAACAAAATGGGAAGAATATTGAGGTGAAAAACAGGTCGTTGATGTAGTAAAGCAAAGGAGGAAGTTTAATTTGGCACTGTAGTTGTGATTCAGGCAGCCGCAACACACACACACACACACACATACACACACACACACACACACACACACACACACACACACAACACACACACACACACACACACACACACACGCACACACACACACACAACACACACACACGCACACACACACACACACATCAATCTCATAGACGCATATAAATGTTTCAGTTTTGATTACAGCAACTGTCTCTGTGGCTTAGATACGAAATTTTTACTACTTACTTACACAAGAAGGCAAACAGATCTGCTACACTAAAAATTATGAATGTTTAATGCAAAAAAAAGTTCACTCGGTTTACAACACATAAGAGACGCAGCTGTTGCACTTCCCTGGGTAAAAGTATTGTGGAATTATAAACAAATCCATCTGTGTAGAATATATATGATACCGCATGAAGAGTCTCTCTCTCTCTCTCTCTCTCTCTCTCTCTCTCTCTCTCTCTCTCTCTCTCTCTCTCTCGCTCGCTCGCTCCTCTCTCTCTCTCTCTCTCTCTCTCTCTCTCTCTCTCGCTCGCTCTCTCTCGCTCTCTCTCTCTCTCTCTCTCTCTCTCTCTCTCTCTCTCTCTCTCTCTCTCTCTCTCTCTCTCTCTCTCTCTCTCTCTCTCTCTCGATCCATCCAACATCTGGACACACATTAAAACGGAAACGACTCTTTAAATGTATGCTGTGAAAATAAAAATAAAATATAAATACACGGTTTATGTTGGTTTGTTCAGTGTTTTATCGTGGCTCCGGAAGACCCAGTGTAGATAACGAGCCTCCCTCCCAACCATGCACTGAACAGTACTCCACGCCTCCTCGCTGGGTAGTTAGCATACTGAACGAGGTGTACGAAGGATCACTACTGATTCATTACCAATAGCTGCAAATCACCAATATATTTCACCGAACGTCTACTTCAATCTCCTTATCTTTGTTATCACACGAATTATTCTGAGGGACCAATCTATAGCAAGACCCTCCCTTAGGTATGTAGGTCCCTCACCCGTACTCTCAGGGTCCACGTATCACCCGCCCCTGAGGAACGACCCTTAATACTGACGCAGTGTTCTTCCTAACGCCTCAATATATCTAACATTACCGGTTGGGGTCCAGGTAAGAAATGATTTATGGACATATTATCTTAACAGCACACTCGAAGGGTACATCGCTCGGCAATGAACCTCTAATTTCCACTTTCTGACTCTGCTAATCTTGCATGTTCTTGCTGCTGCTGCTGCTGCTGCGAGCGTGGGCTGCGTTGCCGATGTCTGATGACGCTGTGACTGCCTGTGGCTTCATGCAAATGAGGAGCAGCATCACTCGTCTCTGAGATCACTCTGTGCAGCCTTGGCGGGTGAAGAAAGAGCGAGACGAAAGAGGACAAATGAACTAAACACAACTCGGATAAGGGTACATACATAGGTGCCACAGATGGGGGAAGGGTTGACTGAGAATTTAACTACTGCTAGTATACAAAATTTTCATTGATGGAGTATAATAGTACATACTGAAACTGAGAAGAGGAATGTGATATCTAAAGTGAAGGTTTCCATGTGCAGCTGCGGTAGTTTATCCTGAAGTCACTGTGGGTGGCCCGTGGGTTAAGTCACTTTTGTATCATCCCACAGCACTCTTCGTAAGCCTCTAATGAACGCTTGGCGTGGGATAAGCTCACTGTATTGGCTCAGATAACCATGTGTAGGGAACAGGCGCGTGCCGACTTAAGCCTCAACCTGTATTAACGCGCATTACGTCCATCGAGGTGGCGCGACCCTGAAAAAGCTGGCTCACGGCGGGTAAATTCCGCCGAGACACGCGGTGATTGGCGGAAAATCTTGATAAAGCGCGCCAAAATGAGCGTGTAACTTCAGGAGAATGGCGTCAGTTGGACCTCGTGCGGCCAATGACAAGCCTACACTTTGTGGCGTCACTGGTGGGTGCGGTCATTGGTGAGGCAGAGTGAGAAAGTTGGCAGTCACAAACATGCCCCAAAGAAAAAGTCTATGAATTTGGCGCAAAGCTTAGAGAGTCAGACAGTGCTGGGCCACAAATTGCCACACGCGAGGCAGGCGGTCCTCGCCACACAAAGAAGCTGAATAGAGGGTGGCGCGCGGGCGGGCGTCGACGACCCACGCCTCTTTGTCCCCCTGTATTGTTCACTTTCCTATTTCCAGAAAAGAAGGCGGGGGCGTGTGACGACGAGGTTCCGCCGGGAGTCATAAGTCATCGGGGGATTGTGCCGCTAAATGACTGGTAAACATGGCAATTAACAGAGAGAGTAGGGAACCCACGCCCTTCCTCCTCCCACGAGACCGAAACATTAGCTGGCATAAGATATAATAACAGTTTAACACATAACATCACTTTCCAACACTTTTCTCAGTGTGTCAAATTCGCCTCGACTCTCCGTCCGTCCACCCTCGGAGACCGGCCCAGCGGGTGACTAATGTTGTGCTGTGTGCAACATCGAAGTAGGATGTCCAGTCACCGCTGCTTGGGGTGCTGGAGCGGAAGAATTGTTCATCTTTCAAGGTGTTGATGACGATGCAGCTTTGCGCGATGTCGTTGCGCTGAGGGTTAGTTTATTTCGAAATGACTGATAAATATTCAAAAGTTCCTCAATTTCTAATCAAAAAAATTGATTGCATCCTTAAGTATTCTCGCTGCGCAGGGAAATGCTTGTCATCGCCACACTCATGAGAGGCGTAAATAATAACTCCAGGCTTTCTCCTTTCCAGCGAGCTCCTCCCCGGGTCGCCGTCCCTCCACGCCTCCTCCGCGGGACCGTCATTCCTAAAGACAAAAGCGCCTCAAAACTATCATCATTCTGACTTCTCATTAGTCTTGTAGTGAGTCTCCCGAGCCGCCATTACTCTCGGCGCGGGTGAGGAATGTTTCGAGACGGTGCCCGATAACCTCCCGTCGGCGGGGAGGAACAGAGGCTCCATGAACCCGTATTTTTAGAACCTGTTCGCGGGCAGCCAAGTCTAAGGTATCCATTTTCTCCATGATAAATGAATTCCGAGACTGTGAGTGAGTGATAATTTCCCGCTGAGAGCCATGTTCTGGGCGAGAGTGGAGAAGCGCCTCTGCCAGCCCACTCAGGGACTCTGGATAAGGGCAAAGGGGCGTCGGTTGAGCTGTGCCTCAGGAGGGAATACTTTGTTTGTGACATTCTGGGCAGCATTTGTAACTTGCCATTCATACCAAGGTAAGGATAGGAAAGAGAAAGTATGGGAATTACTAATTGGCATTATGATCAATTTGATATAGAAAATGGGAGGTTTTACAAGGGTAGAACCTTGACTCGAAGATGTTAAAAAGACCGTTGCCTCGGGTGTGGTTACCATGTGGCAGTCCTGTGTCTGGCAGGTGTTAGTTCCTCATAGTGCAGTGTTCGTCACAAGGCGGGATCGTAGCAGGGGCGTCGCAGAAGCAGTAAAGAAGAGGGTGGGGTGGCCTTTAAAGGCATTCTCTGACTGATCAAGAAAAAGCCTGCTTTGTTCTGGCAGAAAAAGAAAAAAAAGATAGGAAAGACACCCTGAGTATCAGCCGGTGGTGTGTTAGGAGGGGAGGGGTGTGAAGGGCAGGTGGGCGTGGTCTGTGGGCTGGCCCGGGCGGCAGTGGGCGTGGCCGGGGGCTGGCCTGAGTGAGGGGCGGGTGGGGGAGACTCACTTTCACGACGGCTGAAGAGATAAAAAGGTGAAAATATTCGCCTCGTCACGCCGCCCTCAGCAGGCTCTCTGAGGCTCCGCTCGCCTTAAAACGTTCCACTAAGTTTCGATTGTGGCCATTGAAACTGTACGAGATGGGACATGAGATAGGAAGGTATTAGACCTTCACGGAAGGCGTAGGACTGAGCGCGGGTGGGGATGGAAGGCCCACAACCCTTGCCTAATTCAACCAATATTTCGCCTGTTTGTACACACAACTGAAAGACTCATTACTCTGCTTCAAACTATGATTAACCAACTCTCGGTGATTCATCTGTATGCCTCATTTCATAAATGTTAGTGGTGGATAATAATAATAATAATAATAGAGTTTTGGATTCAAAAACTTGAAATTCATTTCCTATTTTCAAAGGCTTCACGTCAGAGTATTAATGTATTTCAGATTTGTAAAGAAGAGGCGGTATCGAAGGATCAGGGTTATAAATGGATGAACTACGGTAGTGACTTGCAAACTTTGAATTGATTGACAAAAATTCCCGATTGAAAAAAAATATATCGTACATATGAAATGTCTAAATGTAAGCATGTGCAGAAATAAATTTAGTTTTATGATTTAGCTTTGATAAATTTGAATGCTGCATTCACAGGAAGCTACATTTCATCTGTCAAATTTTTGCTTTCAGGGCTGGCGAGAGACGGGGTTGGGCACCGGCGGGCCTTGAAGCGGAAGGGCAGCGAACCTGAAAACGCGGTGCGATATGATGACTGCCATACAACTAACGTTATCATGACGCGGGACGAGTGATTCAAGATATGAGGCAGCGTCCCGGCAGCTGGGACTCTGGCAGGCCCAGCCAGGCCCAGGTGGGCCGACGAGCGCCGCGTGTGGGGAGCGACCGCGTCCACATGAACTCAGCAGATTCTAGTGTCGCGAGGCAGAGTGTGAAAACAAAGAAGTTGGAGCGAGCCATGCGGAGTGCACGTCGGGCCGCTAATGAGTTGATGGCTGGGCATTAGCGCCGCCCCGGGACCAGGTGCTGAGGTGCTGGCCGGCCTCCATCCCGCCCGTGTTGGACGGCTGCAGGGTGGGGGAAGCAGTACAGGTGGGGTGCGGAGGCCCCTCGCAGATGTGCTAATGGCAGTGCTCGGAGGGAAGACTGTGATACTGCTGGCGTGATGCACAGATGAAATGTACTGGTGGTGCATGAATGTTGCAGAGGTTGGCAGGCATTGCTCTAGTCATCGGAGGGACGAACAAAAAGACTGCAAGGATATTTATTTGTTGAAATTGATGTAAAAGAATAGGAGGAGAGGAGTTATAAACGATCAGGATATGTAAAGAGTAATAAAAAAGCTTAACTACTCGAAATACTGACAAGCACAAAAAATAAGCATATGTAAAAATACTAAAATTTTGAAGCGTTGCCCAATGGATGCATAACGTATCTCCCTTCAGTACACCGGGTTTGTTTCATATTTCCCAGCTCTTGGCCGGATCGGAGGGGAAACCTGTTAACAAAGGAAACTGGAGAGCTGTATTGACTCGCTCCCGCCCATTGCTGATTTGCATATCAATTAATAGTGACTTCGGTGGTAAGGCGAGGCGTGGAGACGACCCACTGAGCGCCTCGTCTTCTCGCCTCCTTGTCTCCTGCATCTGGTTTGCAACAAGACAACGACCTGCCAGGCGCCCAAACGACCTAGGAATGTCGTGGATGATATTTTGATGGCTGCCGCCCACACTGCTCGCACGCCCACGACTACAGCCACCCACCAGATCCCAATAGACACGTTTGTCATTGGTGTGTGTGTGTGTGTGTGTGTGTGTGTGTGTGTGTGTGTGTGTATGTGTGTGTTCAGAGTATAATATTTGACTCAAGAAATCTTAAAAAATATTATTTAACTACATTTTCATACATGATTCGTTAGTTATTTCATAAACATTTAGTTTTTTTCACCAAGAAAGTAAGAAACACAAACAAGGTCAAGGAGAGTCGGAGCTTCCCTGGCGAAAATAATATCGTGAGTCACCAAAAGACAACAAGTAAGGATGCGCCGCCGAGGTATATTCAGCGGCCTCCCCAGCAAAGCCTTTAGAATTAGATTAGGTTAGGTTCTGAAATTCTAATTCTATACTAATCCTAATTCTAAGGGCTTTGCTCCTCAGTTTCGTCCTCCGCGAGGCATCAGTCAAGTCAGCTGGAGTCAATGTGGCGCCCATAAGGTTGAAATTCCTCTCCGACACGTAGCTGTGACCATCCTTTTTGCTGTTCGGATTAATTAACAGATAAGTAAAAGAGTTTGTTCAAGCTGGAGGAGAGATGACCCCCATCAGGCAAGAGGTAAAGGAAGGACTGCCCGCTCACCGCTCATCCCGACCAAACACCTTATTTTGTGCACCCATGGAGCAAGCCCTCACTTCTTGTTTGTTTGTTCTTTTACCTGTAAGGGTCATCGGTAACCCATTTTAACCTCAAAAAGCTGTCCCTTCTCCCCCTCCTACTGTCCCCTCACTCATCCTCACTCCACTCTCCTTCTTTCCTCTCTTTCGTATCCTTTTCCACACTGTTGCCTTTGTTCATGGGTTCTCCGAGGCCCCTCTTGTTTATCATTAATGTTCCACCTCAGTGTTACTTTTATCCTATGTGTGTAATGCTCTTCCAACCATCGATCAGTGTAGTCTCCAGTGTCCAGACGCACGCTCACCACACGCCCACACGCCCCTGGGTCTCCCTCTGCAGGCTGTCAGATCCCTCGCAGCACCTCCGACCCCTTCCGTGCCCAGTCCATAGGGAGGGCGGGAAGGGCGGCGTCTATTGAATATGTACTCGACAACATTCGACCTAGGCATGCCCCCCCTCCCACCCTCAACACACACACACACACACACACACACACACACACACACACACACACACATGTCTGCTCTTGGTTCACCCTCTGCCACCCAAGTCATCTCTCTTTCAACAATCCTCTCAGCAAATTCAGCCACATAGGAGAGTCATGTGGGCTGACCAAAGAGGTTAAGGGAGCGTTGGGTGAGTGAGCAACGGGTGACGCAGGGTGTGGGCGACGGGTGACGGAGGGGTGAGGAGGCTGGGCTGTGACGATTGGTGGATCCCTCGCTGCCCTCTGCCGCCCAACTCACCTCGCCCAAATATTTGATTGGCGATGATTCTGCGCATCTCGAAAAAAAATGCACAACAGCGTAGCCATTGTCTTGCTGAGGTGATGGGGGAGGGTAGTGGAGGGAGGACGGTTGGGACTGTGATGGGGGAGAGAGGCGAGCGCTGGACACTGAAGGGAACAGAGATAAAAGAAATACTGGTGGAAGTGGCAGGAAGAAGGGAATGAAAGGTTGGGAGTTGAGAGAAAAGTATTAATAGTAGAACATTATAATATCATCGCTTATTTGTTTTATTTAGCGTGTAAATAAATGTTTCAAGACTAAGATAATTAATTTGTATCAGATTGAAGAGTCACCCCGTTAGGAGTCTTTCAATTCCACTTTTGTATTGGACGTTCTATCATATTCTCACCTCAGAATCTACTCCCTTTTTTCCCTTCCCTCCTTTCCTTTGCTTCCCTGCCACAAAGTCTCTCTTTACTATAGCCTCACCCTCCCTTACATCACCCTTGCCTCGGCTTCCCTTACCTCACACAACCTTTCCTCGTCTCGACGCCCTCTGCTCCTCCCTATTTGTGGCGGGTCTCGCTCTTTTGGCCACTCGTCCGCTGACTTATGAACATCATCTTGACTTAGCAACAAAGAGGGCTGTTGATACTACGAATTTTAGCTCTCAAGAGTCTTGCAAATGCTAATTTAGGTTCTAAGGGTATTGGCCAGTCCACTCTGCGATAAAAAGATCCAAGGCTACATTATACAGCTTCGATCAAGCGAGCCCATGCGTTGCCGCAGTGTACTCAGACCAGTCAAGAAAACTTCAATCAAACGCTCCAACCCGCCCTTTACTTTATGCAACAGCCGATGAACCGAGTCCGCTGTCCAGCCCCGCAGCCCACCAGGCAGGATGCGACGCCGCCCATAACCTAGACTTGGGATATTTATATCGCGGCTTTTAATACTTCAATATGAACGAGTTTCTTCCGACGTAAGCTACAAAGGTGGGCTCATGCATTTTGTTCTACATGTTGGGTTCGTGCGCCAAGGCGTTCCTAGAGAGCTGACTCCAGCATGTGCACCCACACATGACGAGGCTCCAATTTTGGTTTCAGATGAACATACATAAAAGAACTTTGTGCTATTGGGTCTTGAAACCCTCGGTATACTCTGACGTACAACGAAAAAAGGAGCGACCGAAGGAAGAAAGAGAAGAAAGGAACAAAGAGTAAGGACCAAGGAGGAGATGAAGATGGACAGATTGATACCAGAAGCAGGACTCATAAGGGCGAGATACGCCGCGTATCGTGAGGACGCGACTACCACATCGATGCAGCCACAATGGAAACAAGCCGGTGAGGCAGCCAGACTTTGTTCACGGAAAAATGGTTCACTGTACAATATTTACGTTCCTATAAATCTGTTGGTTCTTGTTGTTGGCGGGTATTGCGAAGGATTTCATTTGGGCGGCTGTTGGGCGGCGGTGCCTGGCGAGGGGTCGCTTTCACCTCGCAGGAGACAAAGAACGGTGTGCCCACTCGTCGTCATAAATACAAAGATATCATGCTGAGCCCGTGGCGCGGCCCGTGTGTTAAGGTGATGACTCGTGTGATAGCCGTCCTGGGGGTGCAGGTGTACAGCCAGGAAAATAATTATCTCAATGCAAGAAATGATGTGGCACGGAGAATCAAGAGAAACATACGACAATGTGAAGGAGATTAGCGTTGATATGATTCACGAGGACGAAGCTACTGTTCTGCCACAACAAAAGCCGTGTAGCGAGGATAGGGGCTTTGTCTCAATCAAAATATTATACCGAAAACAACTACATTTAAAACACACCTTGACACACCCCATCACGAGATCAAACAGAGATAGCAGATTGTGTGGCTGATAGGAATTGAATTATTACTCAGGAAACGAGGCGTCCCCGACCCGACACCGCCACTGCCCCCTCTCAGCGCCACTATACTTAGGGAATCAAGCCTCGCCTGTTCTATGACGGTATCATGTAGGAGACAAGACGACACCTGAACAATCTACTGCGTCGGCCGCCACAGCGAAGGACAATAACAGGCGTAATATGCATGAGGGAGTGATGCAAATGAACTCTGCATATGTTAATTAGGTTCAACAGAGTGTGTTCCTCCCACACACAACAGACGCTCGCGCGGCGGGAAAGGCATCAAGAGGTTGTCCTTAAGCTACGTCAAATTTTCAGCCATGACATTCCAAACGTGGACGAGAGGAGAAAAAAGTCATATTGACGAAGACGACCTCCATCTCCAAGAGAGCCATTTTTACCTCCCCTAAATCCCCTCTGGTGTACACACACATTAGAATATTCCAGTGTAACATGCTCATGATGTCCTTAGGAGACAGCGCTCGAATTTCCAAGGCAAGATCTACAGACTGGTGCATTATAATAAAAGCTGAGAGGGGTGATATGTGAGCCAGACTAAGCGGAGGTTCCTATGCAAGCTGCGTCGGTGGTGGTGTCATAAAAACGAAGATGGGTGCAGTAAAAAGGGTGCGCGGAGACGGTACGACTCCACACCTTCAACAAACGCCCATCTTCGCCCATCACTTGGCATTTGTTTTAATCACGGCAGTTAGGGGGGATGTAAAAATTAATAAGATGATAAGCTGAAGAATTATGCCCCACGATTCGTGCCTGCTTGAATCTCGTGTTGATGAGTTTTGACCCGTGGCTCGGAGGGGACGGCGAAGGGGCTATAGGGCGGGAGTGACCCTCGGCAAGGCGCTCTTTACGACGGCATCAGAACCCACTTTATAACGCGGCGGACGAGAGGCGAGCGCGCACTATCAGGCTTGTGGCTCGACGTAATGTGTTCCTTTGATGTAGTGGGGGGCTTGCCGGGGTGCGCGGTTAAGAGGAGTTCGTGGTCGGGCCGGGTAACTATACGTGGCTGGCCGGGGTATGTGGCCTGACAGGTAGAACGACTCTGACACGACGAACAGATTGAGTCGATGCGTGGCGTGCGTGTGAGTGTCTGGAGGTGATGCGGGAGTCTGGCTCTCCTCTTAGCGGGCAGAGTGCTGGCGTCACCCCGCGCTTGTAAGTACACACTCCACGCGGTGACGGAGTGCAGCCCTAGCGCGATAAACTTAACCACTCGAACACACACACACACATACACACATACACACACGCACACACACCTGACACTACTAACACATGACTTATGCCTCTAATGGCCAGCGAAGTGGTGAAAATAATTGAGTCTCTGAACACTGATAAAAAGGCCAATAACTGTACTCGTATACTCTTGCTTAATAAGTTCGTAAGGAAAGTCACGATTGTATCATTACCAACCCATGATATGTAACACCAGAAGGATTATGAATGTTGATGAATTATGACCCTCTAACTAAGAAGAAAATATCAAACAACACGGGTTTCTTTAACTTATAAATAATTGTCTACGTGAAGTTTTGAGACAGTTTAACCTGAAGGAGGGGCGACCGTATACGTCTCCTCCTCCTCCTACACCTTCTATATGTCATAAATATTACAGTTTAGGGCGCGGGCTGACTCAACCTTGCACCCGGGTCATCGCTCTCAACGCTAACTCGCTGAGGACATCCTAGGGTGACAGGAACCCTTAGGACGATGAAATAATAACAAACAGTCGTGCGGTGGAAGGGTCGCCTACAGAGGATGGCGGAGGAGTACTCACTGGACGATGTGGTGGGCGTGGTGGGCATGTTCTTATGGGGGTCCAGCGTGGGCGGTAGAGGGACGCCGTGACACTTCCCTTCCTGCAGAGCCGCCAGAGTAAGGAGGGTTGAAAAGTTTCCTCCGCCCAGCATCTGCAGAAAAAGAAAAGAAGTTAGCAATAACAACACCAATCAATTTCTGTTACATTTCACGTGTTTGTTCAGGTGTGACCGACTGTGTGTACATGTGAGTGCAAGTAGCAGCTTACATTCCTTCTATATGATATATGCCCGACGTTGCTTTTTGTCAGACTACTGGTACGAATTGTTAGGTCGTGTTGGTTATGTTTAACTGGCATCGCGCTCCGAGACAATAGCAAAATGTGACAAGCGGCAACGGCAGGAGTAGTGAGCTATCTATTCTGCATTGTATTCCTCCTCCTCCTCCTCCTCCTCCTCCTCGGATGCTCTCTGTTGACCACCATCTCCTTGAACCACTAGTACAGGACAACGACCACTGTTTGGGTCTTTGGGACAACCTTCATTCAGCTCGAGACGGTACACTAGAGTCACCGCACGTTAAGTTGGCGAAAATGGGGCCCCTTCACTCCCCCCTTCCGAACGCACGGGATTGGCTGAGGTGTTGGGTGTTGGGTGAGAATGCCTTACTCCAAGTTTCACCCTAAAGCCCAACACCCAACACCCCAGCTGATCCGATCCCGTGCGTTCAGAAGGGGCCCAATTTTTGCCAACTTAACGTGCGGCGACTTATAGTCTATCAGGGCTTGAACACATCCCTGCCACATGCCCCGCCGTCTGCACCACGCACCTGCCTACGACTGACTTACTACTTGGCGACGTGCGAGGTTGGCTCCTGAAGTAGTGTTTCACGAAATTTTATGAAGCGAATAAATCAATGTCTGTGTGCGCTTTATTATTATTTATTTTTATCTCTAGATTTTCTTCCTATTCTGCTACCATTTCGACGTTCCTTTACCGTGTTTCAGGTATCTTTCCTTTTACCTTACTCCCACTTCCCCTTCCTATAAAAGAGAGAGAGAGAGAGAGAGAGAGAGAGAGAGAGAGAGAGAGAGAGAGAGAGAGAGAGAGAGAGAGAGAGAGAGAGAGAGAGAGAGAGAGAGAGAGAGAGAGAGAGAGAGAGAGAGAGAGAGAGAGAGAGAGAGAGAGAGAGAGAGAGAGAGAGAGAGAGAGAGAGAGAGAGAGAGAGAGAGAGAGAGATTGTCAGACTCTTTAAGGGAGGAAGGAGGCAGGATAAAGGGGTGAGGCAGGCAACGAGCAGCAGATGAAGGTTCCCCGGGAGTTATAAACATTTCCGGCACTGTAAAATGGGACTAAAAAATCCATTTAACGTGTACACGGAAAATTAACACCACATCCTGCCCTTTACACACCATGTCTTTTTTTAAGCCATGCTCCAGGCCTGGCAGCTGTACCTTCCTCCCCACGGGCTAAAAATAAGTCAAATGGGTTGAATCTGCGGTAATTGTGGGAGAAGTGTGTGAGAGGGAGAGGGAGATGAATATGTCACAAGGTTCCTCCCCTCTAGGCAAGAATTCTGTCACTACTCCATGGTCGTGCATCACTATACTCTATGTTGTACTCAGTCACATCACCACCATCATCATTATTCTCAGATTTACTTCTACCCCACGACAGTTTTTTTCTGCTATTATTATCACAATTATTTCTACTTCTACTGATATAATAGCTCCTACGACTGCTATTTCTAGTACTACTACTATCACGGTACTACTACTACTTATATTATTACTATATTACGACAACTACAACAATACTTACTACAGTTAGTATTGTCACCCTTTCTGTTCCTCTTCCTCCTACTGCATAATAAAAACAACAATATCAACTCTTACTTCTACTACTTCTACCACTACTACCACTACTACTACCACCACTACTACTACCACCACTACTACTACTACTACTACTACTACTACTACTACTACTACTACTACCACCACCACCACTACTACTACCACCACCACCACTACACACACACTACGCAGGTGCCGGGCTATTCTGGGTTACGAGAGCTTGCGAAGTATGGAGACAATACACATGTGGCATATAGATCGGCGGAGGTGGTGACGGCGGCGCAGCGGGGTTACCAGTGTCCCGCCCCTCGTGATGACAGACAGACACACGCCCCTGGGAGGACCTTCTGCCGGGTCTCTCCCTGCTGGAGCCTGATGAGCTCCTTAACTTTTCTTTCCACTCTCCATCTTCTTCATCCGTGCGTTACTCAGTATCTCTCTCTCTCTCACACACTTTTCTCTCCCTCCTTCTTCTACTCTCTCTTTTCTCTCTCTCTCACTCTCATCTCCTTCCTCTCTCTTTCTCTCTCTCTCTCTCTCTCTCTCTCTCTCTCCTCTCTCTCCTCTCTCTCTCTCTCTCTCTCTCTCTCTCTCTCTCTCTCTCTCTCTCTCTCTCTCTCTCTCTCTCTCTCTCTCTCTCTCTCTCTCTCTCTCTCTCTCTCTCTCTCTCTCTCTCTCTCTCTGACATACCTAACAGACACATAACATTCTCTTCGTTATTGTAATAAATTTCTAGGCTCATTCACGTCACACAAAGCACTCATCGACGTGATATAAAGATACAATATACGTTCAAGATACAATGCCAACGAGGAACCTATTTGTGGGCCCGAGACGTCCTGCCAAATTATGAGTCTGAAAGGTACTGTGTGACCGAAAGATAATGATTTCCGCTATGTTGCTCTGGGTATGTACTTTCTACTATTTCTGCCTATGCACGCTTACATGTATATAACAGATAGAGCCCGGGGAGTAAAATTATTCTAGGGTTATTCAAAACCTCTTTTTTTTTTTCATTTGACACGGTTTTTGGACAGACAAATCGATAGAAAGGCAGAGAGACAAGGAAAGACAGAAAGACAGACAGACAAATAGACAGAGACCAGACCAAAAAAAAAAAAAAAAAAAAACTAGTACCTAAAATACCATTTAAAAAAATATTAAAAAATAACACCTATCAATACAAATCCGGAGCCTGTACTCAACATGTGTCTGACTTATTTTAGATGTGCTTTATTTACATAATGCACATCTCTGTTTTATTTCCATTTGTATTGTTTTGGGTTGAGCTGCGAGGGTGAGGTGGAGGGTGAGTGTGCAGGGGCGGGAGGAGCCGAGTGCCAATGCCGGGATGTGCCACGCTGACAGGAAGCTCGGGTAATTCACGCTGATGGTTATGTTGGAGATGTCCGGGGCGCCTGTGCCTCCCGCCCCCCCACAGACGCGCCGGGGAAGTGCAGGATAATGGAATAATTGAGATATGGGGACGGAGGACAAGAGAGCAGGGGCGGTATAAAGGGGACAAGTTCTGGAGATGGTTGTTGATAATGCCTAAATACATGAATATATATTTATTTTTTGTTGTGCTCTGTATCTTTTTATAAAACTTCATAAAATGGTTGTTTTAGGGTAGCCATGAACAAGTTGTGTGTGTGTGTGTGTGTGTGTGTGTGTGTGTGTGTGTGTGTGTGTGTGTGTGTGTGTGTGTGTGTGTGTGTGTGTGTGTGTGTGTGTGTTGGTGGTGTGTGTGTGTGTGTGTGTGTGTGTGTGTGTGTGTGTGTGTGTGTGTGTGTGTGTTGTGTTGTGTGTGTGTGTGTGTGTGTGTGTGTGTGTGTGTGTGTGTGTGTGTGTGTGTGTGTGTGTGTGTGTGTGTGTGTGTGTGTGTGTGTGTGTGTGTGTGTGTGTGTGTGTGTGTGTGTGTGTGTGTGTGTGTGTGTGTGTGGGTGTTAATTGTTGGCGGGCAGTGTGACAGGTTTGTTCAAAGGCAGTAAAAAGGCTTTATTTAGGCTTCTTTATTTATTATAGGGCTATTTACTGGCTTTGGGTCTGATGACATCCAAATCTGGCATCGTAACCCCCGCGTCCCGTCCCGTGGCAGTCACCACTCCTCGCGCCTCATTGTCTCCTCACCCTTGCTTCCCTACGTCCCGATCCTTACTATTAACCTCAGTAAAGTCAGTGGCGCTTCTGACACATAACTGCAGGAGGCGAGGATGTGATGAATGCGGCGGACGTTGTGAGCCGCGGGAGGAGGGAGGCTGAGGCGACGCGGACATCCGGAGGTGGTGGTGGAGGTGGTTGAGGGATGGGCAGGAGCAGGTTGCCAAGTGTATGTTGATTCTGCCACTACAGCCACTATCACCACGGCCCACAGCCACGACCCAGGACTACTGTAACCATGCATACACTACAATAGTCACACACACACACACACACACACACACACACACACACACACACACACACACACACACACACACACACACATACACACACACACACACACACACACACACACAACACACACACACACACACACACACTGAACCTCAAATTTACACCAGTCAGTAACCCACTCCCTTTTCAGTAGCTTATGTCTTGTTTTCCTCCACCACAACCACACCGCGACCACACCTCGACCACACACGACCTTCTCCTCACCTCCTCTTACATAACAAACAAGTCCATAACCCGCCACCATACCACCATAGCAAGACGACTCACGGAAAACAATAAATTTACTCATTCCTCTAAAATAAAGGAGAAATACACGCATACAAAATAACCACAACAGTCACGAATAAAAAGGAATAAAAAAGGTACACACTATTAAAAAGTTTTGCCATCAACGCGTCATGTCAGTACCAATCTGTACACTTTACTGCCTTAATGTAAACCGTTTTATTCTACTTCTATATTTTGATACTGTTTAAATAGATAAAATGAATAAAAAATCATCGTCTTTAGTAAAACGTTGCTATGAAGACCTTGAACGTGGTAAGATCAACAAAGAGGGAAAACACTGCCGCATGAAGGCCTTGACATAGCTATCGTCTGACGCACCTGACCTGGCCGCCTCGTTAGCCCCATCTCTGTCATCTGCGTCAGGAGGGTCGTGGCGTCATCCTCCTTCAGCAGAAAATCGTCAACTCATCGTCATCATCGTCAGAACAGCGGCAACTCATCGTCATCATCGTCAGAACAGCGTCAACTCACCGTCATCATCGTCAAAACAGCGTCAACTCATCGTCATCATCGTCAGAACAGCGTCAACTCATCGTCATCATCGTCAGAACAGCGTCAACTCATCGTCATCATCGTCAAAACCGCGTCAACTCATCGTCATCATCGTCAGAACAGCGTCAACTTATCGTCATCATCGTCAGAACAGCGTCAACTTATCGTCATCATCGTCAGAACAGCGTCAACTCATCGTCATCATCGTCAGAACAGCGTCAACTCATCGTCATCATCGTCAGAACAGCGTCAACTTATCGTCATCGTCTTCATTGTCCCCCAAAATGTCAGTATCATTATCCAAGCGACATCAGGATCAGCGATAAATAAAGTTCTAAAAGACGATGATAATAACTCTAAAACTTATGCAAATGTTCAGTTGTTAGGTGTGATGTATGGCGATACATTGTGTATTGTGGTGGCGTTTCGTAATGGTGCCGCCAGGGGGGTGTTTCGAGAGGCAGCGACGCAGGATGGACACCTAACTCTGACACGCGTCTATAAGAACATAAGAACATAAAAAAATAAGGAAGCTAGAAGAGGCCATGAGAGGGTCTATAGGAGGGTCACTGGGGCTCCCTCCGTTCAACCATCACCTTCTCCCCGCGACTTTTTTTTAACATGATAAATATAGTAAGAAAAAAATATCCCACGAGGTGTATTATCAGATTACCTTTGAACATAACGTGAAAAGTTAGTTCGTTTGAGGTAGTTTCAGGAGGGCGAAGTCTTCCCCTGGGCAGTAAATCACAATGTATAACGGCATGGAGGGAGGGAGGGAGGGAAAGCGAAGGTAGACGGCTAGATAAGAGAGGAAATATACACTGGTAAGATTGAGATAAGCCGCGGCGTGGGGGAGAGGCGAGGCTGTGTGTATGATGAAGATTTGTAGCCAGCAGGTGAAGCAGGGAGGAAGGCATGGTAACAAGTGTACAGGGTGTCACAGAGTATTTTGGTGTAGCTCTCTCTCTTCTCTCTCTCTCTCCTTCTCCTCTCTCTCCCCCTCTCTCCTCTCTCTCTCTCTCTCTCTCTCTCTCTCTCTCTCCTCTCTCTCTCTCTCTCTCTCCCCCTTTCTCTCTTCTCTCTCTCTCTCTCTCTCTCTCTCTCTCTCTCTCTCTCTCTCTCTCTCTCTCTCCTCTCTCTCCCCTCCTTCTCTCTCTCTCTCTCTCTCTCTCTCTCTCTCTCTCTCTCTCCTCTCTTGTTCTGTTTGTGTGTGTGTGTGTCTCTCTCTCTCTCTCTCTTTAACCCATCGCTCGCCTTGTCATAACCAGTGAACGCTTTGCTCATTAAGTAGGGATGTGTCTGGACGTCCTGAGGGCTGAGACACGGCGCAGCTCTCTCCTGAACCTCTCTCGCCGCACCAGAATGAAAGGTTACAGTCCAAAGAATAAACCTGGCACGAGGGGCATCCATACTTCATTTTGACATTTCTTGGCAATCAGGACAATCAGCGAGGCAGTAAATCAACGTGTGTACCTGGCTGGCTACTCCCCTCCCATCTGTCATCCCCCACAACCAGGCGAGTGACGGCCTCCCTACCTACACCTCACCCCTTCTGCCTCGTCCTTCTCCCATTCCACAACACGATACTCAGAAAATTGGTAACTTCTTTAAAAGGTTCTAAGGTGGGTAAACGTCCCTAGTCTTCGGCCAGAGACATTTAGACTTACTATCATTGGTGTTTTCTTGCGTTCTGGTGGTAAGGACGACTTGCTTATTCTGTGTCACTCTGCGGACACTCCTACAAACCGGAACTGCCTGACACACGGCCCCGTAACGATTGGCATCAGAGGATATATTACTGCAAACGTATCGCCTGAGAGCAACAAGTAGGTGAGGGTTGAGGACCTCCCGCGCCGCTGCTCCACCTAGTGTTTCCTTCCCGTAGACTTTCTCGTCTCTAGTTACGTAGTTGGTTTATTGACAAAAATATAAATTACAGTAATATTTAGATAAACGTAGGTTACATTATTTTTTGTACAAATAATAATCTTTACATTAGGACCCAGAAAATTGACTTACACTACTGAAAATACAGTCTACACTCCAATATTCGCCAGACAAAAGTGAAAGCTTACCATGTATACATTTTCAAACAAAAACAAGTGTTGTGTGATGTGAGGATGGCGGTCATGGGTCGGGCGAATGGGTCGGGCGAATGGCGTGTGCTCGTATACTTGTAGCATAGCGCCCCATGACGTAGTTAAGTCCCTTGGGAAGATAGTGTATCACGTAAATTGACACTCAAGAAGTTTCTACCGTACTCGGACCAAATCGGACACAAACAAACACATCTGAGGCGGGGGGACTAACCAGGCAGCGAGACAGTCCCCCGACAAGAAACAGTCCCACGAGCCTTGCCACAAATCTGGGACTCCGCCTCGACGCTACGTCCCTAACTCTCGCTAGCTTTATCTGTTTTCATCTGGCTACCATCCATCCTACCAACCGACTCAACGTTCATCTTGTGTTGTTCTGTAACTCTTATTTATGAAGCCTGGAAGTTACTGGACACAGATTTTCCTTGATGTGACAAAGAGTAAGCACGACGACTAGACGACTATGTTTGTTGTTCCTCTGGGCGGAGACGCGATGGCTGAGGGCTGCGACGTTTATATTGAAGTGAGGAAAGCGGAACGCCGTGTTGTTCTATGCTCGGCCTGGTCTGCACGGCGCCTTTTATAGAACATTTTGATCTCATTCCCTCATGTGCTTGTTGACGGTACTGAGGGCTGCCAGGAAAGGGCCGCGTGATCTTATCTGTGTGTTGATGGCACCACTTCGGAGCCACGAACCTATCCAGTGTCTGAGTCAATAATCACCGTGTTCTATTTTCTTTCTTTTTATGCTTAGTCTTTCGTGTTGCTAAAGTTTATTATGATGAGAGACAAATAAACATTTAACAACTGCTAAAAGGTTACTAAACACATCACAATCCGTTTAATTATCACCATTGTGCAAGAGTGAATTCAGAGCTTGATTTATAGAGTGGGCAGATAAGCATACAGCATCTGTTAAGCTGATGTTCAACGAAGATGAAACCTTAATGAAAATTAAGCTGAGAATAAATAAAAACACGGATGAAAAATTAACTTCTGAGCAGAGACGCATGTGACCCAACACGATGCGAGATGAAAAACATTATCTCTCTCTCTCTCTCTCTCTCTCTCTCTCTCTCTCTCTCTCTCTCTCTCTCTCTCCTCTCTCTCTCTCTCTCTCTCTCTCTCTCTCTCTCTCTCTCTCTCTCTCTCTCTCTCTCTCTCTCTCTCTCTCTCTCTCTCTCTCTCTCTCTCTCTCTCTCTCTCTCTCTCTCTCTCTCTCTCTCTCTCTCTCTCTAACATAACCCTCCACTCTCCCTTCAATCTATCTTCTTATAGTGTATTCATTCTCCTTTCGTTAAAGTTTCCGTTCATCTCTATATTTCTCTTCATTTATTCATCCTTCACTTCCTTACTTCTTTCCTTACATGTTCATGCCTTCTTTATTGGCTCTCTCTCTTCCCCTCACATCCTCCACATTTCCCTTCTTCCCTCCTATATTCCCCGCTTCCTTCCCTCTTACCACCACCACACTCAGCTTCCCACAATATCTCCGTGAAGCCCATTAAACCATCCCTAAAACCTGCAAAATGTAGTCGAGTGAGGGAAAAACAAAAGGGAAAAAAAACACCAGCGAAATAATACCTCGTCACAGCTCATGAAATTAGTTAACGTGTTTGCAAAGGGAAGAAGAGAAGCGAGAAGCTACTACCAACGCCCCTCGACCAGTATTAGTGGGTGGTCCGAGAGAGAGGTAAGATAGGGAAGGGGGTGAGGGAGGGAGGTGACACAGGGCTACGATGAAAGTAAGGCATAGGTAAGGCATAGGTAAGGCATAGGTTAGGCATAGGTGAGGCATAGGTTAGGCATAGGTGAGGTACAGGTAAGGTTAGGTAGTGAATATAGTGTACGTACGTGATGGTGATTTTGTTTGATTAACGTCCTACTGTGTTTGTGTATAGGGAGATGTATGGTAGTAGTAGTAGTGGTTGATAGGGTGGTAGTAATGGTGGTGTTGTGTTGGGGCTTGGAGGGGGAAGGAGGGGGGGAGGGAGGGGTGTTGGGGGTTGAGGGGAAGGAGAGGTGATGTTTTCTGGTTATCGTCCTACTGTGTCTGTGTATAGGGAGATGTATGGCTATAGTAGTTGGTAAGGGCTAATGGTTCTGCTGTGTTGGGGGTTGGGGGATGGGGGAGGAGGGGAAAGTGGGGGAAGGAGGGGAAGGGGGAGTGTTGGTAGCCAGAACAGTGCCACCTTACACTGCTCCTTGTTATTAATGAAGGAAGCCAGGGCGGAGGAGGGAGAGGGAGGGAGGGAGAGTAAAAAGCTGAGAGAGTTATGGAGACACGCATCGCCTGGTCACGCCCCTCTGTGGACCTCTCCCCTGTGTTGTGTGTGTGTGTGTGGTGTGTGTGTGTGTGTGTGTGGTGTGTGTGTGTGTGTGTGTGGTGTGTGTGTTGTGTGTGTGTGTGTGTGTGTGTGTGTTTTGTGTGTGTGTGGTTGGTGTGTGTTGGTGTGTGTGTGTGGTGTGTGTGTGTGTGGTGTGTGGTGTGTGATGGACACAGGTAAATTCGTCCACGTGGTTTTGACGACACTTTATATGTGGGTATTCTTGGTGCTTTACACATACACCCCACACACACACACACACACACACACACACACACACACACACACACACACACACACACACACACACACACACACATAAAGAGAGAGAGAGAGAGAGAGAGAGAGAGAGAGAGAGAGAGAGAGAGAGAGAGAGAGAGAGAGAGAGAGAGAGAGAGAGAGAGAGAGAGAGAGAGAGAGAGAGAGAGAGAGAGAGAGAGAGAGAGAGAGAGAGAGAGAGAGAGAGAGAGAGAGAGAGTTTGTATGTATATGTCTGTGTTTTGTGTGTGTTTTGTATGCCTTCTATAGCCTGCTATTTTGAATGAAAGTTTTCAGTAGTCAGCGACCGTCAGTATGCGTGTGTGTGTGTGTGTGTGTGTGTGTGTGTGTGTGTGTGTGTGTGTGTGTGTGTGTGTGTGTGTGTGTGTGTGTGTGTGTGTGTGTGTGTGTGTGTGTGTGTGTGTGTGTGTGTGTGTGTGTGTGTGTGTGTGTGTGTGTGTTTGTGTGTGTGTGTGTGTGTGTGTGTGTATGTGTGTGTGTGTAAGCTGCACTGCCTCCCCCTCCCCCCAACCACTACCTTTTAACGCCCACCCACCACGCCGGGCCACACCGCCGCTCCCCAATATACAAACCCTCTCACCCATCTTTCCGCACAAAAGATCTCGCATTGCCCACTCATCACCCTCTTTGTTTTTCCTCCGTGCCAGTTTCTCCTTCCCTTCGTGCCTCCCTTCCCCCTTTCCCTTTCTCTTTCCCCCCTTCCTCTTTCCTCCTCTTTCTCTCCCGCCAGCCCCCCTCCCTCCCCCCTGCCTCTTTTTTCCCCTCTCAGCGCCCCGACACTTCGACAAAACCAACAAAACACCACAAATGTGTCACCTAACCGAAGGAGCGTGTCGGTCTAAATTGTTTCCTCGAAGACCCCCGACAAATTTTGGCGTTTCTGTGTAAACTAATGACAAGCTACACCCATTACAGCCCAGCGCCGAACACTTCTCTGACACTTACACCCAAATCTTATAAGAAAAGAATGGTAGCTATTACTTTTCTCTCCGACACTTACGCCGTTTTTTGGTTCTCGAGGCATGAGAGTCGCATAACGAAAAGAGGCTTAGAGTTGAAAATCGGACGTTCTAATCTTTAAGACCCGCCGTAAGAGAGCGTGTGGATCTAATGGCTGTATTTCACCTGCTCTGAACAGATCTGTAGCGTCTCCGGCACTAAGGAGAGTCGTAAAAGCCAGTCATCACTGTCACACGGGAGCGGACACACGGCCGTCGCCATCTGTCGTGTTTGGGGAATTATCTGGTGATGTTATCTGCCTCTCTCCGGCCCATTCACGCCGCGCCACAGCACACACACTGGTTGCATTGTTCCTCTCCTTCTCCCTCGCTCAACTATTATTACAAAAATGGATATAATACTATACCTATTATTTCTAAAGGTTTAAAGGGAGGAAGGGCATTGGCGCTGGAGGGTGAGGGAGGGTGAGGGAGGGTGAGGGAGGTAAATATAGGCAGAGGCGATGCGAAAGAGGCCCCGCAGGTACTATAAAAACTAGAACTAAAAAAAACCTACTACTAAGAAAAAGATTGTAGGAATAATAGGTTTTTTTTATACCTATGTGTTCGCCTCGACACACGATGATGGCCAGAGGAGGGAAGAGCGCATCCCAGAAAAAATCTCAGTTTTTTTCCTCACTCACGTAAACAATCGGTTGAACCCACTCACTGACGAGACACATTCGCTTCTCCATAACTTAAGATTCTTTGGGAACGTTGCACGAAGAGGAAACAAAATGAAAAATAATTACAGAAGGGACGGAAAGCACTCTATGTGTTGGCGTTCTTAGGTAACGTCACTCTTCTACTGGGACGTTCACAGTGACGCGTAGGAAGAACAGTGCCAACCTCGAGCGAGGGAAAGATGGGGTGAGGAGAGACGCTCATAGGTGAACGTGTGTGTGTGTGTATGTGTGTGTGTGTGTGTGTGTATAAGGGGCGACAGGTGTGCCAGGCAATGAGGGGGTGAGGAAGGTAAGGTGTGAGGCTTGCAACACAGGGGGCGGAGGGAGGGGAGGATATGGTGGGATGCGTGCCTAAAGGGGATAAAAGAAGGAAAGAAAGGATTACGGTTTAGGGATGAAGGTGAAGATGAGAGAGAGAGAGAGAGAGAGAGAGAGAGAGAGAGAGAGAGAGAGAGAGAGAGAGAGAGAGAGAGAGAGAGAGAGAGAGAGAGAGAGAGAGAGAGAGAGAGAGAGAGAGAGAGAGAGAGAGAGAGAGAGAGAGAGAGAGAGAGAGAGAGAGAGAGAGAGAGAGAGAGAGAGAGAGAGAGAGAGAGAGAGAGAGAGAGAGAGAGAGAGAGAGAGAGAGAGAGAGAAGAGAAAAAAAAAAGCTTTAGCTGATCTTGAACGTTTACTGTCTTAACTTATCTACTTTTTAATCCATAGTTATGCAAATATCAATTATTAGTAATATTATTATTATTATGCTTATATTAGCTATTAACTGTTTAAATGAGAAAAAAATAATAATAACCACTACAATTATAAGCCCGCCATCAAACCAAAGAGAAACGAAAAAATTCCTTCTCGCGGCTAACTCTCACGAAGCTTCAGATCATAATTAACATAGTACAAACGCTGACTTGGGTTTAAAAGTGGCCACGCACGAAGCCATTATCTATAATTGGAGCGGCGCCCAAGCCTGTGGCAGTGACAGTGAGGACGGTGCTGCCTTCCCCTTCTTTTCCCCTCCTTTCCCCCTCCTTTTCCCCTCCCCTCCTCCTCCAAAACAGTGTCCTCCTTCCCTTCCCTCCCTACAACCCTCCTCCACTCTTCTTGTCTCTTTCCCCTTCCTCCTCCAAAACGGTGTCCTCCCCTTCCCAAAACAGCCCTTCTCCACTCTTCCCCTCCTTTTCCCCCTCCTCCTCCAAAACACTGTCCTCCCTCCCCCTAACAACCGTCCTCCACTCTTCCTCCACTTCACAACACGATCCTGACCTTCCACAGCAGCACAATGACCTCTGGCACCCCTCCACCCCTCCCCTCTTCCACCCTGAAGGAGGGGGAGGGAAATGGGCGGGGGTGAGGGGGAGGGGGCGTAGGGACGGGCCTTATCACCCACTCTGTTCCGGAGGCCATTACTGTTACGCCTTCCTGATTAGGACACTTTCCATTGGTATTTTCATGTTGTTACAGCGTGTGTTCTTATCGTTAGGGCGTCAGTGTGTGTGTGTGTGTGTGTGTGTGTGTGTGTGTGTGTGTGTGTGTGTGTGTGTGTGTGTGTGTGTGTGTGATGAAATGATGAAAAAACAATAATAAAAACAAATAATACAAAACAATGGTAGTCCGTGGAATGTTTTTGTTACATTTGTGCTAAGATATTTCACTTAATAAATCTTGTAGTTTATTAATTAAATATAGCCACTTACGGGCGAAAGTATGCCTTGTATAGTGTGTGTGTGTATGTGTGTGTGTGTGTGTGTGTGGTGTGTGTGTGGTGTGTGTGTGTGTGTGTGTGGGTGTGTGTGTGTGTGTGTGTGTGCTGTAGTATTATTCTTACGGTAGAGTTGGCTGTGGTAGTACTAGTGTGTGAGTGTGGGCGGGACGGTAGTTGCCGGTGTTGGTGGGCGGGATGGGCGGGTTGAGGGAAGGAGGGAAGGAGGCAGAGGGAGAGGCGAAGATACGTATCCCTGCTATGGTCGTTCATGTGTTTTTTGGTATTCACGGAGAGGGAGAAGCTAAGGTGATCATTTGTTGTGCTCAGCGGGACACTCTATTGTTTTGTTATCCCTCCGAGCGCCTGCACAGATAGAGAAGTAACCCCTCATACGTCACCAGTCAGAAAAGTGACCCCTTGCACTATACAGAAGTAAGATTCCCTACTCGTCTCCATTCAACATGTGTGATTATATGAGTGTTAGTATATTGGTTTACAAAGAGCTGCTCGTTTTACATAAGAACATAAGACAACAAGGAAGCTACAAGAGGCAATGAGACCTATACGTGGTAGTTACATAAGAACATAAGAACATTAGAAAATAAGGAAGCTACAAGAGGCTGTGAGACCTATACGTGGTTGTTCCTGTTCTGGTCGTGGTTATGTTTTGTAAATCCTAGACACATACTAAACACAACCATGTGGCTTCATTTCTAACCTAAGCATACTTGGAAAAGGTTAATCAAGCCGCTTGTCAGCATTAAACTGGTTCAAGTTTGACTACAATACGATCAGCCGATGGTGACTTGTAGTCCCTCACGTCCTACACGCCACTATACCATCACCGCTTTACATACATATGGACGCGAGAGTGAGTGGCGCAAAGTTCAGAGCCGCTCCATTATTAATACACCTGTCCGGCTGAGTGGCGTGGCCCGGCTCTGTGAAAGGCACCCGTAACATCCGTCCTTCGAAGATAAATAGTCGAGACATAACTTTTAGTCGGTGGTCAGTGGAGAACGTTTCGTCGGTGCCCTTTAAAAAGCAAGTGTCCATATTAGAAGGAGTTGCTGTCAAGGGCCTATAAACCTCTTACCCCGTTCAGGAGTCATGAGGAATACAATAATGGTCACAACAATCGCCTTAGTGTTCCGGGCGATGTTGGTGATCCAGGGCCAATGCATCACCAATACATCACCAATACATATCCAATGCATCACCAATACATCACCAATACATCACCAATACATCACCAATACATCACCAATACATCACTATACATCACCAATGCATCACCAATACCTCACCAATACATTGACAATACATCACCAATGCATCACCAATACATTGACAATACATCACTAATACATCACCAATACATTACCAATACATTGACAATACATCACCAATACATTACCAATACATTGACAATACATCACCAATACATCACCAATACATTGACAATACATCACCAATACATCACCAATACATCCCCAATACATCATCAATACATCACCAATACATCCCCAATACGTCACTAATACATCACCAATACATTGACAATACATCACCAATACATCACCAATACATTGACAATACATCACCAATACATCACCAATACATCCCCAATACATCACCAATACATCCCCAATACATCACCAATACATCACCAATACATCCCCAATACATCACCAATACATCACCAATACATCTCCAATACATCACCAATACATTGACAATACATCACCAATACATCACCAATACATCACCAATACATCACCAATACATCCCCAATACATCCCCAATACATCGCCAATACATCACAAATACATCGCCAATACATCACAAATACATCCCCAATACATCACCAATACATTGACAATACATCCCCAATGCATCACCAATACATCCCCAATACATCACCAATACATTGACAATACATCACCAATACATCACCAATACATCACCAATACATCCCCAATACATCACCAATACATTGACAATACATCACCAATACATCCCCAATACATCACCAATACATCACCAATACATCACCAATACATCACCAATACATCACCAATACATTGACAATACATCACCAATACATCACCAATAATCCCCAATACATCCCCAATACATCACCAATACATTGACAATACATCACTAATACATCACCAATACATCACCAATACATCCCCAATACATCACCAATAAATCCCCAATACATCACCAATACATCCCCAATACATCACCAATACATCACTAATAAATCACCAATACATCACCAATACATTAACAATACATCCCCAATACATCACCAATACATCCCTAATACATCACCAATACATCACCAATACATCACTAATACATCACCAATACATCACCAAGACATCACCAATGCATCACTAATACATCACCAATACATCACCAATACATCACCAATACATCACCAATACATCACCAATGCATCACTAATACATCACCAATACATCACCAATACATCATCAATACATCACCAATGCATCACCAATACATCACCAATACATCACCAATACATTACCAATACATCCCCATCAGGGCTGCGTCACCGTGGAGAAATAAAATGCCTTTCCATGGGAGGCAACAACATTTTTTGTATAAGATTAAGAAGCCTGTTCCAACATCTGCTTCGTTAACCATATGACGCAAGAACATCTGCCAAGCGTTTTCATTACGAGGAAGGAAAATAGAAACATGCAGAAAGTAAGAACAACATATATATGGTGCGTTAGTTTTCGTTTCAGTATTGATGCCGGTAATCACTCAAAAAAAGTCATTGTGGCTTCAATGATCTCAGAGAAAATGTCGCTATCATAAGTGACCTAAAGATCATCACCTCCACTTTCACGTGACCTTGAGAAAGTCATCCTCGTTTCTTCCTTCCCTCTACCTTTACTGCTTCCTCTCCCCCTCTGCTCTCCTCTATCTCCTTTTTACTGTTCTCCCAGGCAGTAAAGAGCATCGTACAAGGCCCGCAGGTGGCAGACAGACCGCTGGAGTAACTGTGCTGCCAACAGTCACCCCCGCGGCAGGGAGACAGCAGGCAGGGAGACAGGCAGGGAGGCAGGCAGGCAGGTGGGCTTCATCACAAACACACATCGTATACATATATGCAGCTTCTTTGACATTCTTCTATAATAATTTTTTGTTGCGAACGTAGGCTGTAGTGAATACCAAGTATGTGCACACCGTTAACTGGTCTTACAAAAATTTCTCCTCGTCGGTAACGACCTCTTAACTCCGGGAGACGCCTGCATGGCTATGGTTTACTAGCGGGAAACCAGTTTTACACCAGCTACTGTGATGGAGATTAACGGGATTTTGTAACAGTATTGGACATGGTGGTTACTGTGAATTCATATTGAAAACAAATAAAGAAAAAAGAAAGAGGGGCAGTCATAACGGTAGCAAACTTCTTTTATTTCTACTAAAAATGCGCCTCAACGTTAAGCGGCCGAGGTAACAGCTGACCTGGCAACACGAAGCCATTTATGAGACCCCACCACAGGCACTCCCGGGCCGGAACGCAGCCGGGTGTGAAGCGACCCGAGACTAATTCCACACATGACTCCTGATGCTGTGAGCAGGAAGTGAACACCAGTGAAAGGACTGGCAGCAGAGAGGCAACCTAGATATGTTGCTGATGCGGCGGCCAACAAAGTAGTGAATTGAGGGAATGGTGAGAAAATGGAGGAGGAGGAGGAACAGGAGAAGGAAGAGTAGAGGAGGAGGAAAAGGAGAGGGGAGAGTAGGAGGAGAACGATGACGAAAAGTATTGCATCACACTGTATAAGAAGGATGCTTACTGGATTTAAGAGGAGGAAGACGTTATTCCTGCTTAATTTTGCAGCTTATTTGTCTTGGAAGATTCTTAGCTTTTCCCTTACGTGCAGGCGG
Organism: Chionoecetes opilio; assembly: GCA_016584305.1. Lineage (NCBI taxonomy): Eukaryota > Metazoa > Arthropoda > Malacostraca > Decapoda > Majidae > Chionoecetes > Chionoecetes opilio. The sequence continues at coordinate 265,481 of JACEEZ010001676.1, forward strand.
CGTAGGAGAAAGGCGATGGTCAATTCTGGTCAATCAAACTAGATAAAAAAACTGAACCGGGCGTGTGATGTGCTTAGATAGTTCACCTCATCTTGAATATTGCGAAACATGAGTGCAAAATGGTGCGCCCTTTGAAACTTGCTCCCACTGATGTATTATCGAGTAATAACGCCAAATTGCAACGTATTTTACCGGAACACTGCGGGAGTCTCGGGTCTTTCGAGGGTCGCATCTCAGTCTTTCGTTGGTCGCATCTCAGTCTTTCGTTGGTCGCATCTCAGTCTTTCGTTGGTCGCATCTCAGTCTTTCGTTGGTCGCATCTCAGTCTTTCGTTGGTCGCATCTCAGTCTTTCGTTGGTCGCATCTCAGTCTTTCGTTGGTCGCATCTCAGTCTTTCGTTGGTCGCACCTCAGTCTTTCGTTGGTCGCATCTCAGTCTTTCGTTGGTCGCATCTTCAGTCTTTCGTTGGTCGCATCTCAGTCTTTCGTTGGTCGCATCTCAGTCTTTCGTTGGTCGCATCTCAGTCTTTCGTTGGTTGCATCTCAGTCTTTCGTTGGTCGCATCTCAGTCTTTCGTTGGTCGCATCTCAGTCTTTCGTTGGTCGCATCTCAGTCTTTCGTTGGTCGCACCTCAGTCTTTCGTTGGTCGCATCTCAGTCTTTCGTTGGTCGCATCTCAGTCTTTCGTTGGTCGCATCTCAGTCTTTCGTTGGTCGCATCTCAGTCTTTCGTTGGTCGCATCTCAGTCTTTCGTTGGTCGCATCTCAGTCTTTCGTTGGTCGCATCTCAGTCTTTCGTTGGTCGCATCTCAGTCTTTCGTTGGTCGTCCAGTGGCCAGATAAAATAGGTCAGTTTTTTGTGGCTCAAGGGAAGCTTTGGCACTGTCACTGCGCCGCTCTTGAGAGATACAGAGAAGAAAAAATCTGTAGTCAGTATTTTTTTTGCATTTGACACTAACGTACGCGGACAAGATACTTAACGTACATGCACATACACACTAACCATTCCGATATTTTAACGATATAAAAACTCTCTCTCTCTCTCTCTCTCTCTCTCTCTCTCTCTCTCTCTCTCTCTCTCTCTCTCTCTCTCTCTCTCTCTCTCTCTCTCTCTCTCTCTCTCTCTCTCTCTCTCTCTCTCTCTCTCTCTCTCTCTCTCTCTCTCTCTCTCTCTCTCTCTCTCTCTCTCTCTCTCTCTCTCTCTCTCTCTCTCTCTCTCTCTCTCTCTCTCTCTCTCTCTCTCTCTCAACATACAAACGCAAAAAACACAAGAGAAACACAAACACTCAGCTTTCAACACACGTCTCCGTTTCTCCTTCACCTCCCCCACACTCCAAATGGTTTCCCGACAGCTTGCAAATTCCCGTGCATAATTTCTCCATCATTGTGGGATGGGGCAGAGTCTCCAACAGCGTCGTACCACACCTTAGCCACACTACTCCACAGCCACACCCTCTCACACTCTTCTATTTTTCTTTATCTTCTGCTCACTCTCGCGTCCTTAATCTCTCTCTTTCTCTATCTCTCTCTCTCTCCTCTCGCATCCTGTTTCCTGGCCTTTCTCTCTCTCCTCTGTGCCAACGAAGCATTAAGAACGTTGTATTATTCCTTCAGGAGGAGTTTCCCATTATTATATTATGGCTGTAATTATGTACAGTATGTCTTTTACCTGCGTTGCATTCACAGGGAGGGGAAAATATACCTACTGAGGATGTGTGTGTGTGTGTGTGTGTGTGTGTGTGTGTGTGTGTGTGTGTGTGTGTGTGTGTGTGTGTGTGTGTGTGTGTGTGTGTGTGTGTGTGTGTGTGTGTGTGGTGTTGTGTGTGTGTGGTGTGTGTGGTGTGGGTGTGTGTGTGTGTGTGTGTGTGTGTGTGTGTGTGTGTGTGTGTGTGTGTGTGTGTGTGTGTGTGTGTGTGTGTGTGTGTGTTGTGTGTGTGTGGTGTTGTATAATCACACAACAGTTTTCTCTTTTTTTGTACTTCTGTGATCTGGTTCCTGGCAGCTCACTATAATGATCATTTCCAGCCACACCACCTCTGTCATTAATACCCTCAGAAAATAACAGTAGGACACCACCACCACTACCACCACCACCACCACACTCACCACCATCACCACCACCATCACCACCACCATTCCTCATCACGACAACCATTATCACCTAAGTGTCCACCTATCATCACCACAACCACTCATTTCTCCCCCCATCCCATCACCACCACAATCACCTCTACACCACAACACCACAAGGACCTCTTCCAAACCACCACAGGGACCCTCTTCACCACCACCACCACCACCACTCAACACCCATCCCGTCACTCAGCATTCCTCACCATCAGTAAATCATTGAGTAACCCGTTAATGCCGAAAAATTAAACCGAATCAGGTTCCCACACAATCAGTCGCGCCCTTACTTCAGACGCCATCCTATTACGCACTCCATTAATTCAAACGAGTTCTCTGTGCTCTGTGCCCCCTCGAGGTGTGACTGCCAGCTTCTTTTTCTCCCTCAGAATTATGCATAAACACACTTTCCTACAGCGCACACCACTCCCACCTCTCCGCCGCCCGCCAGAAGTGCGAGTGTTTTGCTTTCCTGCGTTTCCCAGAGTACCGGAGGATCTGCCTCGATACCGTGTAGCCATAATTTGCATCACCGAGATAACATCGTCGTCGTTCGTGGGTGGCAGCGACTTGTTCAGTAAGAAACGTAGCGGCTTACGTCACGCCTGGCCGCCCCCTGCCAGAAAGTCTCGTTTTTCCTATTCTTTGTTGGACTTGAGAATTCGTAAAGTTGTGATCAAGCTACAAATACTCGCGGCCCAGAGTCAGGGGTTCTTAAATCTTGTCAGGGCGGTACACAATAGCTGCTGAGGGTTGTGTGGAGGGCAGGGGAGGGGAGGATGTTTACATATTAGTGCACATAAATTCGAAAAAGATCTTATCATAATTTTGTATAAGAGAATAGTGCACACGGATAAAAACCAGGAAAATATTCATGATAGTAAAGAAAGAGATGATTACAGATATTCAAGTGGTTTTTTTTTCACTGAACGCAGATGATATACATAACAACATAAGAACATAAGAAAATAAGGAAGCTACAAGAGGCAGAAAATGCAAAATCGTTCTCCCTCTTAACACCTTTGCTATAGCGTTGTATCTGCTTGCAAACGTAGCACACACTGACGACGCAAGGAGAGGCATATGAAATGTCATCAGGCCTTTTCAGCCTGTAGAGGAGCAAGTCTGAGGGACGGTGAGGGGTGGGGGGCCAGGGGGGGCAGGGGGTGATGTGGGTACCTGCTTTCTCCAGTGAAGCTTATCAGGTATGTTCAGCGACGGCCCGGTGGAATTGTGCCCAGGTGTGTGTGTGGCACCGAGGCGACCGTGGCCAACCACAGGAGCGAGAGGTGGGCCCAGGTGGGTGGCAGTGGTGATGGGAGGAGAAGGAGGGAGGGTCAGGGGAACACAAGGCTTGTCACCACTTGCCAACATCAGGTTCTATATACTCGATGCACGTTAAGTTGGCGAAAATGCCTGTGTTATAGTGCTCGCATGAACACTTAAGGCACCTCCTTCACTCATAGGACACAAGGGAAGACGAGGGCAATATCCTTCCCATCAAGCATCACTAAAGTTCAGGGATATTTATGTTCTGTTCGCGTCTGACTGGCCGTCTTCTTGTTATCTTCCGTCGTGCATTGCAAGAACGAAAACCGGAGAAAGCACTACACTTATCCGCTCAATACAGTCCAATCTTTCTCTCATGATACGAAAAGCTGGCGCGGTGATAACTGATCCGATTAAAATTCGACACACCTCCGATACGCAAACGAACGGCTCATTTGTTGCTGGAGAATGCGAGTGTGAGGTGAGCGGACAGATCTGAAGGTTCGCGTGATGGCCGGCAAAGGTCTGGGCGCGCACACTCCCCTGCCTCGCCTCGCAATCACACCCTAGGGACTTATCACCTTTCGTAGGGGATTTTCCGATCTTGTGTAAAAGATGAGTTATATTCGACCCTCGTGCCTTGGGAAATCTGGTGTGCCGCGTAAGTAATGAAGAGATCAAACTAAGGTGGAGTGAGGCAGACGTTGGGTGGAGGGGTAGGGGATGGGGGTGATTTCAAGTTTGAGATGTGAGGAGGAGGAGGAGGAGGAGGAGGAGGAGGAGGAAAGAAGAGAAGAAGAAAAAAGGAAAATAATAGAACAAGGTCCAAGAATAAAATCAACCATTGCAGCAAGAAACGAATGCAAGGTATTTGCGATTAGTTATTGATACTCATAATTTGAGTAATGGTTCATCTTGTGCTAATAAACATGGTTCTTATGTGGACACCTACTGCGGCGGACACGAGGTCACCAGGGTGCGGCTGACCTTGGCTGGGGAGGTGACGGGCTGTGAACGTGAAGGAGAAACCAGCCCGCCAGACGCTTGACCCGATATTGATGATGATGATGGTGATAATGAACGATAAGTGGTTTTTTCTTGCAAATTCGTCCATTATTAGAAATTTGTCCATAATGTCAGAGAGAGAGAGAGAGAGAGAGAGAGAGAGAGAGAGAGAGAGAGGAGAGAAGAGAGAGAGAGAGAGAGAGAGAGAGCGTGTGTACAGGTGGAATGCGATGCGGATAGAGATAATTCCCGCTTTTAGGATGTCGTAAACGAAAGATGTGTGTCGGGGGAGGAGCCAGGTGGATGGAGGAGGAGGAGGAGGAAGAGGAGGAGGAGGAGAGGAGGAGGAGGAGGAGGAGGAGGAGGAGGAGAGGCATCAGCAAAGGGATTACATCTGCTTCGCTCAGTTACAGCTTCTCGTATACATTTTCCCTAAACAAAAAAATCCAAAACATGATCGTCGCACATTGACAACCGCGATAACTCATGATTAATAAATAGAAAGTGCTGCTCAGATACAGTTAATTTCCCTTTTTTTCGCGTATTTACGTTAATCTTAGGAAACGTGGCATAAAAACACATCTATTTTATCATTATTATAGTAAGTAGATATCATTATTAGCACAGCGGCGCCCATTGCCATGTCGCCGCCTTGTCCAGTGCCCCGTTAGTGCTATTAGTGTTTTTCCATCAAGTGCCATCTCAAGCTCTCTCTCTATAATACCCTTCCCTTCAACACACCTTTCCTTACACCCTCCTTCCTTCTCTCACCCATTAATCATTGCCACGCCCTCGATAATGACTAATTCTCCGCCTCAGTCCTGACTTCCACTCAATTGTCAACCAAAGGCGTCAGGCTGCCCGCATTAAAAGGTCATAAAATCGTGATAAACAAGATAAGAAAGCCATTTACATTTTACCACTTAGAGTCAAGGCTGTAAAAACGAACCGGACCACTTCCAGGGGGGCCCGGACGTCGCCGCTTCTGCACAACACACATGGTAGCGCCAGTGTCTCTATCGCAGTAACCGGACGTTGCGGCCACGGACGTTTTGGCCGTTAGGTTAGGTTAGGCTGAAGTTAGGTTTTGTTAGGTTGGGTTAGGTTAGGTTAGAGTGAGGTTGATATTAGGTCAGGTCAAGTTAGGTTTTTTAGAGACCTAGGATTAGTAAGACAATTCGTTTTTGCCCGTGGCCAAAACGTCCGTGGCCAATGGTCCTACATTCAATAATTCTAGGGCTCATGTAGCACGGGGGAGAAAGGTAATTGTTAAGCAGGTGGTACGAGGGCTAGCGGCGGTGAGAGAGGCATCCCCACATCTTCAAGTCTCCTGTTTTGTGCATGGTGTAACTTTGCATCTCGCATGATCACTACGCATATACAAATATTGTTTCTCCTTCATCTGACTTTCACGTGTGTTGCAGAGTGTTGCTGTTTTGTGTGTGGGGCGCTGCAGTCTTTTCTCCTGTTGCGCGGCGGGTGTTGAGCACAGTTTACCCACCGAAGCTAATGTCCAGGGCACGCTTTTCTCCGAGTCTTGCTGAGATCTATCCCCCAAGCAGTGACCTCATTTACATATTAGGTCAAAGCTAGTTGCTCTTTTTAGTTCCACGGAATAAATGCAGCCAAGAAAGAACAGTCGGGTGGTTCACGAGTTATTACACGGAGAGACGCCTTAATGAGTGTGCATCGAGGGAGGGAGGAAGGACTCTCTGCTACCCTGGCGTCGCCGCTGCTCAGAGTAGTGACACGCGCCGGATGACAACACTGATATAAGGAAGGACCATTTGTTAGCTCGGCGGGCCGCTGTGATCCCTTGATTGGTGAGGCCAAGTCAACAACGGCCAGGAGGATTGCTGTCCGACATGTAACATCACTGATACCTGGAAATTAAGGAGCCAATTAGCGCGACAGCCGGGCAGCACCGTCACGCTGATAAACCAGTTTGGCGCAGTGATGAACTGTCTCTGTCTCGCTCGGTCACCCTAGCCAGACTCAACCAAATGGTCATTTTGTATTTTTTTCTTAATTTCTTCTCATATTCTAGTCTGGCAAAAATACTACAGGAATCTCAAGTTCTAGCACGTATACTATAGTTATGCAAGCTCATTGAGACGCAAAAGACATAAATAATAAAGTGTTGGGTCCTGGGCGGGTACTGTACACCACCTGCGAGGGAGTGCCAGTTCGGAGGTCCGGTGTCCGCTCCCCCCGCCGCCCTATCGCGCCTCCCCTCTGACGGATGCCCCTTGCGAGGAAGCGCTACAGGTGGAAACTGTGTCACTCTATCTTCTTCCAACGCGCTCAGGAGAACATGAATAGAAATGCCTCATTAGACCAGGAAAGGCTTGTTCTATTTGTGCTCTCGTTAAGGAGTCTCTGGGGCCTTGCGGTGCGCCGTGTACCGCATGCAAATGTGCGCCGGTAATCGCCTTGGGCTTGCCGCAAAATGAGCCATCGACGAGACTGTTATCAGAGCCAGTTCTCTCGGTCATGCGCGGCGTTAATTACAGAAGCTCACTTTCCCACACGACCCACGCCTTCCAGACCCCCGCCGCACCACCTTCCAGTCTACACGGAGCCGGGCAATGAGTCGTCACGGAGCATGGGATGTTTTCGGAACGCCATGCAGCGATACATTTCTCCGAGAGGGGAAGGAACCATGGACAGTAAGGGCGGCGCGGGCGGAAAGGCGCCTAAGGCCACTCTGGTGAGCCTCAGTGTACACAACGCGGCTGTCAGCAAATATTATTAATGCTCGGACGAGGCGGGGGTGAGCGGCAGGGGGCCGGCCGGCAGGGGACGACGCTCCTTGCCAAAAGCTCAACCCTGGCGGCCGAGATCCAGCGATAACTCCTCCCGATTAAGAGGCTCCAGTGAGGTGTTGTAAGTAGGCGTAGCTTCGAATGCCTATTAAAGTGCAAAGAGGAGAGATATCGCATTTTACAAGGCAACGACTGAAGTTTGATTATTGTAAATCAGCCACAGAAATTCTGCGCGCCGTCTCATATTTCGGTGGTTGTGCCCAACATGGCTCCCTCACCACCATAACTTGTGGCGGAGACCTGGGGCCGCGCGGCTAGTACCGGCAAAGGTACCGGGCGGTCTGAGAGCAAGTTAGAGGGCAGTGACTAAAAAAATGTATTGTTTACATATCTGCAGGTGTTGAATGGTGGGCTTTAAGCGGCCGAAGCTTGGCAGACGAGTTAATTGTATAGACATGCAATAGGGAGTAGACTCTGCACGCTTTTCCCATCTACCAAGTGATGATGTAAGATCATTCCGGCTCAGGAAGTGAAAGTGAGAAGTGAAATCCAATAGTCTAAATATATGTACTGCGTGTTTTTATGCTGAGTTTTTTTTCCTCTAGCATCAAGGTTATAAGGGTTATAGTTAGGCTTTTAGTATCATAACGTTGAAAGGAAACAGCCCCTCCATCCCTCGCAGGTATAGGTGGACATGGACACACTGATTGCTCTTCGCCTATCTGAACACGCCACATTACCTAGATCTGGGGTGTATATTCAGGAAATTCTCGAGTTCAGGGGACACGGTAATATATCTGAGTTGGTCGGGTCAGTTTCGGGCGGTCGGGTACGGCTTATCAGGCCGGGAGAGTTAGGAGAGGCATTAGGCTGGCTTGTGGGATAGTCGTTGTGGCGAAGCTGTGTGCTGCGAAGCCTGACTGTATGGCTAAATTATTGAGAGTTAGAATGCTACGCCTTAAAAGGTGTAGTACTGCTGGCGCGGCCCGGCCGGAATGGATAAAGGAGCGTGGCCAGACGGGGCCTGGCTGGCGGTGGAGTGTGGGTCGGTCCGCGCGCTGGCCAGGGTCGCCGCGGCCAGCCTTTGCTACTCGCATACAAACTGCCTCATTACCGCCCCCGCCACACTATGCACGACCCAGCCATCGTACATGTCTTGCCACCGTGCACGGGGAGAGCACGTCTCGGCCGAAGTGGAGGACTATTGTGCCCCATTCGTGCCCGGGCATCGGTTCGTCTCCGAGCCGTGCGCTATGTTGGGTCGCAACAGAAGAGGACGTCGTGTCAAGTGTCAGGAATCCTAGGGGAGTCGAGTGTGCCTTTATCTCAGGGTCTTAAATCACGGCGCAGACCTCACGCGGCTCGCCGGCGCTACGACACACCTATAGATGGGAATTGTGCGTCACACGATACGGCGACGTGAGCTGAGGGGCTTAGGGGAGAAGGGTTGCTGTAACTAACAGGTTACAATATGACCTGAAACACGGCAAAGCTTATAAATCTTGATCATTTTCAATTACCAATGGGAATTCCGATATTCAATATATTTTCCGTGTCATCTTGAATATATCAGATTATGACTTGTTTGATATATCCAAGGCAATTTATCTTGCAGGGGCCTTAAACGCATCCTCTGTCCCTTTAGAGGGAGTACTGCTGGATGGACATTCACCTGTCTCTGCCCCGCCACTCTCCCTGTTATAAGGCGGACCAATAACCTCTGGACCTGCCACTGTACACCTGAGCCAACACCTCCCCGACCACAGCCTTCATCTTCAGCAGGGCAGCTTCGTGTGGGAGTGTGTTCAATGTGACCGGACGGTGGTTCCCTTGAGACCTCCAGAACCGATACTGGTTCTCCACAGACCTTCGGAACACAAACCTGATATTTCCCCCGCTGCGATACTAAATATACCCTAGACGTGAAACAATCCACAAATCATGGGAGCAGAGCAGGAGAGTTGTGTTTTGGACTGCAGGAGGCGGGAGTATAATAAAGGGGAAAAAAAAGATAAAAAAAGGTACTGATGATGAAAAAAGGAAGTTAATATGGAAGAGGTGACGTGCGAATAAGAGGAAAAAATAATTGAAAGACAAGTAGATAAAAAATAGATAGAGGAAAATAAGGTTGCAAGATAAGTAGGTAAAAAATAGATAAGGGAAAAAATGATTGCAAGATAAGTAGGTAAAAAATAGATAGAGGAAAATAAGTTTGAAAGATAAGTAGGTAAAAAATAGATAAGGGAAAAAATAATTGCAAGATAAGTAGGTAAAAAATAGATAGAGGAAAATATGTTTGAAAGATAAGTAGGTAAAAAATAGATAAGGGAAAAAATAATTGCAAGATAAGTAGGTAAAAAATAGATAGAGGAAAATAAGTTTGAAAGATAAGTAGGTAAAAAATAGATAAGGGAAAAAATAATTGCAGATATAGTAAAAATAGATAAGAATAGGTTAAAATAAGTAGTAAAATAGTAGGAAAAATATAAGTAGTATAGAAATAGATAAGAAATAGTTAGGTAAAAAATAGATATGTCAATAGATAAATATGAGGCGGGCATATACATCACGGGACATCACGACTCTCCAGAATGTGCAGGGTCAACCACCTGAGCTCTCAAAAGAAAAAAAAGCCTAAAGGCGATATATGCTCCAACATAAAATAATAATACTAATACTAATAATAATAATATACTCACCCTCGCCTGAAGCGCCTGCTGCTGGAGGGGGTCGAGGGGCGGGGGCGGCGGCCTGATAACGATTCCCTCACTGGTCACTATGTTGATATTTTCCCGCTGTGGGGTGTGTGGGGGCGTGGGCGGCTCTCCCCCACCCTCACCCCCACCACTCACTCCGTTGTTCTTGAGGCTCTCGAGTAGCCTGCCTGGAGAAGAAGAAACAAGAGGTGTCACTAGGTGGATCATTTATAAGGAAGACAGATTCACAAACAAAGACAAATGACAAAACATGACAAAGAAGAAGTATAGGAAGACAAAGTGTTAATATTCAGATACATGTAAATCATTTTAACTCAACACTACAGCAACGATAACAGAATAAAGTCATTGTGATGAAAGAAACAATTATAAACTATGATACTCCAAGGCAGACGATCCCTCTCTACACGTGTAACCTAACCTAACCTAACCTAACCTAATGTACAATCATAAGGTCAATGTGATGAAAGAAATTCAAAACGATGCACAAGGAAAAGCGTTCCGTCAGCAGAGCGTCGATACTTCCAGCAACACATTAAACAACCCGTCATCACCCACAGCCATCATCACCTTCACCATCATCTATCTACCTCACCATCATCACCTTCACCATCACCTTCATCATCTTCACCACCTTCCCCAAAATCAACAATCCCATCGCTCTGTGCACCAACCACGTAAATAATCCCATCTGCCATCTGACACTTCATCAAAAGTAACAGAAATTTGATAAAAGCACATTAGCGGTAATCTGTGGGCGGCACCAGCAATGACTTTCTGTCCCTCGCCTCTGCGCTCCCTCATTATGGAACGTCCGGGTGGAAAAAAGGGATATATAAACTAGATAATGAGATGCGGAGACAAAATCAATCTGAACCTGACCCATGATGAGAGTGTGGGTTCATGGGCGACAGGGGTGGACCAGGGGTGACTCGTTCAGTGAGTATAGAGAATTGAAGCTTGGTCCATTAACCCTTTCACGCCCAAATCTTTCCTTTACTATAAAAAAATCGTCTGTTGTTAGCCATATGCATATAATTATGAAAAGTGACCGAATATACCAAATTAGTTAGTGGACAAGGATACTAAACAGGTCATATCTATAAAATATTGCTTATAGTCACTAAAAATTGTCTAATGGTACCCAAATTACAATGGAAATTACGTTCTGGGCTTCAAGGGGTTAAAGTCTTTAGTCGACCAAGAACTAAAGGTAACATACATACTCTGTCACACGTGGGATGACATGATTCACGGTGCAGAGAGGGTGGCAGGGGGTTTGTTGTGTTGTGTTGGAAGTAAAAGTGTTACCTTGACAGCACTCACACTCTCAAAGGAATTCTAACGAACTCACAATGAAGGTTTATTTTATAATTGAAATGTATTGATCGTGTCAGTTTTATAGACAGAACGTATATAGCGAGATGTGACAAGGACAAGTGTACAGTAGTTGATGGGAGTGACGCCTCGGTCTTGAGAGAGAGAGAGGGGGTAGATGTTTTCGAATTAATTATTATCTATAGCCAGGAAAACAGGTGTGTATCAGACCGTGTAAGCAGGAGCGTCTAGCACTGTAGGGCAAGTGGGGGGACGGAGGGAGGAGGAGGTATACACAGTTTCTATCGACTCTCATTACCACGCAGTCAGGCGCAACCCTTCACGCCGCGGAGTTACCGTCAGACAAGAACATTATTTAGCCATGAGATTCGCGGGTCCAGGTGTGGCTGACGTGTACAACAACATTATTTTGCAGTACCGATAACCTGATCTCGGCTTGTAAGTGGAATGAGTTGATCAGCGTCTCGCAGCTCACTCCAGTTCACTACATTCCCGCCGGGTGGAAGTTATTGATGGCCAGTATTATTCCCACAACCCTTTATGCATCACGCGCTTTACTGCTACGTTCCCTCCGATATTCCTGCTAACAAGTATAAATTATGGACTATTCAGGTGATAAATATTTGTAACCCAGGAAAAGTTTAGTATTCTGAAATATGTAACTATGCTCATTATTTCCTAATCCATGTGATCAGGTTCGTGTTATTTACGTGGGCAGTGTACGCGCCACACCCCGATGACAAATATCCCCAAATACCAAGTGCCGCCCCCCGCACCGCTCATAAAGCCAGTCCTCCTTAAAGAACCTGGTAAATTATTGATATTTGCAACATAACCAATACTGGGCAAAAAGAGACTAAATCAGCATTCACCCGCTGTCCGTGTACACGCTATTAAGCCTCAGTCTGATAATGCAATTTACGAGAAATGTATTGATGCCGACACAACACATATGGGCTTAAATTATTCATGGCGTAGCAAAGGGCATAAATTGCGCTGAGTTAAAGGGTGAGGGAGAAGGTAAAGGAGGAGGGGGAGGGAGGGATTGGGTTACAGGTAGTGCAGGTGAACCCCATCTCTCTCCCTATATACACCCTTAATCTCCCTATATATATATATATGTACTAACTCCCTATATACACCCCTTTCTCCATATATACACCCTTTCTCCATATATACACCCCTTTCTCCATATATACACCCCTTTCTCCCTATATACACCCATTTCTCCCACCCATTTATCCTTATATACACCTATTTCTCCCTATATACACTCATTTTTTCCTATATACACCCTATATTATCTCCCTATATTCATGTACTGCACCTAACTCACCCTTCCCGGCCTCCCACGCAGCTATAAGAACACAATCACAGACCCATTGCTGGTGTTTACATTTGCGACCTCGTAACACAAAGGCACTTCCATAACAGTGACGTGTGGTAGCTACACATGACCAGGAATTTCCGTAGTTTTAACCTCCAGCAACTCTGACCGTAGTAACCACAGGAACGCCATATAGCTTTTGTATGATTGTTTTTATTTAAGTTAGTAATCACACAGATGGCTTAAAAGGTAGCTAAGTTAAGGCAGGAAATATTCAGAATCAGCTAAACAAACCTTTTGGAGCTGAATAAAGGATTGACTGCATAACAAAGCGACTCGAAGCAGACATTCCGTCATAACAAAATCTATCAGGACACTCTGTTCTATGTAAGTGGCCAAACTTGTCTGTAATTTAAGTCGATGAGCCCGACGCTAAGGTTCAGCTTAAGATTTCAAGATTTACCTACCTACAGGACATGCGCTAAGGCTCATAAAGTCCATTTGCTAACACAAACACTCACATATCACAGCTTGTGTACTTAACAATATGAACAATAGTCACAAAGCAGCTACGGCGCGTCAAGAGGATGATGAAGTTCAGAAGGAGGGTGTAAAAAAAGAAAGAGAGAGAGAGAGGGAGAGAGAGAAGAGAGAGAGAGAGAAGAGAGAGAGAGAGAGAAGAGAGAGAGAGAGAGAGAGAGGGGAGAGAGAGAGAAGAGAGAGAGAGAAGAGAGAGAGAGAGAGAGAGGAGAGAGAGAGGGGAGAGAGAGAGAGAGAGAGAGAGAGAGAGAGAGAGAGAGAGAGAGAGAGAGAGAGAGAAGAGAGAGAGAAGAGAGAGAGAGAGAAGAGAGAGAGAGAGAAGAGAGAGAGAGAGAGAGAGAGAGAGAGAGAGAGAGAGAGAGAGAGAGAGAGAGAGAGAGAGAGAGAGAGAGAGAGAGAGAGAGAGAGAGGAGAGAGAGAGAGAGAGAGAGAGAGAAGAGAGAGAGAGAGAGAGAGAGAATGAGTGTTGTGGTGGTGAAGGAGGGTGGAGGGAAGGGTGTAAGGCTTGCGTGAGATTCGTCCTGAAGAATACAAATGTTAGTAATATGAAACCTTTAGAAATCGTAGATATTTGTGAATGCTGCAGACAGGGTGGCGTGCGATGGAATTTACTTCTGAAGAAAGTTTACAGGTGTTGAATAATGAAAAGCAGGTCCTTCTTCGGCCGTATGTAAATGCGGATGAAGACCATACGAGAGATAACAAACAAGGTCATTTAAATCTCCATCAAGTCAGCCACTCAAGGTAAATGTGACCTTTAAGTGATGTTGGAAAGTATATAAAACACTTATTACATATATAGGTACCAACAAGTTACTTTTGAGAAACTACTATAGAGAGTCACTGAAGAGAGGTGGGTGCATAAGGAAGAAATGTTTGTAGGGATTTAAGAAGAAACTAAAATATGGAAGAGAAGGACAGTATAGTGTGATGCATAGAGGAAAGGAACAAGGGTGGAGAGGGAGGTATAGAGGGGAGTGGAGGAGAGGAGAGGGACAAGGAGAGAGTGGAAGAAAAGGAGGAGGGACGTTTGGAGGGTAGTGGAGGAGAGGAGAGGGACAAGGAGAGAAGTGAGTGGAGGTGGAGATTGAGAAACAGATGAAGGAGCGGCCGGCACAGAATAGACCTGTTGTGGCCGCTGGTGCCTCGGCGGGCTGTTCATAATGCCGTCAAGAGCCTGTTTCTGATAGCCATCCTCTGCTGTAATTAATGACGCGTTGACGTTTTCGGCCACCGCTCAGCCGCCCACAGACAGACGTGCACCGCCGCGCCGCTCCACATCCCGCCGCCGCGACACCCTGCAGGAAGTGTCGTTATTTTGTCGCCCAGCACGCCACGCACAGTTAGCACGGCAGGCAGTGACACATTAATGCCTGGTGATGGATGCCGAGGTGGTGGGTGCTTTTAATCATTCCGGCGAGACGTAAGAACATAAGAAAACACAAGAAAATAAGGAAGCTATAAGAGACCGCGAGACCTACACGTGGTAGTTCCTGTTACTTAACACTACCTACATCCACCTTTCATCCCCATCCATGAAATTATCTAGTAAAGATAACATAGAGACCAAGATATATAAAGACCCAAAGACATTGATATCGCCAACCCCTGCCAGTGTTTAAAGGTATATTCCCCAAGGGTGCCATTTGGGGTAATTAATGTGGGGGATTTAATATTTCACAACACCTCATCTGCAGGACGACAACGCCGCCCACTGTCGATTTATCGCGCCTTTGAGAGTCGTGTCTTCCCTGCACGACCGACGCGGAATGCCGGCAGATACAGCTTTTCCGGAGGGACGTGTGGAGTTAGTGTTTCCAGCACCTCGCATCCAATGAGAGGGATAAGGAGATAAGTAAACATATATGAGGTGTGCGTGTGTGTGTGTGTGTGTGTGTGTGTGTGTGTGTGTGTGTGTGTGTGTGTGTGTGTGTGTGTGTGTGTGTGTGTGTGTGTGTGTGTGTGTGTGTGTGTGTGTGTGTGTGTGTGAGAGAGAGTGTGGTGTGACATGAGTAGTACAGAGGGGCGAGGGGTGAGGGCGGATGGCGAGGGGTCAAGGAGAGAAGGAAGGAGAGGTGATGGGGGTGAGGCAGGTTGGGGCTCAGAAATAAACGGCACTGGCAGTGACTTTGATGAGGCGAGGAGGAGGAAGAGGAGGAGGAATACATAGGAATACATAGGAATAACAGACACCATGAGACCTATTGGTCCATAACGAGGGTATCTGCTGAACTACATACTATTAACATGTAAGAAACATGTAAGAAAACAGTTGGAAAATGATACCATGTCCCTAAAGAAGATAGGAACATGGAAGTTTCGTAGTGAAGAATGATAGGATATGAAATATACTAACTACAACTACCACTAACACTAATCGATCCGGGGGACTATAATATGAATTCGCAGGGCACTATCAATACCCATTTACTTTACAGTGCGCATCAAGTCTGTTTTTAAATGGAGTTATTGTGCTGGCTTCGACAACATTTGCTGGTAACTTGTTCCATCGATCAACAACTCTAACATTGAAATAATTTTTACGGAGATCTGTGATGCAACGTTGGCCGTTAAGTTTTAAACCGTTATTTCTTGTTGTCACTTGAGGAGAAAGCTCGAATAGGTTCTCTTGATTAATGACATCAAATCCTTTTATGATCTTAAAGGTTTCTATCAAGTCCCCACGGATTCTACGATCCCTTAAGGAAAACATATTAAGTTTCCGCAGTCTCTCTTCATAAGATGAATTTCGCAGAGATAGAATTTGTTTGGTTGCTCTTCTTTGCACTGATTCCAATTTGGCTTGATATTTTACGAAACAGGGCGACCAGAATTGAACGGCATATTCTAAGTGCGGCCTAACCAAGAACGTGTATAATTGGGTCATTACTTTCGAAGTTGTATGTTCAAAGTTGCGTTTAATGAAGCCCAACATCATATTCGCCTTTTTACTGGCAGCTAGGCAATGCGGACTGGTTTTAAGATCATTACTGATGATGACACCTAAATCCTTTTCCTGCTGTACTTCAGTTAACGATATATTTTGTATTTGATAGTTATATTTTAGGTTATCGTTGCCTACATGCATTACTTTACATTTATCGGAATTGAATTTTAATAGCCATTTATCACTCCAATCTGATAGTTTGTCGAGATCACGTTGTATGAGTTTGCAGTTTTCTCTAGTACTTATATGCTTTACCGCCTAACTTGGTGTCATCTGCAAATTTCGATATTTTAGATACAAGTCTGCAGTCCAGATCGTTGATATATATCAGAAAAAGAGTAGGACCCAAGACCGAGCCCTGAGGCACCCCACTAGTAACATCTAACCAATCAGATGCCTCGCCATTTATTACTACCCGTTGTTTACGATTTTAAAGCAAATCGCCAATCCATGAACATAATTGCTCTCCTAAGCCATGTGCCCTTAGCTTGGTCAAAAGTCGCTTATGGGGAACTGTGTCGAAGGCTTTCTGAAAATCAAGGTATATTATATCCGAGTGAATTTTAGCGTCCCAGTTTGAATAAATGACATAAAAAAATCGAGTAGGTTTGTTAAGCAGGATCTCTTATTTCGAAATCCATGCTGGGAGTTTAGTATTGAGTTATTTTCATCGAGAAAAGACACTATTTTTATCCCGCAATATTTTCTCAAGTAGTTTAACAATCACAGACGTTAGACTAATTGGGCGATAATTACTTGCGAGGCTCTTGGAGGAGGAGGAGAGGAGGAAGAGAGAGAGGTCGGAGGGATCTTATTACAAGTTGCGAGTAGATCGTTACTAGTTGTCCTTATCTTCTTTAACTTTAAGAAATTAAGAACTGTGCCTTTGGAAACATGACTAAAAATATAGTGTTTTTGTCTGAATGTCTGCCTTCAGATGGCGTTCCCAAGGCGGGCGGCAGAGTGACGTTGTGGCTGCGATCCTGCC
>JACEEZ010001676.1:287500-290000 GCA_016584305.1 Chionoecetes opilio
TCACATCCAGATTGTTCACCCCGCTCCTAGCGAAAGCCAGGGACGAGCTGCACCCCCTGGGCAGCCCCCCAGAAGCCTCTTAAGGATGTCATTGTGACAGACCTTAAGGCGGTTCATAGTGGCCACCTTGTACCGCGACCACAGCGAGTTGCATTTTTGAGCCACAGTAAAAGGAAATCGGGCTACACATCGGGAAATACAACATGAGAGATCCAGGTATTTTCACATCATTTGGTAGAGTATACTGTTAGGAGATTATCAGGGGAGATCATAAGACATAAAAGTGTGAAGGCGAACAAGCCCCCAGGAGCAGCGACCAAAGAGAAAAAGGAGAAAAAGCTAATGCACTAAAAAAGAAATGATGTTAACAAGAACCATATTTCAGCGCGGGTCTGCCTGTGAACATACTTACGCGAAGCCTTGACTCCGATTTACTCCATAACTCACGAGGGAGCCTTAGGTTACTTACGAGGGGAGGGAGGGAGGGAGGGAGGGAGGGAAAGAGGGGAGAAGGGAGGGAGAGAGGGTGGGAGGGAAAGAAGGTAAGTAAGTAGGGAGACAGGCATAGGAAAGTAGGATAGGATGTGAAGTGAGAGGGAGAAAAGAAAAAGAAAAGAGAAATATCATATTTTCTGCTGATACAATAGCTAACAACAACAACAACAATAACAAAAACAATATTTAGAGTATTGATAAGTACAAAAGAAATGCTGGCAAATAATAATAATGCCTGGTAATGAATAGAATGATAATAATGATAATACTAATACTAACAAAAATAATACAAATAATAACAATGATAATAATAGTAATAGTAATTAACTGGTATTAACAGAGCATAGAAAATAAAAAAATCTGCATATAATAATTATTTTGATATGCAAATTGAATATTCATGATTAGGGATAGGAGGAGAAGGAGGAAGGGGAACGAGGCTAAGAAAGAAAGGGAGAAAGCAACACCCGGAAAGGAAGAGGAAGATGAAAGGAGGAAGTGTATACGGTATACAATTTTTTTTTGTCTGTTTAAAAAAAGATAAAAAATGAAAGGAGAACAGTCGGAGGAAGATCGGGGAGACGGGCGGAAAGAAAGCAGTGGCAGAACGGAGATTTACAGGTGTCAGGTACCGGTGACACATGAGTAGGAGACGAAAAATTCCCTGAAATGTGTGATGGTCTGAGAGTCTTAATGGCACAGAGGCGGGGCGGGGGGAAGGGTGGGCGTGGGGCGGGGTGGTGGGTGGGATGGTGTGTGCGGGTGGTGGTGGTGGGTGTGGAATGTTGGGTGTTGATACCTGGGTGGTGGTGGTGGTGAGATATCCTGAGAGCGACACGTGCTTGACAGTGTGATGAGCAAGGGCGTGCTGAGACTCTTATAAGCCTAATTGAGGGGATCGTGCCTAGGCAAGGGTATAGTATAGTGCGGGTATAGTGGGAGGTGCAGGGTTAGGGTAACGCATTGTAACAGTACACCCCGAGCCTCTCACACAACCTTCCCACACAACCTGACTCGTTCAACACTTTCAGGAATTCAACCCAACCCTCTACCCTACCTCTACCTCTTTCCCTCTCTCTGATGTCCTCCCTTCCTTCACGTGGCCTTCCCTGTCCCACACTCGCCGGGCAAGGCAGTTACGTCATATTGTTAGCGTAGTTAAATAGTTTTTAGTTTACCTCGTATACATGTGTTTGTGAATGACACACAAAAACAACCTGCTATTTTGACTAAAGTATAAGGACTAATAAAATGAGCGGAAAAAAAAATGTAGATATCATATGCCCAAACATAATCTTGTGTTTGTAGCCGGATATACGAAGGACGGATCTACGTCTAGCATTCTAATCTCTGATCGCAAATATTAACTCTCGTATTCGTCATCGGTGTTGCTGTGACACATATAACTACAGGAGTGCAGGTAAACGGCTGCATTGGGCCGCCAGTGTGAGGGCTGCGCGGCCTGCCCGTCTCTCAGCTTCCCAAAAGGTGAAATATGGAGCCAGTTTTTATATGGAGGAAAGTGGCCAGCGATAAGGCAGGTCGCTTGTGTGCCTCGGCCAGGACAGAGCGAGCCTGCAGCCGCCTGGGTCTTATCACCTGGCCAAGGCAACCTCTGAGTGGCAATTACCTGCGGTGCGCGCCTCCCCGCGAACTGACGCGCCGTCGCTGTGTTGGGGCTTGACGGTTCCGTTCGCTGCTGTATTCCGGTGTGGTGGTCTTATCACTTATTCCGAATTTCACGTTTCCTACTTCAAAAACCGATCAACAAAATTACACAAATATCTGATATCTGTATGAATTATATACTAATATTGGACGGAGCGTTCTAAATCGCTGACACGATACCCGCCGCCGAAGTACCTTCCTCCATGTTATATTCTCCTTCACTGCTGAAAGCTGAAAAATCTTTCAGTGAAAAGTTTCCATATTTTTCCGGCGCTGGACGATGCATAACATACGAGGCGAGTGGGAGGACCTGCGTGGCTGGCGCGGTGTGTGTGCA
>JACEEZ010001676.1:295000-297500 GCA_016584305.1 Chionoecetes opilio
GTTCGGCGTCATTAAGGCGACTGTTGGAGTGAGTCTTCGGCGTCACGTGCGCGTCAGTCAATAAACTTTTATAACAACTTCATCAGAGCAATCGATAGCACACTAGATAAGACCGTTATAACAGCAGCAGTAGTCGTAATGGTGGAGGTAATAGTAGTAGTAGTAGTAGTAGTAGTAGTAGTAGTAGTAGTAGTAGTAGTAGTAGTAGTAGTAGTAGTAGTAGTAGTAGAAGAAATGGTAGTAGTAGGAGTAGTGATTAGTAGTAGTAGTAGTAGTAGTAGTAGTAGTAGTAGTAGTAGTATAGTAGTAGTAGTAGTAGTAGTAGTAGTAGTAGTAGAAGAAATGGTAGTAGTAGGAGTGGTGATTATAGTAGTAGTAGTAGTAGTAGTAGTAGTAGTAGTAGTAGTAGTAGTAGTAGTAGTAGTAGTAATAGTAGTGGTTGTAGCAGTAAGAGTAGATTAAGTGGTATTAGTAGGAATGGTAATAATAGTAATAGTAGTATAGTATAAGTATTAGTATTAGTATTAGTAGTATTAGTAGTAGTTGTAGTAGTAGTAGTAGTAGCCTCATGATTTAGTGCAGGGCGTCTCAGCCACGTAACCCTCAGGAGCCTGACGGAGGGCATGTGGCGCGCCCTTCGTCGTCCGTCACTATTATCCTCCCTCAGCCGCAGGAGACAAAGGCTAGTCAGATCTGTGTCGATTTACCTGTGAATTGTGGCAGCTCGAGACACCTGGCGGCAATTACATAGGTGGCAGCTCACACGCCTTGCCTCTACTCCGTCTCCTCCTCTCCCTACCTTCCCCTTCCATATTCTAACCCACGCTGGGAAGGTAACATAATCTTCAGAAGCGAGTGGAGGGGAAAAAATTACAAGAATGGAACGCAAACTCATCCTTTACGAGTGGTAAGTGTTTTTATTTTTACTTCCTCCCTCTCTCTCTCTTTCTTGAGTTGGGAGGCGAGACAATACTACCGGCGACCAAGAGACCCTTAGACCCCTTAGCGAGTCAAGGCAATTCAGACAGGAAATACGAAGCACAATTATTAAGGGTCCCAACAGAAAGTGGTCCACCTTCGCGCATCTCCGTCGTCCTCTAGATCGTCCTGCGTCTGTGAGCGTCTGTGTGTGTGCGTGCGGGCCATCTGGCGGTCGTGCGCACCTCCGTAAACCATGGCTGATGTTCCTGCACTAACGCAAATGGACCATCCTCCTCATCAAGGTTAATGAATATGTGCATAATCCATGTAATGCTGCGCCGTAACTTTGTGGGCCTGTCACTGCGCGGGGCTGGGTGGGTCACTGTATAAGGTGGGGGGGGGGGGAGGCAAGGTTGGGGGTGAGGTAAGGTGGAGGAGGATGGGGGAGAGGGGGTTAGAGGGGGGAGGCAAGGTGGAGGATTAGGTAGGGAGGGAAGGAAGGACAAACTTGGATTAGGTGAGACAGTGATAGTGTTTATATTTTTTGCGGTGGTCATTACGTTAATAATTAGGTCGATAAAGGACTGAAGGTAAAGATAAAAAACACTTTTCTTCTTTCCTTCCATCTGAACTGAATGAAGATAAAGATAAAAATAAACTTTCCTTCTTTCCTTCCATTTGAAAGTTCTTAAAATGGAAAAATAATGTATGTAGTCAAAGTAAAAATATATTGATATGGTTTCGTGAGGAATGGTACTTGCGAAATTACAAGTTCTTTATGGAATTAATGTTCGTCGACTTGTTGCTCTGCTGGTAATTTCAGGTCGCATTCGATTAATCAAGAGAGAAATGTATCGCATGACAGAGAAACGTTCCGACGACTGTTTCAGGTAGAATGACTTCCCTTGGGCCGGCACTAGTTTGTTTTATTGCCGGCAGTTACTGTGTGTGTGTGTGTGTGTGTGTGTGTGTGTATATGTGTGTGTGTGTGTGTGTGTGTGTGTGTGTGTGTGTGTGTGTGTGTGTGTGTGTGTGTGTGTGTGTGTGTGTGTGTGTGTGTACAGAAACACACACACACACACATACTAGCGCATTCGACGAAATCTATTAAAGTAAGAATGCAAATCATAAAACGAAGATGATGACGAGAAAGAGGAAGAAGAGGCGAAGGAGGAGAAAGATGCTGAAGTTGTCGGAGAGGAGGTGAGGGGGTGGGAAGGTGGAGGGGGGGGGGGGAGTTGTGATGGGAGTGCGAGGCTGTGGTGTGGAGTGGTGGGGGGTGACGCTTGCGGTGGCAGGTTGAGGTCAAAGGTCGCGCCGCCTCCGCACTTTGTTCCCTCTCGCTGCAGTATTACCGCTCGCTCGCCCTTTATGCTGTACGATAATGGGCGGGCGTGTGAAGCTTCTCCGGCCGCGGGTTTGTCTTCAGCCTCACCACCCAATTCCTTTGTCGCGTCCTTACTCTCCAGTCACACCCGCTTCACCACGATCTTTGCCGACTTCGAGACCAAGACACAAAGAAATGATAACTAAAACTAACTAACTAACTAAATGTTCTCTAAAAGTGACCTAGTAATAA
>JACEEZ010001676.1:302500-367500 GCA_016584305.1 Chionoecetes opilio
CTCTCCTCTCTCCCCCTCTCTCTCTCTCTCTCTCTCCTCTCTTCTCTCTCTCTCTCCTCCCCTCTCTCCTCTCTCTCTCTCTCTCTCTCTCTCTCTCTCTCTTTCTCTCTTTCTCTCTTCATCAGTTTTCGCATATTTTCATGTAAGGTTTTCTGGCCTTTCTGCAACTGCGTCATGCTGAATATTTAGGTAATTATCTAATTTGTCAAATGTCATGGTGGGGAGTCACCTTGGCTGCGGTTCCCCTTTTTGTTTTGTTTTCTTTCCTCAATCTCAGCTGTCTCCATGCGATCTTTCTCTCCTTGACTTTAATGTTGTTCCTCCCTCGTTCCCTCCTCTTCCTCACTCCATCACCCCTTTCCTCCCCCACTTAAGGCTGTCCCAATCACTCCCGACGTCCAAAAGGCAGCTTGGTACAAGAGCACCCAAATATAGCGTCACTCCAGATTAATACCACCACACTCTCAGAAATAAGGGGTATATTAAGGGTAGAATTGTAACATCGCACCATCACTACCCTTTTTATACCCTATGTCCAGGCTGGAGGGTAGATGCTGCCGATTATACCCTTCATCTACCCTTTATCTACCCTTTTTAGACGAGAGGGTTGAGAAAGGGTATATTTGGGGTTGGAAAAGGGTATATTTAGGGTTGCAAAAGGGTATATTTGTAAGGGTAGAAAAAGGGTAGCAGTATTTCATCACTACAAACACCCTTTTTCTACCCTTTTCCTACCCTTCTTTTCTAAGAGTGCACCACCATCACCATCACCACTACTACTACCATCACCACCACGCCCTTTCCTCCTCCACGCCGGGCACACAACTCAGCCCTCAACAAACACTACCTCAAGCTGTCCCCTCCCCCCTTTTTTTGAGCCAGTCAGAAATACATTGAGATAATGCTAAACCAGCCTTCGGTAAATCAATAAAAGTGGTCCAAATCGATGTCAGTCACTGGCCTGGCGAGTGTAAACACTACACTTGATGCACCCCTTCTCTATCTCCTCTTCTTGCCTACTCCATCTCTCTCCCTCTCTTCCTTCCCTCTTCTCTTTACCTTCATTCTCCTCCGCGCTACTTGTCACTCTCACTTTTTTGTTCATTAAGAAAACAAACCGAGAAAAAAATTGTAGGGTCTGCCAGTTTTCTCAAATTAGTGCACGTATGACAGCATTGGATTTACTTAATTAATATTCAATGTTCTGTTCCTGTTAAATGTTTGTGCGGCGGGTTGGGTTACAGCATAAGGCGAGGCAGAAACTTAAAGAAAACGGACGCTGGGTAGATAAGAGTGGCTGGCGAGGCTCTTAATGGGATTTGATGCTAAGCAGACGCGATCTGAATCCTCTGAGTCGGGTCACAAGGTTTAATATTTGATTTCTTCGGGCAGTGTGGACAGGGGGCGTCTGTGTGGCAAGGAGGGCGTGAGGGGGTGAAGGCGGGGTGCTGTGGGTGCCTAGGGAGTGCCTGGGGGTGGCATCCGGGCCGCAGGGGGTGCCAGGCAGGGTTGGACAGCCATGGCACTTTGCAGGTTCCCACGAGTGCCCGAATCGCTTGGGCTTACTTAAAACAGAGACTTTCATGGCTATAAGATTTAAGATGCTTGAGACGTACGCTTTGGGGGTTGGTTAGTAGGTTATGTTTATGTTGATTAAATGCAACGGGGTGACTTGTGTTATGTAAATAGTAGTTACTCCTCCTTCACGCAGATATTTTTTTTTTCTCTCTCTCTCTCTCTCTCTCTCTCTCTCTCTCTCTCTCTCTCTCTCTCTCTCTCTCTCTCTCTCTCTCTCTCTCTCTCTCTCTCTCTCTCTCTCTCTCTCTCTCTCTCTCTCTCTCTCTCTTTCTCTTCCACTTTTTCTCTCTGCCCCCTTACCTTAATACTTTTTTTTCTGTTTTAACTAGAATGAAAAAAATTGAATGTTGAATCTTGCTCCTAGTGACGTGTTCGCAGACGTGTCATTACCACCATTATCAGTATTACCTTGACGCCCGTTACATTACTACCATGGTTATGGAGGAGGAGGAGGAGGAGGAGGAGGAGGAGGACCACCAAGCAGGAGAATGCATGCTGGGTGGGCGGGGCGAGAGGCGATTCTTGCCCTCTCGTAAACATAGCCTCTTGTCGGGTCTGATGTCAAGGCCCATTAGTGGTAACGTCAGGGCAGTATAATGCTAGCCGCTCATGTCACTAAGTGTACTTGCATATTGTGAGGGAAAATGTGGGTCAGTGGATAGCCTAACCACGGTTCATGCCACGAAATTATCCAAACATTCATTGCGCACATGCCACGAAAATCTCACCCTCAATATCCTATCTAAATCCAACATGTGAGAAATATGATACGATGAATGAAAACGCACCTACACTTAATGACATAAAATACTATACTGATCACCTGACGACTGAATCACCCTCATCCTATTCTAGCTTAATGAGACATGTGCCCGTATTCGTAGTCACATACCATCATTGTACGTGGTCATTGTTCACTTTTTGTCTTGTCCTAATTAAATCAATATGTCATGCCAGCTCTTGTGATTGCAATAGGAGTACTGTATGATTGCTCTAGTACTTTCCATGGCAGCTACAAGATCAAGTGAATAATTTTGACTGAGTAGAAATGGAACAAAATCATAGCAATTACCACGAGCAATCATGGTATGTGACTACAAATACCACACATGATACGATGAACGCAAACGCAGCTACACTTCATAAAATACAACTATACTGATGACATGACGAAACAAAACAAAGAACAGTCAAGCCAACAATTAGTGAAGAACGCAGGACTAAGCAGGCTTTCTGTTACTCCTTCTGTTTTGCCTTTGGTCAGTCCTATGTGATGTTAAAAAAAAATGAAAAAAGTAAGGAAGCAGCAGCGAGCGAAGGCAGCGAGCAGGCAGATGGTAATGACAACCTAAGAAGCCAAAAAAGAGGCTGATAATCGGACTTTACTTATCGAGGAGGACCTTATGTATGTATATATTTTTTCTTACTACTTCTGGTTATTCATGAGGGAAGGGTGGTGAGAGAGGGCGGGACGGGGGTCGAGACGTGGCTGAGGGAGACGGACGGAAGTTGTCAAGTCTTGGAGAAGGGACCACAAGAGTATTCATGGTGATGCTGACAGGTGGTAGTCGAGAGGGAGGGCGCGAGGGTGCGGCAGGGTGACAGGGTGAGGGTGTGAGGGCGTGCGACTGCAAGGGTGAGGCTGGGACCAAGGCTGATGGGCGGGGGAGGGCAGGGGGAGGTAAGGTGAGGGAGGAGTCAGGTGGCTTGCGATGTATTGTTCTGCTATACTGAGACTAACAATCACTATATAAAGAATAAAGATAGCAACAAGAGATAAACAGAAAGAATAACATGAAATAACGTCTCATACACATGCACGAGACACAAGACAAGGAACAATGACGGGCGCTAAACGGAAAATAATGAAAAAGGAATAAAAAAAAAATAAAAAATAAAAAAATCGCCGAGAGGAAGAAACAGATGCAGGAGAAAATAAAAAAAACCAAGACAGGAAGAAATAAAAAAATTCTAAACGACCACAAAAATACTCAAACCCAAAAACAACAATAGTATGAAAGCAAATAAGTAAACAAAACAATCTTTAAACAATAACAAACAAACTAACGGAAAACGCATCGAGGTACGAGCCTATTTATATCCAGGTCATCTAGCTGTATCTGCCTGTTTGTGTGTGTGTGTGGTGTGTGTGTGTGTGTGTGTGTATGTGTGTGTGTGTGTGTGTGTGGAGGGGGGAGGGGCGTTTCACAAGGTCGTGTTGGGGGGGGGGAGACAAGAAAGAAAGGGAGAGGAAAGAGAACGGGGAGAAGATAAACAAGCGACAGTAATGAATGGGGAGTAGAGGAAGAGGAGGAGGAGGAGGAGGAGGAGAGGAGGAGGAGGAGGAGGAGGAGGAGGAGGAGGAGGAGGAGGAGGAGGAGGAGGAGGAGGAGGAGGAGCTAGGGAGTGGTAGGAAGTATAAATGATGTAAACTAAAGGTCGGAGGATGCAAGGGAGAAAAGTGTGAAGGGGAAGAGGAGGAAGAGGAGGAGGAGGAGGAGGAGGAGGAGGAGAAGGAGGAGGAGGAGGAGGAGGAGGAAATGTGGTGATGGGGATGGAAGGATGGAGGGAAGTACACAACAAAGAGGAGGGGAGAGAAGTGTAATTAGCATCAGAGGCAACAAACACTCATCATTCACGACTCCTTCCCTCCAAGCCTCCCTCCTTACCTCTGTTTCCTTCACAACACCTACTCTTGTTTCCTCTATTTTTCTTTCTCTCTCTCTCTCTCTCTCTCTCTCTCTCTCTCTCTCTCTCTCTCTCTCTCTCTCTCTCTCTCTCTCTCTCTCTGTTTCCTTCCTACTCCCATTATTTGACACATCCATTTCAATCCTTTCTTATTCTCCTTCTCTGTCCCTCAAACTGTTCTTCCCCTTCTTCCTTCCCTCTCCCTGTCATACCTCAGTGAATCATGCAGGCACAGTTAAAAATGTAAATGGTGTGTGTGTGTGTGTGTGTGTGTGTGTGTGTGTGTGTGTGTGTGTGTGTGTGTGTGTGTGTGTGTGTGTGTGTGTGTGTGTGTTGTGAGAGAGGGCCTTGGAACTGTGCCCCTTCGATAACACAGCGTCTCACAGTGGCTCGACTTGGCACCCTGGCACCTCATTTTTCGTCCTCCCACGCATCTTAACTTTTTCTCGGCTCCTCTTCTTCCTCCTCCTCATTCTATTCCACCTTGTCTTCATCAATCTACTTAATTATGTTCTTTATTTCTGGCGGGTCTGTGCTGGGCTGGGAGGAGGCGGTGGCGGGAGGTGTTTAGTCCATCAAGAACCAGTGTCTTTTTTATTCTGCCGGAAATTCATACAAATAATCCTTATGTCACCTGTGCATTTTCTTAACAATGGACGATAAAATGCAGTATGGATAATAAATGATATGCAATGAAGAGAGAGAAAACATTAATGTCTTCTCTTTTCGTGTCTTCCAAGCATTCGTGTAAGCCCCTTTGAGTCTTCTTTAAAAGGGCGGGTTACCTTTAATAACAAGACATAAAAGGGTAACATAAAATGGTCACTTAAAAAATCACGTACAATTCCTTCACAGGCAAGACGGATCCTACTTCGAAACCGAGTCTCAACCTAAACCTGAGTGGGTGAGGCAGACGATTCTCCGACAAGGCGACCAAAAACGCATTTGGGAGAGACAAGGAAAAACTGTCTGGGATTGAAGTAGATATGTGGGGAGGGAGTGTTGTGTCCAGACCCAAAACGGTAAGAGCTCAGACCGCGGGATGTTAGGAATGACAGGTGGCGACATCAGGTGTTTGGCGGAGGGCGGGAGGGCGGGAGGGAATGGAAGAGGGGAGGTGAGAAGGGGGAGGAGAGGTCAAGGGTTGGGGAGTAGCAGGTGAAGGAGAGGAGTGGGGAGGATGGAGGAGTGAAGGGAGTGAATGGATGGCATGGCATATGGCGGTGGTGGTTGTGGTGGTGGTGGTTGTGGTGGTGGTAGTGGTGGTGGTGGTGGTAGTGGTGGTGGTGGTGATAGAAACAGAAGGAAAAGACGAAGGAAAATAAGTCTTGTGCCTTTTGTTCGTTTTGTTCTCCAGTCAGCCTTTCTTGAGCAGTCCGAATAAGTTTTAGTCAAGGTACACCCACGACCACAGTGCAACGACCTTTATCTACATAACATAGTGTCGCTAATGCATTAAGTAAGCCTACCTCTCCCTTTAAACAAGAACATGGAAAGAAAGATGCAATATAAGAAAGAATGAAGGAAAGATTGAAGGAAAGGAAAAGGATAATATGGAAGGAAGAGATAGGGAAGGAAGGAAGGAAGGAAGGAAGGAAGAAGAGATAAGGAAGGAAGGAAGGAAGGAAGGAAGAGATAAGGAAGGTAACAAACACGGAACAACCAGGAAAATGTTGGACTTTGAAGGTTGTAAGGTTGGAAAGGAAAATGAAGAAAATATGTGTTATGGAGGAAAAGGTCATTTGGAGGATATAAATGGAAATACACTTAATTGGTAAAGTACTAAATAATGCGATGGTACTATATAACGGGGTACAGTCAGTTCGTACACAAGTTGTTTCGTACACCAGCAGATGCATTCGTACACCAAAAAGTTGTTTCGTAGTCTATATGAAACCATAGTCGTTTCGTACACTCAGCTCAGAGTTGAACTTGACTACTAGAGTTACGAAACGACACCAGGTATGTACGAAAAAACTCAAAATCAGTGTACGAAACAACTAACAAAAGCTGGGTACGCAACAACGTGTGTACGAAAATCCCGGTAACCCATACAACATACTAAAAATAAAAAGTAAAAAAAAAAATTAAAAAAAATGGACATGCAATTGTGAGTAAGAGCACTAATGAGATCAAATAAAATGTCTGAGAAAGAAAAATAGGGACGCTCTTTAGTCACCATCAGGACTCATGACACAAATCTCCTTACACAGACGACGTCCACGTGACTCTCACATCAGATTGTAGTGTTGTTTGTCTCGTAACTTAACAGACAGCAACACTAAAAAAAATAAAAATAAAAAAATAAAAAAATAAATCTTACAGAGAAAAATATCCTATCATCCTTTACCAGCCGCCAGACAACAGCAAGTGAAGGGCCGCAAAGCCTTAATCCTTCCCCGGGCACTCTCCTGAGACCCTTGGCGGGCATGTATCGTCGTCGCCAAGGGTTTTATGTGCGTCAGGATTCCACGATGAAGAAACATCCGCTGTTAACCCGAGACACCCAACATTAATCGTGCCATAAAGCTTATTTCAAGTCACAGTTTAAATTTCATACTTTTATCTCCTAACCCTTGCATTTTTTTTTCAAGTGGTGTTTTTTTTTCTCTCTCATTCCTTCTCTAGTGGTATATCCTTTTACGTCGTGTGCATCAAAGTTAACGAAGGTAGCGGATGTATTACTGCAGATCCTCCTAATTCCCTGCCGACAAGTCCCACCCTCCTTGCCTCCTTGCCTCCTTCCTCCTCTCTCCACCTTGGCCTCGTCTGCTTCTCCCCTCCCCTCCTTCCCTTCATGACAGGTGGTGCGCGGTAATTCCTGCGTTTCCATCTCTTCTATCTTTCTTCTTGTTCAGAATCCCCAGAAGATCATTCTCACTGTCTCCACCGGAAGCTAAATAAAATAAATCAATTATTCTTCAAAGGGACAGTAAATTAACTTATATGGTAGAGACAATCCGCCAAGGGCTTTATATGTTTCCTTTTGTTCTGACTTGCCTCCTTTCTTTTATTCCTTTATCTTATATTCTTATTTGGTGTTACTTAATGTAGAATATTGCGATGCTTTCCTACCCTCCTGGCTCTGGCTGACGACTGACCGTTGTTGTTGTTGTTGTTTCGCCTCTCATCTTATTACCCTAACGAAGGTCGACACATTACCACTTTCCTTTTCCTTCATTACAAACACACCACAAACACACTCACCTATGCCTTTTATTTATGTTATTAATTTTTTTTAATTATGAGCAGACGATGTTTAGACAAAAGTTCATATTGGAGTGCCAAACAAATACTCCGCTCTTCCACTAAGCCGGCGTTCTCGTGGATTCTTAAGTTAAGTGTGTCGGTGAGGCAGTGCAGGTGGCGCCCTCCCGAGTGGTGGTGATGTCCCGCAGCCTCGTCCCGCCTCGCCCCGCCGCCCATTAAGGAGGGCCCGTCCAGAAGGCGTCCCAGTGGAGTACCCTGACGGAGCAACACTCAAGCTCAAGGTCACCAGACGAAGGAAGAGAGAGAGAGAGAGAGAGAGAGAGAGAGAGAGAGAGAGAGAGAGAGAGAGAGAGAGAGAGAGAGAGAGGGGAAGGAAGGACTCATATAAAATCCGTGGTGTCCTAAGCAGTTTCCCAAATTGTGATACGGTCGTGGCGTCGTCTTGAAAGCCATATGTTAGGACAGATGAAAAAAAATATAACTGTTGCATCTAAATCTTGCCTCCCACGCTCTCACGAGGATCAGGAGGAGGCGGAGGAGAGGAGGAGGAAGAGGAGGTTTGAAGAGGTGAAGAAGTGCTCTGTTAACGGTGTTGGTGTTGGTTGAAGATGATTGTGGTAACAGGTACACAAACAGAGAGACAAGACTGTGGCAGAGTTGACATGAAAAACAGATATAATGTTCCCTCAATCTACTTCATTATAGTTTTTTTTTCTTCTGATCTATCATAATATTCTTAGTTTATTTATACGTACGTCATCAATGTTCTATTTGTTGTGTATCTAGCTACTTACGGAATATATCTCAGCTTGTTTGTATATATTATCTGTCTGTCTGTCTGTCTGTCTGTCTGTCTGTCTGTCTGTCTGTCTGTCTGTCTCTCTCTCTCTCTCTCTCTCTCT
Source organism: Chionoecetes opilio (assembly GCA_016584305.1). Taxonomy (NCBI): domain Eukaryota; kingdom Metazoa; phylum Arthropoda; class Malacostraca; order Decapoda; family Majidae; genus Chionoecetes; species Chionoecetes opilio. The sequence continues at coordinate 310,879 of JACEEZ010001676.1, forward strand.
CTCTCTCTCTCTCTCTCTCTCTCTCTCTCTCTCTCTGGGTCCTGCTGGCACACACATGTCGTCGCCACTGTAATATCACGCTGAGACTCATAATGGTTCTCCCAGGTTGCGTTTTATTACGGCCGCCAACCTCTAAAATTAGACTATCTTCTTGGCTGTGTAGATGTGTGTGTGTGTGTGTGTGTGTGTGTGTGTGTGTGTGTGTGTTTTGTGTTTGTGTGTGTGTGTGTGGACTGTGTGGAAGGGCCAAGGTGGATCAAGAATAGGAGAGAAGAGGGGTGGAAAGAGTAATGGTCAGCAGATGAAGTAGATGGTAATGTGTGATGGTGAGGATGGGTGATGATGATGGTGAGGTCGTGTACATAATTATGAGGTTGGTCAAAGGTTTATTGAATTATATTATTGGGATTCCTGAAAGAAGTGAAGGTGGTTGAAAGAGAAGAGAGATGTAAAGAGGAAATGGAAAAGATGATATAATCGGGAGGAGGAGAGAGTGAGGGGAGGAGTGGGAGGAGTGGGTGTGGAGAGGAGGGATGTGGGTGAGAGGAGGAGGAGGATGAGAGTAGAGAGAGAGAAGAGAAGAGAGAGAGGAGAGAGAGAGAGGAGAGAGGAGAGGAGAGAGAGAGAGAGAGAGAGAGAGAGAGAGAGAGAGGAGAGAGAGAGAGAGAGAGAGAAGAGAGGAGAGAGAGAGAGAGAGAGAGAGAGAGAGAGGAGAGAGAGAGAGAGAGAGAGGAGAGAGAGAGAGAGAGAGAGAGGGGAGAGAGAGAGAGAGAGAGAGGGGCCGTAAATAAGCACTATAAAGTAAAGGAGTTCAAACAGATAACAAAGTGGAGCATATGTACATAAGTCAAGCATTGGTAACTGGAGAGGAGTGTAACAACATAAACAAGAAGCAGGAGGAGGAAGAGGAGGAGGAGGAGGAGGAGAGGAGGAGGAGGAGGAGGAGGAGGAGGAGGAGGAAGGACATAAGTACTCGCCTCGTCACCGCTTGTGTAATCCGCGGCGGGTGGCGACGCGAGGGGCGGGAGGATCGGCTTTACAGTAGCAGCAGCGACAGCGTAAGGGAGATAAAAAGAAAAAAAAAAGAGAAATCGTCATGGATATTAAACTCCACATCACGACAACTCTCCCGACCCTCCTCCTCCTCCTACTCACCCCCCCCCCCTCCAACATAGCAGACACAGCCACACAGTAGCAGTTGTAATAAGATGCCACCAACACCCACGCAAAGCAATGTGCGCGGGGCAAACCGACGAACATAAAAATAGGGAAAGAAGTCGCAACATCCTCACCCTTTTGACGCCACGGCACGGCAGAGTTGACAAGATTGTGCACTAAAGAGACGAAGTTGAAGAGGACCTATGAAGCGATACTAAGCGTCAAAGGTCACAAGAAGGAAGAAGAAGAAGAAAGGCAGAAATGGTTGCTATGAAAGCCCTACGAGGAAGTAAAACACGAGGGACCACAAAAACAACAACAATGACAGATAGGACAACAACGTTACCTGGCGTGGACATTGCTTATACGACACCTAACAAGAAGAGTCACAACCAAGTCACCACCAACAGGCCACCACCGTCGCCGCCACGCAGGACAGAGTGCCTCGTCCGTCACGCCACACACCGCACCCGCAGATTTATGGTGCCACACACAGGAATTTCTTTGAAGTTGGAGATACTCATAAATGCCGAGGTGTATTTTTTCCCGTAAAATGTACTCACGTTCCTCAGGGTTCCTTGTCCCCTCCGCCCTTACCGGTATAGTGTATCCGTCACAGACACATGCTTACCTGAAAAGATAACAAGAACAGCGTTAATGAAATATTCACCAGACAAGAAAGAAAGAAAAGAAACATAGGTAAACATGATAAACAAACATAGTCAAAAAACATGGTAAGAAACATAGGTTTGGTAACCTATAGCATCGCACTCTTAGATGTTAGATAGTCTTATATTTGCGCTTTACCTGAAAGATATCTCGACACAGTATTCTACTCGAGGCAACGTGGCCCAAGTGCTTCCAAGATAACTGACCTCTGTTTGAAGGATGCTTATTGCCACTTTCCTGCATCACACCGGAACTCTTCAATACCTCCAGGGGATATAATCTATATTTTCGTTCTTTTAACTGTGTTACTTTGCTTATTTCCTCTCCTCCATTTTTTTCTCCCCTTCCTTCTCCTTCCTCTCCTTTCTGGTAAGATGCTCGTTTTTCCTGAATATTTCGCCATGAAAGATAATGAAATCTTTCATGAAAAATTTGCACATCATTAGCGACAGCTATGTGATAGAATTGTGCTTCTTGTTTTAAGTCATAAGTTTCCCAGCAAATGTCATGTTCTCCCTGGCCATAAGGTCGCCGCGGCCGCCCCTCCATCACCGGGTATTGTTTTAGCGCCGCGGCCACCAAGAATGAGGTGAGCTGAGGCCCCGGGCGACGGTTGATGCCGCACACTGCGGGATAATGGGCGCGACCTGGCAGCTGCCGGGCCGCGAATTAAGAGCCGGAGACACAATATGTTTCCTGTACGTGTGAACAAGTCACTTCCGGAGGTGGCGCGGGGGAGGGAGGCTGTGGCCCCGCCCGCTATGGCTGTGGGAGCCTCGGCGCGGGGGAGGAGTGGGTGAGCCTTGCTGCGTCTCAGGCCGTGAGAATAATGCAAAGAATGACTTAAGTCTGTGGGGAGGAGGGAGGAGGGAGGGATGGCGTGGGAGAGGGACGAGGTGACATGAATCGTGACTTGTGAGTAGCCCTGCGGCGCGGTTGACATCGGTAATGGAGAAAGGGGTAAAAACAGGAATGGTTAGTCACCCTTGAGTGACGAGAAGACTTCCTACTCCAGCTGTGAGAGAGGCAGCTGGGGCAGATGGGTGGGGGACGGGGAGGGCGAGGAGGCGCGTCTCAGTGTAATGTCTCGCACCTCATGCCGCATCAACTTCCACCCTAGCCAGAGCCAGAACCCGTCTGAGTCCCCGAGAGTGATGGTCGGGGGACGCGAGACCATCACCGGGCAGATTAAAGTCCCCGCTGTATGGGGTGTGTGAGGATGAAGAGGCGAGGCAGGGCAGGCAAGGGGAGGGTTGGAACTTGGCCGAGAGAACTACGACGTGCCCACCAGATTAAGTATTATGATGGAACCTCAACCCTTAATGTAAACCTTTTGTTGGTCCCCGGGATGCAAGATAAGCCATGAAAGCTATGGAGACGCGGCTTGGGGGTTGTGTGTAAGCCCTCCACTCATTATCAGCCCCAGACAGACAGACAGTCGCCGCGTAAGAGGGTTCATGTAAGACTCAATCAGGAGTACCTAGCGCCGCCCAGACCCTTGAGGCTAATAATTGGCCAAGGTGTTATCGAGGCTCAAGTATCTCCTTCGACCACTTATTTATTTTCTTTTTCTTACATCTGCTGTTGCTCCATATTTTCTTTATTATATTTATTTGTTTATTTGATATTTAAGCTGTATTTGGGTTTCACGATTCACTGTTTCCAAAAGTCGTGTTTCTTGTACCTGAATATTTTTGTTATGCTTTGTTTTGTTATTTCTATTCGTCAAGTGTTTTTTGTTTCAAGGGGTTTTTTTGGGTTCAATGATAAATATAAGGAACTTTACTTGAAATCAGCTAAGAAGTTACGCAATTTAGAATGTATAGTTGAAGGCAGACTTAAAATCATTCATACCATTGTTATGAACTACACACACAAAAAAAAATTTAGTCAAAGGTGTATGTACTATGTATGTGCGTGAATGAGATATGTGACGTCCCTCTCGGTACGGTACCTGGAACTGTCGCCGATCGGAACTCTCGCCGCCGTCGTCGAGTGTTCCAATTCTTGATATTACAGGACCCAATATTTACATTTAATCAAGTTTTACCCGTGTTTCTGCATTCAGGGATGAAATACCAGCAATAGCTTGCTCATTTAGGTTAAGTTAGGTGCCAATGTCCAGGTTAGATTAAAATTTCCACGTCGGCGAGAGTTCTAGGTTAATGTTTCGGCGACAATTCCCATCAGCGACAGTTCCATAAACCCTCTGTACCACCTTCCCTCCCATGCCACCGTCCACTATCACTATGCATCACACGACACACTTCCCTGTTTCCTCGCAGCTTGTTTGGAATGACAAAAGGTGTTAGTTAGTTATACGCGAGGTCGAGAAACTCATTACAAAAAGCAAAGTAAAAAAAACCGGAGAGAGCTAGACAAAGGAACGATGAAGAAAGAGTTATGAAATGTTAAAGTAATAATGCATGAGTGCTAAGATCTTGAAGGTCTTATGTAGAATAGATAAGAGTATACAACAGTCAATTAATGAAGGAATGAAGAATGTAAGGCTATATGATGCTTTCTTTTGGGAGGAGGCGGAGGAGGAGGAGGAGGAGGAGGAGGAGGAGGAGGAGGAGGAGGAGGAGGAGGAGGAGGAGGAGGAGGAGGAGGAGGAGGAGGAGGAGGAGGAGGAGGAGGAGGAGGAGGAGGAGGAAAGGGAGAAGAGTGACGAAGAGGAGGAGCAGGAGAAAAATGCAGAAAAAAGCGAAGTTATCTATGCACGATGAAAACATGAATACAATATAAACACAATCACCAGTAAGGCGATTGTATACGCGATAGTTGGTGGGAGGTACTGCACGATTCACAGCGACGAGGAAGGAGGAACCATGGGAGGAACATAACAGATAAGAACAGAGGGAGACGAGATGAAAGTGGAAAGCAGGGAACACTATGGATGGTGGGAGACAGGTGAGGAGTTAAAAATGGGTAAGGAAGGGGCGAGAAAGACAAAATAGACTGACGGGTTTGGAATAGAAAGCTCGAGCATGAATGTGAAAAGACAAGGAGGCGCAAGAGATAGACGGAGACAGTTAAAAGAAGGTAAGGAAGCCGAGAGAAAAACAAAATAGACTGACGGGTTTGGAATAGAAAGCTCGAAAGAAGACAGGAAGACAAGCATGAAGACAAGGAGGAGCACGAGAGACAGCAAGAGGAGAGACAGGAGGAAGGGGGGAGGAGGTTTAGAGGACAGAGGTCGAAGGTCAATAGGGCAAGCAAGGTCTCGTAGTGCCATTTTTCACCCTGTCTGATATCTGTCTAAGACTTAAACTTGCAGCAGAGGAGCAGAGGAGGCGCGTCGCTACTCCGGATTTAAGAGTTTAGTTCCTGTTTCCCAATGGACGGTGGCTGGTTGGGGACGGGGAAGCGGCCAGAATGTTGATGTGCCTCTGCCTATATACATGTCACGGCCGGTAATGGGCAGGAGCCTGAACCTCTTACGTGATGTAAATGTTAAAAAATAGAGCTTGATGACACGTGTGGTCCATGGTGGTGACTGTGAGAATTTTTGTGACAGTGTAATGGTGATATTCTTGAGGTTTTATTTCTTTTGTCGTGTGTGTGTGTGTGTGTGTGTGTGTGTGTGTGTGTGTGTGTGTGCGTGTGTGTGTGTGTGTGTGTGTGTGTGTGCGTGTGTGTGTATGTGTGTGTGTGTGTGTGTGTCAGCTCCACTCACACCCTCACTTATATTTCAGTTGATTAATAGTCGTTACTCCAAGTTAGAATACAAAGGACACAGATTAGGATGTAGCAGCAACTTTGAGCGAGGAACGCAAAAAAAAAAAGTATTAAAATCATACAACCGATTCCTCGCTAACGTGTAAACAGTGCGCCTCATTAATACTCATCCCGCACGCCACAACACCACTCTGTAAGACACTTGGGTGCTGACCAGACAACATTTCATCACAAACACTCTCTGTGCAGCTGGTGTACCTTCAGAGAGAGAGAGAGAGAGAGAGAGAGAGAGAGAGAGAGAGAGAGAGAGAGAGAGAGAGAGAGAGAGAGAGAGAGAGAGAGAGAGAACACAATCTCACATCCACCCGACCTTCCCCTCCATCAGCAGAACACACTGAGAGACTGAGGTATAAACTGACTGTAGTATAAAGTCTGTGTGTGTGTGGTAAATGTCTGGTATAAAGTGACTATAAGATAAAAGTATAACTAACCGAATTATCTTGAGGTCTGTGCTTACCGCTGCCACAAAGAAACTCAGCGACAGAACAACAGTTTCGCAGAACATCAAAGGCGGACTATTACGATTTTATGCTTCAAGGAAAACATTGTTCCTGAAAGAGTAAATGACTTGTACTTACGCGCACCGCCACAGCCCACAACGAGGACTCTCTTGAAGGGATGAAACGCCCTTTCTTTACTAATCTAATCTTTTCAGGTCGTAGAGGGAAAAAGGGCTCCGATGTGGAAGAAAGGGTTACAAGATTTGGTTCACGTAATAATAAGAACATCAAAGAAACTTGAATCTCTTCTTAAAAGATTCTAACAAAGAAACATCGAACGACCACAAGGAGGTTCAGTCCACCCTAAAGGAATTAAAAAGCGAAAATGGGAGAAAAGCGCCATTCACGGACTGCCGGAGGCGGGTCCTCGACGATCAAAGACAGATATGATTATTTCGAGGCTATGTCGGGTTCTCCAGCTTCTCTTTCCTTTACAGATATAGAATTGGGGACTCTTAGGACCGAATATACTACTCTGTGAAGGGCGGGAACACTCATTAACTGCCATCACAACATTGGGTCTCCGCGCTGGCCTGGGTCCTGGGAGGGCGGGTTGTGGGCACCGCCAGGTATGCCGAGGGCTGCTTCCCATCATAACAAAACATGACTCCCCCAAAGATATCGTCAAAGGACCTACTTATGACAGGTTTTGAAAGATCGTACAGGATAGTAACATATTTGAAAAGCTTCCCTAACAAAGCATCAGTTACAAAACAAGGCCTGTATATTGTTTCCCGAGTCCCACACTCAGAGAGGCGGGGGACAATGCTTGCCTCTGATACTTGTGTCGTGCCTTTCAACGACTGGCGGCCACGGCTTCCTCCCTCCCCCTCGATGTCGTGGTGGTGGGAGCATTAAAGGGTTTTCCGTCCCGCCCAGGTATTCGGTGATCTCTCTCACGATAGCATCTCGCCCGACCTCTGCGTCGAACTCTGAATTGGAGTGGCTTTGATATCATCAGAGCGCCCGACGTGAATTCATGTGGGGACGCCACTGACCTCTAGCGGCGACCGCGGCGGCTCCTCACCCGCGGAAGGACGCCTTGGGTGTTGACTGGAGGAGCAAGGCTGATGTGAGGCGCGGCGCAAAAGTTTGGTCACCCTGAAAATCAAGTCGATGCAGCGATGGAATAAAAACTTGTAGCCTTATTAATGCGTGTTCCGGGACGGCCTGAGAGCCGGCCAGGCGGTGGTTCCCTAATCCTGTGGGAGTTTTTTGTGCCGCCTACTCCAGTTCCTAACCCTTTCTGTCAAACCCGCATTAAGATATGCTCCGATAACGTCAAAATCGTTTTATTGATGTGGGGAACACATTTCTGCTACCACACTCTGTCAAGATGTTTCTTTTTTTCCACTCACGAAGTGGAAATATTTTTACTTGAAGGAGCAACAACACGTTTGCTTGTTCATGGTTTGGTATTCTCTACCACACATTTATAATACGCGTACACTTATTCCCACTTATGCTACAACAAAAATTCTTGGCACGACAACTAACACTATTGATGATAAATTTGCATACAAGCCGCCATCCTGCACCATCACAACACGAGTGATGGCGCCTCGGCACCATCATGAACCACTTACCTAGCCTCAGCTTCAGGTAGATCTGCAGCAGCGGCGACATATCCTTTTGGGGCTGTTCATCACTCATGGCGCGACGCGGGGCGGCCACTGACGGCCAGCAACGAACTGACTTTGAACTATGACAGACGCGTTAAACGGTGAACTACATCGACGATTAGAAACTACTTTCAATAATAGGCATGACGCGATAAACTATAAAAAGACTAGATAGTAACACAGGACGACCGGACTAGTTGACTCACTGCCACGCAAAACACAACCACTGTGACTCCTTGACTTGGAAGCATCAGTGAGGGACCCGCACGTGGCGCAGCGGACGGGCACGCAGGGGGATCGATAACACGCCCTCTTGCCCCTCGCACCCTCACCACACAAGCACAATATTCCAACGATAAACACTTCAACTTTTCCTGCACATCAGTCAACACTTGAGTCACTTATTGAATCTTATTTTCTTATGTTCTTATGTCACCCGATGAGATGTGAGCGTTGTCTTTCCTCTCGTAACTATGACCCGTCAGGGTGGCATGGTTGGTAGAGTCGTGAACTCGCGTGCAGAGTCCCTGCATTCGGTCAGCGGTTCGAGTCCACCAAGTTCGTCCTGGCGTGGTGGCGCTTTGTATAGTCAATAACCTTGTAGTTGGTACTTGCAAAGTGTCTAGATAGGATCTAAGTATCTTATCTTATCTCGTAACTATGAATGGGCGTGAGTGTGTTGATTGGTGATTGAGTGTTCAGTGGTGGCAGTACGCAAGGCCACAACGACACCACCATCACCACGACACAAGCACGAGTGAGCGGGTCTTGTCGGCCGTTGCTCTACAACTCACCAGTCGTCGTTATGACTTTCCAGGATCTGTCAAGTCACGAAGCCCATAATACCCGGTTCTCTACGAAAGGAGAAAATCTAGAGACCTTTTTTTTTCTCTCTTCCTTCTCTGTGTGACCCTTTACCGCTCCTCCTCTCCTCTTCTCTCCCTCCCTGCCCGCCTCTCCCCTCCCAGTTAAGTCCCTCCCACTTACCTCGTGCTGGCTTCTCCCGCCGTAAACCCTTCCATATCCCCCCAAAAGAAGGCCAACCCCCTCCACCTACCATTTAATGTCTGGGTCAGGATTGGTGGAGATTTAAACCCCCTCCCCCCTCCACCTCTTATACCCGAGGCCACGACGAGACTTTCCTTCGACGGCAAGAAAACTGAAAATTTCCCAGGGATGAAAAAAATAGGCCCTTTAAAAATACATAAAAAAGGGTTTCAATATTTGGGAAAAAATGTGGCAAAAAAGGGAGAAAAATTTAAAGTCCAGTAGATGCGGCCTGTGTGATGGTAATGAGAAGCCGTTGAGCAATTAAAGCCTCTTGACGAGAGGTTCTGACGGTGCAAAAACAACAATAGTGTTTCTCTGTCGTCCATATCTTGTGTGAATGTGGCGACGTGGTGGGAGGGAGAGGGTTTTGAGCATTGTCTTGTGCGTGCATAATACCGCATAACTCTGTGACCAAAAAGGGGGAGTGAGGCATTGGCAGAGGAATCCAGAGATGGTCAGGGAACAGCGTGAAGCAGACTGGGAGAGGGAGGGAAGGAGAGAGAGGAGGGAAAGGGTATAGAAAAGGAACATACAGTAGGCTATACCCATTCCTATCTTCCTTACTTTTCATATACCGTCCACAAACTACACAAACTACAAACCATCTAACTTATTCCACACAGAACTAATATCACCACCATCACCACGTCTACCCTTCACACCTAAAGAATGAAAAAATTCCTGGACACAAAATTCCCGTCACAGACCAGGTTATGAAGGTCTGCGGTAACTCGGCGTCCAGTAGTCATTAATCTCTTTAATTTTTTTCCCCTGCTGCCCTGGTCCGGGTGTACTGCCTCCCTCCCTCCCTCCCTCCCTCCCTCCCTCCCAGTGGTTGGCGGCCGCAGTCGACACTACCGCCTGATAACATTGACAATCTAGGGTCCCCGCGGCCACTCCCATTACCTCCCCTCCACCATATCCTCCCGCCATCAGCCTCCCGCCCTAACCCTTCCCTCTCCTCCTCCCTCCCGTTATCCGTCTTCCTTCTTTCCTCCTCTTCCCGCCATCCACAGCATCCTGCATCCACCCATCCACCACCCTCCTCTTCCTTCCCTGCATGCGGTCAAAATTCCACTCTTTCTCCACTTCCACTACTATCCCACCACTTTGGTTTCCCTATCCTTTATATCTCCCAAAACACACTCGCTCCTTTCTCACTCCTTGGACTTCGCTCCTCTTCCCTATATCCTCCCCTATCCCTTCTCCCTCTCCCTATCTCCTCCCTCCTTCAACAAGCCTTTCTTCCCTTCCTACCCTTCAAGGTTTGTGGTTTGTCACTATTAAACATGTGAATTGAATGGGATGTGTGTGTACCCTGCTTGCCCACAAAATGCAGACAGACGCATCTATACTGATCCACTTAAAGCAGTCTCAGCTATATACATGGGTGTGTGTGTGTGTGCCGCCTTCCTTTGTAACTGTTCTTATACATGGCTAATAAAGTATTCACAGCACTGACGGCGACGCATCCATTACCATTTATGTAACACTGCGGTCTCTGTCTGCTAACCACTGGAAATATACAACGGTAAAAAAGAAGAGCTATGTAGAGGACAAGTCTGACAAGTATCGTGTAATTTAAGCAGCAGCCTTCGGAATGGCAACAGTTGACAGCGGGACACGACACACTCCAGCGTCCAGGACTTGGCAGCGACAGTTATTATGAGTGGATTATATAAGACGTGGATATCCGCCCCACCCGCTGAGGCTGTCACGGCTCGCGTATATGGGGGGGATTATCCGCTTCACTTCACTTCCGATTGATGAGTGTAATGCAATAATAGGAAATAAGGTAAAGGATTTAAGGGTATCTTCCTCTACTTGGCCAGGCGGAACAGAAGTGTGTAACGAGGTGTATAGGTAAAGGCGGAAGTATATAGAGTACTTGTGATAAAAAACGACCATATTTATGCAGCGTGATTCCATTGTAGTTGGATCCTGGGAGGTGAGCTTCGACACAGAGACGTAGGGGAGTTAGGAAGAGACATACATTTATGACTTTATGCGGGCTTTTTGTCACTTTTTCCCCCTTGGCCAGTCCTTTGTGATGTAAAAAAAAAAAGCCTGTATGGTTGAAGAAAATAAGGAGTCATCGTAAAACAACACTCTTGAGTATCGATCCCTCAATAGCCTGCTAGTTTTACTGTAGAATAGAAGGGAAATCACTGCCTGGGGACTGCGTGTGTGTGTGTGTGTGTGTGTGTGTGTGTGTGTGTGTGTGTGTGTGTGTGTGTGTGTGTGTGTGTGTGTGTGTGTGTGTGTGTGTGTGTGTGTGTGTATGTATGTGTGCTCTCCAAACACTGTCGGGCACTCTTGGGACATTAAAGCTCATATATGGTGAATTTACGACACGAGAAATGGCAAAATCTATACAACACAACGTGATACATTACACTCCACGGCAAACCTCAAGGGATATACAACGTTCATAACATATGGATGATTGAAATGCCATGTTCTAGCCGCGCGTATGTAATATTATGGGAATGTGAGAGAACAGGACGGGAGAACGCGGAGGATGTTCTCACCCCACAACCTTCCCGCCCACTCGCTCCGGCCTGTGGTATTCCGATCTTATGTTTTCCCTTATGACTAGTTACAGGGATATTTACGGACGATGGGACCCAGATAATGGAGCAAATACCCACAATTCCGCCGCATTACCGTATAGGGAGGGACATGAAGGGGATATTGCAGCCAGATGCCGTGAATGTGCCCGGATGTGTGAAATCATCCAGAGAGGATTACTGAAACATTTCCGATTGATTCAGAAGTTTCGATGACTGACTTACCTAATGGAGGCAGGTGACTAGCGGGGCTCGAGCGCTGGGCCGCGACACCATGGACTAAAGGCCACTGTGTTCCAGACGACTGATTAATTGTGTGATTGCTGCATTGATTGAAGTTATTACATGTGACGTCGTTAGTTTGTTATACATTCTTCCGGCGTCGATTAATAATAATGATCTCACACATAAAAAAGGAGACACTGAATTCTAATTATCAATTGAATGACACACCAAGACGGCTAAAACAATGATGTAATATGACTAAATAAGGAGCAGGAGGATGAAGGGGAGGAGGAGGAGGAGGAGGAGGAGGAGGAGGAGGAGGGGAGGAGGAGGGGGAGGAAGTGGGAGAGCCCGTCAGCCTTCCTCCGGGCGCTGCGTGGCAGGGTTGTTGTGTCGGTGGCTGTGAGGACGTGACTGCCTGACGCTGCTCAATATCCATCACTTCCTTGGTCATGTTCCTGCGTGCCCTGATGTCCAAACCTGTCCTATTCATGTCCTATACTCGTCCCTTCTTTATATTCTTATTTATTCCTATGACTTCTTTTGTATTCAATTACTATTTTGTAATTTTAAGTATATTTATAATGTTCTTTTTCTAGTGGTACTTCAGTTATGGTGGTGGTGATTGTGGTGGTGTTTTGATGTCTCTTCATAACCCAGTCCACAGAGAGATCCAATCCTGCCTAACAGTGCCTATAGACCTTCCCTGCCCCGTCAAAGAGTTTCAATCCCTTACCAAGAAGCTCCCACACTGATTTCCAACAACCTGGATATCAATAATGTCTGCTCGCCACTGCTCACTTCCCGTCTGCATTATGTGTTGTCTCTAGAATTGGTAGTCGTAATATAAATAACACATACGAAGAAGTTTCTGAGTTATGCGAGTCTTACTTTGCTCCGGGAATAACTATTTGATTATTAGCCGTGACAAAATAAATAGGAAAGAATAAAAAATAGAAGTACATATTATACGAAGGTTGAATTCCTCTCGAGCATAAAATTTAGTTGGGTGAAATATACAGAGCCAGATTATAATGGACATAAATTCCTGCTCTGAGGATAAACTATTGTGTTTGTGTCAGCCACGAGAACGGACGTTGTTGTTGTTGTTGTTGCTCAAGTTATTGTTGTTATGGTGGTGGCAATGGTGGTGGTGGTGGTGATACGATGATAATTACAATATAAATGATAATACTAATACTGATAATAATGATAATATTTACAATAAAAACAATAAAAATATGAATAAAAATGATAATAATAATAATGATAATAATAATAACAATAACAATAATAATGAGTCTGACAATAATGAAAAGAGTTATTACAATGTTCATACTAAAGGTTACGCTAATAGCAATAAATGACTTCTAAAGCGTCCTCCTTCTGCTGTCTTTGTTATGCGGCGAAAAAAAAACATAATCATCGCACTACAAATAATAATAATAATAAAAAAAATAATAATAACAACCACAACCACAATAGCAACAATTAACTGATCACAAAACACAAGCGTAGCACAGCTGGCCTCATCCCCCCCCACCACCATCCCCCCTCACCACCACCACCACCACCACCAACCACCACCACCACCACCACTACCCCCCCTCCCCCCCCTCGTCAGCCGCGCTAAAACGCTGACACATCAAAATCAATCATGTTTGAAATTTGAAGGAAGACGGATCAAGCCGCCGGTAATGGGTTATTTGGGCGGGCGGAATTTTTGGCCGAGGGAAGGGCGCTCGAGAAACTGTATAAAAAAATAGGAATCTCAGGAACGAAGACCATGTAACAACGGCTGATTTATAGGTGAAGTTTGTGTGTACCGAAAACTCTCTTTTTTTTCCCGCTGTGTGTACATACATATGGTTACTTTGTATACGCATGAATTAACTATTGATAAAATGTAGTTGGTAGATAGTTTAAAGAAGGGAAGAGATGTGTTTTGTGATAGCCAGATGACTTTTAATTGCCGAGGCGGAGGGAGGGACTCTATACCAGTTGTTTCGGGCGAGGCGGCGGCGGGAACATCGCGAATATGGTTGGCGACTCGAGGGGAAAAAAATGCACTCAGACCACCCGCTCGCTCCTATGACGCGGCCTCGGGCTCAGCTGTCCTCCGGGTTAAAACTGTTTCCATTCTGCTTCTTTCTCCTCCCATTTTATTCTATTTTCCCTCCGCGCGAGGCTAAACCCTTCATTGCCAGGACCTGCCTTGTCCCCTTCGCTCCCAGGACCCTCCACCCTCCCTCCCTGCCCTTCCCTTGCCCCTCACAGCCGCCGCAGGTACCCAGCCTCCCCTCACCCCCCTCCCCTCACCCCCTCCCCTCATCCCCACCGCCAGCCCCACCAAACACACACAACGTCAACCTGTGACCAACAAGCTTCCATTTCTCAGTTTTTGATGTAAAAGAGGATATATAAGATGATGTTGCTGAGAATACTGACTCCTGGACGGTATAAAGTGTGTGTGTGTGTGTGTGTGTGTGTATGTATGTGTGTGTGCGTGTGTGTGTGTGTGTGTGTGTGTGTGTGTGTGTGTGTATGTGTGTGTGTGTGTGTGTGTGTGTGTGTGTGTGTGTGTGTGTGTGTGTGTGTGTGTGTGTGTGTGTGTGTGTGTGTGTGTGTGTGAGCACCCAACGGGATGTCCAGACTCCCCCCCCCCCCACACGTACCTGTAACCTTCCCATGTACCCCTTTTCCCGCCCTCAGTCACCAAACACCACATTATTTTCCTAATACTCGAGCAAATAAGTAAAAATTATAAAATGTTAAAAAATGCACAGAGCTTCGAGAGACAGTCATGATTTCAGTCGTAAAAAATAAGTTTAGGGCGTAATTCTGAGCGGTGATAAATAAAGACAAGGTGGCAACACACATTTACCCTTTCTTTCCCGAAGCTAGGGAACGGAGGGGCGGCTCGCGATGGGGGAGAAAAGGAAAAAAAAAGAGGGTATAGAAAAAAAAGCTCAAACTTAATTCAGTGATACAGAGCCCAGTCAGCCCCTCCAACTGAGCCTCCACTCGACATTATTTCTCAAGTCCGGCAGAGTGAGAAGGAAACTGCAGGCGGTGGAGAAGTGAAGGAGGAAAACAAACAAAAGAAGAATAAAAGAGAATACAATAAAAGTGAAAGTGAAAGAGGAAGGAACGAAAACCATATACTATTATCACCACAACTATACTACTACTACTACTACTACTACTACTACTACTACTACTACTACTACTACTACTACTACTACTACTACTACTACTACTACTACTACTACTACAACAGCAACCATTACCACCACTATTACTATTATTACTACTACTACTACTACTACTACTACTACTACTACTACTACTACTACTACAACAACAACCATTACCACCACTATTACTATTACTACTACTACTACTACTACTACTACTACTACTACTACTACTACTACGTACTACTACTACTACTACTACTACTACGTACTACTACTACTACTACTACAACAACTAACTACTACTACTACTACTACTACTACTACTACTACTACTACTACTACTACTACTACTACTACCACTACTACTACTACTACTGAAGAACAAGGAAATACATGGATAAGGAACACTGAAGATGATAAGGATAAGAATTGGGGATGATAATGAAAAGGAGGAAGAGGAAGAAGAGGAAAACATGGAAGGAAACATTTGAAACATTTAATAATCGCCGCAGAAATACAGGAAGGAGGAACGTTATAGGTGAGACAAGAAGCGGCAAGGTATACAGGGTAAGGTAGGTAGGGTGTCGGCAGTCAATGTATCTGTGGCAACGAGCGTCAGGCGGCGTCAGCACAGGTGGGAAGAAGACAGGTGAGCCGTGAGTGCGCCATCTGTGGGTCGCCATCGCTCGATATTCCTTTCACGGGCGGGATAATGAGTAGCGGTGAGGAATGGGTCGCAAATGAGTCTCCTCGCCCTGCCGCGCCGCTGGAGTTTATCGGGAAATTGACGAACGGTTGTAATTTTAACTGCGAGGGGACAGGGTGTAGGTACTGAGGGGAGGGAAGGAGGGAAGGGGGGGGGAGGTTTTCAGACAAAGAGATGGCTGAATATTGTTGAACATGACGAGGCGATGTGTGTGAATCAAAGGGAGAAAGAATACAGTCCTCGGTTTAGTATGCAGGACAAGGGAGGATAAATTAGAATAACAATAAAGGGATGTGTCAGAAAAAAATCGATGCTTGAGAACGAAAATACAAAGACGGCTCGACGAAAATGCATAATTATAGTTTTTTGTTTGTATTAAAAACCCTCGGTGCTTTAAAGGATACAAAAAAAGGGATGCGGCGTTATCTGCTTTTCTGGCCTCGTATAACCAAGAAGACTCGCACCGCCACACCTGGACTCATACATTTTAAAATACTAGTTCGGGCTCATTTCGACATCTGGTGACGCGCGGAGTGAGAGAAAAAAATATCATAACCGCTTGTGTCGCAAAAGTTCACAAAGGGTTCGCCAAGACTGTAAGGATCTCAGGCGACCCTCAAAAGTGCTACATCCTGGAGTGCCCTCACCCTTTCCCTCACCCCTTCCCTCGCCTCTTAAAATGGATCACCTCAACGGAAACACCCTTTTTTTCATTATTATTTCACAGGGCAAAACTCACACACACACACACACACACACACACACACACACACACACACACACACACACACACACACACACACACACACACACACACACACACACACACACACACACACACACACACACACACACACAGGAGGAGGTGAAGGAGGGAGGGTGAGACGTTGCTCCAGTTTAAAAAATCTTGTAGGTAATCAGTTTAAATTTTCTCATAGGAAGAGTGGTCACTTCCTTCCGACGTCACACGCAAAAAATGGCTGCGGCGAGGAGGAAAGTGGGTCTTGGGTGCAGCGGCTGTTAGGGCGTGGAGTGCTTGGGCCGCCGCGGGTAAGGGTTAACCTGAGCATATGCGAACCGTTGGCTGGTGTGTGTACTAACCTTTCTTTCCCTGGGAGCAAAGAGTTGGCGGCACTTTACGCGCTCGGCCTAAGTCGTTTTTGTATCGGCTTCCCTTCATTAGGAATTCCGCAGTTTTTGTGGAAAGCCTTTTGGCCTGGGCCGCGGCGGGATACAAAGCTGGAAAAGGGGAAGCCTATCCGCCCTCCACAGATTCGCGGATTCTGATAGTTCCATTCCGGGCTCGAGAGGGACGGAGAGGAAGGGTGGAAAAAAGCTACTATGTGAAATATGTTAAAAGACCTGCAAAAAAATAAAAAGAGAGAGAAAGAATGAGAGAAAAACGTATCTTCATTCATCACCATCACGACGCGAAGGAAGGTTAACATGTCTTACATTTCACTATTTAGCGTGATTCTCTTAACTCTTTTACGCAACGTTCGGTATATAGACTCTTTTAGTATAGAGGAATAGTGGGTGAGGTTGAAGCGAGTGACATTCCCTGCGGCGACGGTAACTCGGGAACGTTTGCACAACTGATATTTCTGGGAGGGCAAAAAAGAAGTCAAAAAAAGAGAAAAAAAGATCTCCGTGGTTCGCCTGCAGCTGAACTTATAGACCAGCAGGAGACATGCGCGGATCCAAGCCAAATATTGAGATTGCTGAAAAAGGAGGGGAGAGAGAGAGAGAGAGAGAGAGAGAGAGAGAGAGAGAGAGAGAGAGAGAGAGAAGAGAGAGAGAGAAAGAGAGAGGAGAGGGAAGGATCAAGACATCGGCGACCCAACAAACAGACGGCCGCTCCTACAGTCTCCTGCCTCCTGTCTCACTGACGAAAAGGGAGAAAACGTAAATAAAAAGTAAAAAGAAAAAGAAAACGTAATCTAAGTTAAAGAATTATGAGAAAACCCCCCACATATTTAAGCGGCGAGAAAATTTGCGTGCAGGGAGGAGGACTAATGGGATGATGTTAAGCTGGAAAACGCAAATAAATAGGAAAAAAGAAAAAAGGAAAACGTAATACAAGTAAAAAATAATGAAAAAAACACATATTTTAGGGGTGTGAAAATTTGTCTGTTGGGAGGAACCTTACTAAGTGCCTAATGGGATGATGTTGAGGTGGAAATGACGAAGGGGGCGACGAAGGTGAGGGAATTGTGGAAGGTCAACATTGTGGCGTGTGGGGAGGCGTGCTCTCTCTCTCTCTCTCTCTCTCTCTCTTCTCTCTTCTCTCTCTCTCTCTCTCTCTCTCTCTCTCTCTCTCTCTCTCTCTCTCTCTCTCTCTCTCTCTCTCTCTCTCTCTCTCTCTCTCTCTCTCAGTACCCCCGCCACCACGCCCTTCGTTTACTCCCTATCACAAGTCTTCCCCGACGCGAACAATGGCACGGTCTTATGGCAATGTAGTTTTTTTTTTCTGAAGTCAGATCACAAGTATTGTTTGCAGGTACAGACAGACACTATCATCATCCCGTGAGGACAGTCTTATAATAAATGTCAGTGATTTATTGTATTGCTGTCCTAATCATATTCTTTAAATAGAAGGTATTTAATTTACTTATGCATGCACGTTTTTCTTCCCTGCCACGACAACACATCTGCAGCAGCCCGACACACGAAGTCAGGTGCTATGGGACGCCTTTCTGAGTAGGTGTTGGTGCCAGGCCTATCATTAGTATAGTGGCACGCCGGTTCAAGGGCCATTCGTGCGGATGTGTTAATAACTGCCTATTCTTGAACTATCTCTTAGTACCTGAAATTGCATGGAAACCTTCACTCTTCATCGCCTGAGTGACTCCTGAGACAGATATTAAGTTAAGCATCAGTTTAATATCTGAGCTGAAGCAACCCGGAAAAAAACAGAGAAGAAGGTAAGGGAAAGATTGAAAGGAGTGGGAGAGACAGAAAGGGAAGAAGAGAGGAAAGACTGACACACTGGATCGTAGAGATAAAGGCTACAGAAGAAAACAGAAAGAGACAGAGAAGACAGGACAAAACAGAGAAGGCAGGAAAAGATTGAAAGGAGTGAGTAAAGGAGACAGAAAGAGAAGGAGAGAGGCAAGGCTGACATGCTGGATCGTAGAGGTAAAGGCTGCGTTTAGGAAAAGGGTGGGGCAAGGGTTGTAGGGAGTGAGATGGAGGGGGAGGAGGGAGGGGATGAAGAGAGGTGAGTGGGGAGGTGGGGAGGCATGGAAGGATAGGGTGAGGGAGGGAGGAAGGGCGGCCAGCACAGGAGGGCACAGGAGGGGAAGGCGAGCTGGTGTCCGGTGTTTGAACAAGTACTTAGCGGCTCTGAAATAACAAGTCCCAATCCGCACGAAGGTCCTCGCTTTGCCTCATCCTCCAAGGGAACCATTTTTCACAGAAGGACGAATTTCTTTTTTAGTTTTTTCCTTCTCTTCTTTTCTTTATCTCATTCTAACCCATGGGAATACTTGGAGATAGAGTGAGAGTGAGTGAGTGAGTGAGTGAGTGAGTGAGTGAGTGAGTGAGTGAGAGAGAGAGAAGAGAGAGAGAGAGAGAGGAGAGGAGAGAGAGAGAGAGAGAGAGAGAGAGAGAGAGGAGAGAGAGAGAGAGAGAGAGAGAGAGAGAGAGAGAGGAGAGAGAGAGGAGAGAGAGAGGAGAGAGAGGAGAGAGAGAGAGGAGAGAGAGAGAGAGAGAGAGAGAGAGAGATGAAGAGGAGGAGAGAGAGAGAGAGAGAGGAGAGAGAGAGAAGAGAGAGAGAGAGAGAGAGAGAGAGAGAGAGAGAGAGAGGAGAGAGAGAGAGAGAGAGAGAGAGAGAGAGAGAGAGAGAGTCTTAGATATATTTACTACTGTGCCCTTCTTGAGTACATAAGGAGAAGGACGAGGAGAAGAGAGAAAGTAAAGACTGCAGTAAAACAAGCATGCCAAGAAAAAAATCTGAAAAGAAATACAAAAACAAGAGACCATGCAGTAAGTCGAAGAAATAGAACAGGACAAGAGCGTACATACTTATTCTTATTTCATGAAGACAGCAAATGAAATCAGTTATACCTCCTCGCCTCCCCCCCTTCAAGGCTCACCTCACCCCACCCGATCCCTCCCCTCGGCCCCGTCCCGCCCCATCATCACCACAACCACCCCCACCACCTCCGCCTGGACACTCTCGTTCTATCTCAATTATAAACACGACATACGCACATACTTCCCCGGGCTAAGTTCTGTATATCGCTCAGTTAACATCGCAGACGAGTACCTTAAAACCATCATGTCGGCAGCTGTGTCGTAAATTTTGTGTCGGTAAATTGCGAAGGGAGGGAGGGAAGGAGGGGTGGAAGGAGGAAAGGAAGGAGGGAGGGAGGGAGGGAAGGAAGGAAGGAGGGAGGGAGAGAAGGAGGGAGAAACAAAGGGAAGGACAGATGGGGGGAAAATATAACATAATTAGTCTGTCGGACAATCCTAATGATGCTTTGATATCAAGATTCATTGAACAACGCCAGAAAAAACCCACCTTTCCCTATTTTCTTTTTCTAGAATATCTCTTATGAAGTTGTCAAATGTATTGCAGTTCTATCTCAAAGGAACATTATCACAGTTTTCAGAGTTTCTACATGTAATAACAAAGAGCTTACTGGATCCTTTACTTGTTCATTAGTGTCCTGAGTCGAGGAATACCATGAACCCCTTGAGGCCCAGAACATAATTTCCATTGTAATTTGGCTACCATTAGACTAACTTAATGAATGTAAGCAATATTCTATGGATATGAGGCTTTTTTGTTAATAACCTTGTCCTAACTATTACGGTAAAAAGACAAATTTTCGGAAAATTTTGGCTAAAGCAACAAGAGCGAGCCTTGTAGTAGCAAAGGTTGTGAGTGTTGGCCGTGAAGGTTTTTTCAGTGTGTGTGGCTAGTCGATGCCTGTGTGTGTGGGGGTTTGTGTGTGTGTGTGTGTGTTGTGGTGGTGTTGTGTGTGTGTGTGTGGGGCCAGCCAGGGTCATATTACCATATCGGCCCCGACGCTGCTGTAAAAGACCCGCAGTTGCAAAACAAGATCAATATTGGCCTCCGCGTCCTGGCTGGTGTCCGCGGTCATGTCTGTTGCTGCCCTTGCCTCTACCCTGATGCCTGGCACTCGTTTTTATGCTGTCTCCCACTACCTTTGTTGATTCGCTCGTCTATGTAACATTTGACTTATCTGCCTGTGTGTGTGTGTGTGTATGTGTGTGTGTTGTGTGTGTGTGTGTGTGTGTGTGTGTGTGTGTGTGTGTGTGTGTGTGTGTGCCGTGTGTGTGTGTGCGGGTGGGTGGTCATATCCGACTATTATTGCAAACATTAATTTCTTGCTTGTTTACCACATTGCATTTATATGGTATCATGTTTTCTTTACACTATTTATTTTCCTACGGGTCATAGGATTCTCTCTCTCTCTCTCTCTCTCTCTCTCTCTCTCTCTCTCTCTCTCTCTCTCTCTCTCTCTCTCTCTCTCTCTCTCTCTCTCTCTCTCTCTCTCTCTCTCTCTCTCTCTCTTCCGCAACAGAGTAACAATGAGAACTGACGGAGGGCAAACAGGCGCGTCCTGCTCACGAAAGAGAGAAAGAGAGAGGAAGAGAGAGAGAGAGAGAGAGAGAGAGAGAGAGAGAGAGAGAAGAGAGAAGAGAGAGAGAGAGAGAGGAGAGAGAGCGACAGAGAGAGAGAGGCGAGAGACGAGAGCGAGAAGCGAGAGCGAGAGAGAGAGGAGAGAGAGAGAGAGAGAGAGAGAGAGAGAGAGAGAGAGAAGAGAGAGAGAGAGAGAGAAGAGAGAGAGGAGAGAGAGAGAGAGAGACCACGGCACAATATGCTTAAGAAAACAGAAACGTCTTGAAGGGGGCAGAGAAAAGGGAAAACGCGGACCATTTTTAAACTTCAGAAACTAATGTAAATGAATATATAATTAGCTGTCTTGTAATGAAATACCTCGTGACATGTTCTCGGGGAGCAAAGACCTTGACGGCTGACGTGCATAGGAGTGATGGGGAAGGAGAAGGGGTTGAAAGGGGGGAGGGGAAGGGAAGGGGAGAGATGGGATACCTTGCAGGATTGATGGGAGGATCCGTGACGGGGTGGATGGGGTTAGGGGGAAGGGGTTAGGAGAGGAAAGAGAGAAAAAGAGAGAGAAGAGAGAGGAGAGAGGAAGAGAGAGGAGGAGAGAGAGGAGGAGAGAGAGAGAGAGAGAAGAGAAGAGAGAGAGAGAGAGGGAAGGAGAGAGGAGAGAGAGAGAGAGAGGAGAGAGATGGAAGAGAGAGAGGGAGAGAGAGAGAGAGAGAGACGAGAGAGAGAGAGAGAGAGGAGGAGAGAGAGAGAAGAGAGAGAGAGAGGAGGGGGAGAGAGAGAGAGGAGGAGGGAGAGAGAGAGGAGAGAGAGAGAGAGGCGAGAGAGAGAGAGAGAGGAAGAGAGAGAGAGGAGAGAGAGAGAGAGAGGAGAGAGGAGAGACGAGAGAAAGAAGTCGATGAGGCTACCCTATAAGTAAAAAGAGTAGGGAATAAATTAAATCTTAGTGTTGAGGAAGATAATGTGATCAGGATCAGAAAGTCACCGGACAATACTGCCAGAACTCACTCCTATGATTATAAGTTTACAAGTTTATTGAGAAAAGGGTGGGGGGGGAATTACATAAAGGGGGGGGGCAAGTGTACAAGAGATACAGAAAAACAGAAATACAGTAAATAGACTAAGAATATTGATATGTTCCTTAAGATTGGGTCTGTGTTTGGGAGTCTCACGCCCTTAGAGTGCGCCTGGGAGGGTTGCCAGAAGCCGGGTGGAGGCTGGGCGAAGTAGCACTGCTATGCCCTTGTCGTTGGGTACTTTTTTTCTTTTTCTCTTGCTCGCTCTTTTTTTTTTTTTTTTTTTTTTACCTGGCTAGTTCTCAAATTTGACCAGCAATCACGAGGCGGTGTGCTAAATATTATCAGTCCAAAAATTTGACCCCGAAGACCAACAGCGAAGCGACTTTGATGGTAAACATGATAAGAATATTTATTGTAAGTGCAGAGTTGAGAAATTTAACCTGATTTTGATGTTGCAGATAACCTTCTGATGACATCGCCATAATATATACGTTTGGATTGTTTTCCCTCATCCCTTCTTGCTCATTACAACAAAAGTTCAATAATATCGTCTTGCAACAATTTAACTCATCCTCTGGCGATCCAAGCTCAAGGTAAAGCATCTGCAGGAGTCTCTGAGAAAGTCGCTGCTGTCGTGGTTGGAGCTTCGCTACTAAATCCAAAGGCAATTAATATACCCCATAAATTATCGCTTATACGAGCATTAAATATCTTCGGGTATTAGGAACAGACACAAACTTCCGACAGCACGATGATGGTATCGAGTGGGTATAAGAGGGATTATTGAATACTGAACAGATATCCTTGGAGTTATGTAGTTATAAGGGGAATCTTGCTGGACTACCATGCCCCGCGTCCTCCATGCCCGACACGTCCGCGGCCCTCTCGGTGACAGACTTCACAGGTAACGCTTGATGCCCTTCGTGTAAAAGTATGAAAGTATGTAGCTCTATATAAAGTTGTAACGTGTTTCCTTATAATTTCATTGTTTCTTTTCTCCCGATCTTGTTTTCTTGTCCCTGCTGTGAGTAAATCCTCTATCATTTGTTGTAATCCCATTGCGTCAGCGTAAAATTATGTAGTTCTAGTTGCAACGTTTCCTTGTGATTTCATTTGTTTTCTCCCTATCTTGTCTACTTATCCCTGCTGAGTAGATCCTCTAAAATTTGTTATAACCACATTGCGTCACCACCCGGTTATCTCTCTGCCCAATCGTCGCCGCAGTGCACATCAATACGAAGCCTCCTCTGCCTGTGCCCTTGCCGCGGCCACTCCATCCACCGCCCCGGGAATACTAAGTGCGGCCCAGTACACTCCCCTCCTTGGGCCGGGGTGACTTGTTGCATGAGCGAGCGGTCGAGGAAGGCTGCTCCCGGTGTGGGCTTATGAGGGAGATAGGGCAGGGTAGGAGGGATGAAGGGAAGGATGCAGGGTAGAACGTGGCTGAGGAATTCTAGAGTGAGGATTAAGAGCTATGAGAACAGTAGGCGTAGGGTGTTATAGGAAGGAAGGGAGGCTGCCGGGCTAAAGGGTTGCGGGGAGTTGTTGTCAGGTCGAGATGGGAGATGGGAGCTCCTACAACTCTCCTTTGTCTCGTGGATGCGCTGGAATGTTTTTGGCGGAGCATTGTCCCTCTTGGGGGTTGAACTGCGTTGACTCGTGATTAATTACTGGGTGAAGTGTAGATGGTGGAGATGGTCGGCGGGTGGCTAGCGATCTACGAGCACACCTGCAGCACAAGGCAGCACGGGTCCGGCCCAAGACAATGCTCCACTATGCGGTAAAGCGATGGGTGTGTTTTGATAATTTCAGCTCCGCAGTGACCACTGGGAGACCTCGGGCCCCGCCCTAAATTATGTAAATGACGTCAAGGAACAATACCCAATCAGAACCCCGCTGGGCAAGGGCCGTGTTGTGATTGGTGGCGGCGGTGCAAGAATGTGCATGCCGTAATGGTATCATAAGTCACGCTGAACGGGTGGTTTATTCTATTAATTGTTGTTAGTCGAGGTTAGATTGCAAAAGCTGGGGATCGCGATGAGAAAAATCCTTTAATTTCATGGATGAACAAGTCAGGTTTGGGGCGGTCATAAGCGATGCACGATTACCCTTGATGGGCCGAGGCTGCCGCCCAGGGGTACCAACCGCCCGCAGGCCTCCCTCACGCCCTCCCTCCTGCCCTAACTACCTAGGCTACCATTCCTTCGCTCCCTCCTGCCCTAACTACCTAGGCTGCCATGCCCTCCCCCAACCACCGACGCACAACCACCACCTGCTGCCATGATAAATACAAATATGCGTGCTGCCTACGTCAACAAAACATCCCTGTGGAGGCAGAGGTCGGCTACGAAACCCTCGAGAGCTTCGTGGCAGAAAAAAAGAGAGAAAGAAGAACTAAAGTATCGAACAGGAGGGAAGCGGCAGAGGCATCAGCAGGCAGGTCCGGCGGGCATTCCACAAGGTGATTATGTATGCCTTCCTGGCGCCCGGCGTGATGTGTGACAGGCCGTCCCATTACAGGCGTTAAGGACGACTTTTATAGTGAAGCTGCGAGGAAATGAAGCCATACAGAGTGGGACGAGAGGGAAGTGATGGACGCTCACGGATGACGAGGAAGGGTTTCACGCCTCACAGGGTCGAGGGTGGTGGTGGTGGTGGTGGTAGTGGTAGGGGTGGTGGTGATGGGTGTGGTGGTGGTGGTGATGGCGGTGGTGGTGGCGGTGGAAATACAAGAGACTCATACATTGCACTAAACAGTCAACCAAATAATAGTAATAATGAAAGTTTATGAAAGTGAAATTAGGTGGATATGATAACTACAATAAAGTGAAAGTCTAAGAAGAAAGAGTTAGTGATAAAACAGAGAAGTTAAACGAAGGTATGCTTGAAAGGAATACAGGTACACAAGACAAGGAGAGTCACACTGTGGCAACAATGGACAATAAAGAGGTAGAGAGAGAGAGAGAGAGAGAGAGAGAGAGAGAGAGAGAGAGAGAGAGAGAGAGAGAGAGAGAGAGAGAGAGAGAGAGAGAGAGAGAGAGAGAGAGAGAGAGAGAGAGGAGAGAGAGAGAGAGAGAGAGAGAGAGAGAGAGAGGAGAGAGAGAGAGAGAGAGAGAGAGAGAGAGATGAGAGAGAGAGAGAGAGAGAGAGAGAGAGAGAGAGAAAGAGGAGAGGCGAGGAGAGGTGAATATAAATAAAAAAGGACACTTACACTTAACTTAACACTTATACACACACACATACAAGTGGTATAGGCTTCAACGTAAAAAATAAATAGAAAATAAAAAAAGTGAAAAGAACCATGAGCATTAAGGGAGCATAAGGGTGTGTAGGCGTGTATAGGGCGTTCCTTATTCCGCTACGGTGTTGGCTGTTGGGTCTTAGCGTCGTGGAAGACGTTGAAGACCCAGGAATGTTTCAACACGGGCAAAGCAAATGGCTAATAGTTATCAAAGGCTGCGACCATTGTGGCGGAGTTTGCTCATTGAATAGTGCATTGTCCGTCTGGTGTACGGAGCGTTAAAAATCCATATTGTGTACACAGTGCCGAGTTTGGCGAGCACTATCCGCATTGTGTGGCGCTGCGACGTGTGTGCACAGCTATTGAGCCTTGCCCGCCCGGACCACGGACCGCGGGCACCGCCAACCCCCCTGCAAATAGCTAAATGATCTCCGCTAGCCCGTGGGAGCCGCTCAGCCCACCCTACTTCCCCTATCCCTCCGCCTCATCCCTCCCCTCCCACGCATTTTTTCCTCATGCCCGTCTCGTCCTCCGAAGCCACTCATCACCACCTCTTTCCCCATACATTTTCATTTAATTACTTCAAGCTTCATGTCGTCCTTCCTATACTTCAAATCACTTCCCATTAATAATATTGTTATAATACTCATTATTATTTTTTTGTTCTCTGCTCCTTGCCTGCACGACAGAAGTAAAGAGAAATTATTATTAGCAACACTGGTTTCCAAGAGTCAGAAGGAGTGGCGTGTCTGGCTGTACTCGCTGCTCAGACGTCGCCCCTCGAGGCCATCAGACGAGGACCTGCCGATGGATACTGCTCGTGCCGCTCAGGGTAACTATTACTGCAGGGGAGGGGAACAGGACCCAGGTATACCATCACCGCCAGTGGATGTCAGCAGCGTCAGACGCCTCCGGGAGGAAACCTCAACGGTCAATCACTAAACAAGACGTGTATCACACAAAACATACAGCTTGAGGTACACTATGATTTAACTGTAAATTTGCCGGAATAACTAAGAATATGAAGGCGTATTATTCATATCCAAAGATACAGTTTTCTTTATTAATACGAGGATACTAATTCCAAACGCAATTATTTACACTGTAATCAAGATATATACACATTGAGCCTCGACGGGTTAAGCCTTACAGAAGTACTTAACAGTCGATGAATAGACGACTGGTCGGCACAGCCTCTAAAGTCTAAATGAACGTGTACTAAATAATAAACCTTCAGACAAGTCTTATGGCTGCCACACCATCCATGGAGAACAGTGTGTGTGTGTGTGTGTGTGTGTGTGTGTGTGTGTGTGTGTGTGTGGTGTGTGTGTGTGTGTGTGTGTGTGTGTGTGTGTGTGGCTGTGTGTGTGTGTCGTGTGTGTGTGTTGTGTGTGTGTGTGTTGTGTGTGTGTGTGTGTGTGTGTGTGTGGTGTGTGTGTGTGTCGTGTGTGTGTGTGTGTGTGTGTGTGTGTGTGTGCGTTGTGTGTGTGTGTGTGTGTGTGTGTGTGTGTGTGTGTTGTGTTGTGTGTGTGGCGGGTGTGGCGGGGGTCGCGATGAGTAAGCACACCCTCGGTCGGGAGAGCCTGGACCTTCACGCCCCTCGCACAGCCCTCGCCAAACACTCGCCGGGCGGGAGGCTCTTCACCTTCTCTCTCGTAATAAGGGAAAGAAGCACTCAGACCCCCCGCAACACAGGCCACGCGAGGCGCCCTCCACGGGGCTAAAGGGCGCCCCTCCATCTCCTGCTGGGAACGCCCCCGCTGAGAGCTAACAAGCACTCGAGGGACGCCGCCTCCTGTAAGTGAACCTAATTCTCGTGGTGGGAGCCTCGACATGGTACTACAGGCACAAAGGCTCGATACTCAAGTGTCATCTTGATGTTAAACGCTCGCCAAAACGGTGTTGGCTTAAGGGTTTCTAACACGCTCTTTAAACACGCCCGGCAGAGGCGGCGGGGGAGGAGACGCGGCCCTCCCTGCACCCTGCTGGGGCCTTTGTCAGGACCTCACATGTCTGACATTGCAACATGACACACAAAATTTCGTTTATATGATAGGCATTTGCTTAATGAACCTATTGTTTTTCATTTGCAAATATTGTTCAAGTACAATTACACTGCGTTGCAAAATTAAGCCCGACAGGAGTTGTCCCTAAAATCCATTAATCTCAGCAGCCCTTGACGGACGCTCCCTGCTGGCTGGAGGAGGCGCTGGCTGGTGTGTTGGCAGTCGTGCACCGCCGAGAAGGGTCTCTCCGGCGGCCACTTCAGGCATGAATATCCGTATAAACGAGGCCCTGGCAGTGGAGTCTCGCCCTTGGGAAACACAAAGCGCAGCCACTTGAGTTTCATCCGGGAGGGGAATCCTAAATCATGTGAGGTGTTGGGTGCTTTAATATCTGCATAAACACCCCCCACACCCCGCCCCTTCAGGCAGACACGAGGGCGCATTTTTGTCCTCCTTGTTGGGCTTCTCGCGGTGAAGGGCTCGCCAGCGTGGGACTGTGTGGGTTTTATCTTATAGAAGAGGAGCGTCCCACGGCGTGCCCTCAGCCTCGCCCTTGTAATGAAGTGAAGGGCGCAGAGGAACATAATTCAACATTTACGGTAAGACATTTTGTTGAGACCAGAGACAAGGTGTTAGGAATGTGAGAGAGAGAGAGAGAGGAGAGAGGAGAGAGAGAGAGAGGAGAGAGAGAGAGAGGAGAGAGAGAGAGAGAGAGAGAGAGAGAGAGAGAGAGAGAGAGAGAGAGAGAGAGAGAGGAGAGAGAGAGAGAGAGAGAGAGAGAGAAGAGAGAGAGAGAGAGAGAGAGAGGAGAGAAGAGAGAGAGAGAGAGGAGAGAGGGAGAGAGAGAGAGAGAGAGAGAGAGAGAGAGAGAGAGAGAGAGAGAGAGAGAGAGAGAGAGGAGAGAGAGGAGAGGGAGAGAGGAGAGAGAGAAGAGGGAGAGGAGCGAGAGAGGAGAGAGAGAGAGAGAGGACGAGAGAGAGAGAGAGAGAGGAGAGAGAGAGAGAGAGGGGATGAGAGAGAGAGGGAGGAGAGAGAGAGAGAGAGAGAGAGAGAGAGAGGAGAGACGAGGAGAGAGAGAGAGAGGGAGAGGAGAGAGAGAGAGAGAGAGAGAGAGGAGAGAGAGACGAGAAGAGGAGAGAGAGAGAGAGAGGAGAGAGGAAGGAGAGAGAGAGAGAGAGAGGAGAGAGGAGAGAGAGAGAGAGAGAGAGAGAAGAGAGAGGAGAGAGAGAGGAGAGAGAGAGAGAGAGGAGCGAGCGAGAGAGAGAGAGAGAGAGAAGAGAGGAGAGAGAGAGAGAGAGAGGAGAGAGAGAGAGAGAGAGAGAGAGAGAGAGAGGAGAGAGAGAGAGGAGAGAGAGAGAGAGGAGAGAGAGAGGAGAGAGAGAGAGAGAGAGCGAGAGCGAGGAGCGAGAGCAAGAGCGAAGAGGGGAGAGCAGAGAGCGAGAGCGAGAGCGAGAGAGAGAGAGAGAGAGAGAGAGAGAGAGAGAGAGAGAGGAGAGAGAGAGAGCGAGAGAGAGAGAGGAGCGAGAGCGAGAGGCGAGAAGCGAGAGGAGAAGTAGAGAGGAGGGGAGAAGAGGAGAGAAAAGACGAGAGAGAGAAGAGAGAGAGAGAGAGAGAGAGAGAGAGAGAGAGAGAGTACGATACCATACCAATGGCTCGCTAGGGTACTATACAGGTGTACGTAATAAACCTTCTCCTCTCTCTCTCTCTCTCTCTCTCTCTCTCTCTCTCTCTCTCTCCTCTCTCTCTCTCTCCTCTCTCTCTCTCTCTCTCTCTCTCTCTCCCTCTCTCTCTTTCTACACACACAAACACACACACACACACATACACATCAACAACACAATACCCACAAACAATAAAATAAACATTAGCAACATAATAATCCCGCTATCACACGGGTTCTTGGTGATCGGCGCCATAATATACATGAAAATAATAATAAAGAAATAAAACTCCCAAGTCAATAAATTACTAAATAATCCCAACCTTCACATAAATAACTTGCTAGCCAAACTCCCTGCCATTTATCTCAGGCCGGGGATGGGATGGGTAGCCAGCCTTGCCGCCTCGGGACCCACACAGCCACACACTCTATACTTACCTCTCGACAACAGACTCGCACCACCACTGTGTACACTCGCCGCTAACCTACTGTTCCATTAAGATAAATAAAGTTCAATAGTCGCAATAAACATTTCTACATTCGGATGATAAGACGTCATGATGGCAACAACTAGGAGACTCATGCCAATTGAACTCTCAGGTAAATAAATAGAATGACTAGGTCTTAGGGGAATAACCATCTAAGCTACAGCATTGGGGCAAGTGCTGGTGTCTCAAACTCATCTTATATTACAGCTTAACCTCTCCACGTAAGCTATATAGAAACAGTCCGACTCCTGACTCCATTATCCGAGGGGAGGGTGGACGTGTGTCTGATTGGTTTGGCACTAACTTGCACCTGTGTACTTATTGGTGCCTTAAAGTGAAAGGATATGTACTCTGAACGTCTCATCTTAACCCCCTTATGTGTCATCTTCTACCTACAACCTTCTTCTTCTTGTGACTTTTGACGCTTATATATAGTATCGCTTCGTAGATCCTCTTCAACTTCGTCTCCCAAGTTAATAATCTGTCATTTCTTCCCTTAGCTATTACCTACAAACTTTTTCACACTGATATATTCTAGTAAGGGATATCGTCACCCTTCCAGTACACCTCAGCTACCATACCGTCGTTTCACCGCTGTACACCAACACAATCACCATCATAGCACCAACGTCTGCCACTAATTAAGTCCTCATCGTCAGTAATTTATGTGTAACTATCACCACTGCTGTAATTACCACCACTGCTCCACCCCTTAACACATCTATAATCACCACAGCCACCTCACTCTGACCACCAATTTTCACCACCACCTCTACGATCTCTCACTGTATAAAGCTAGTCCCGCCCTCGTCTCTGCCCCCCCACCCCCTCACACCTAATCAAGAGGCCCTACATCCCATCTTTAGACCCCTCATCCAGCCTCCAGTTGCGGCACGACCATGCACAACGCACACAAACGCGCCCACGGCAAGGAATTGCAAATGCGAGGCAGGGGTTGTCGAATCCACCGGAGTTCTCATAAATTAACATAATTAATTGCAGGCGCCATTACAGGACAGAGGGAACAATACGAGTCTGCCTTACAAGAGGAGGAGGCGGAGGAGGAGGAGGAGGCCCGATACCATCACCCAACCACCCTCTCCTCCTCCTCCTCCTCCTCCTCCTATACTCATCTCCTTTAGTCTATCCCTCTCCAATTGTTTTCCCTTCTTCTGCTTTAGCTTATCCCTATAACATCATTTATCTTTTTTTCTGTCTGTCTCTCTCTTCTTCTCTTGGTTCTGTTATCGGGTGGCACAACAACTTTCTTCAGGTCCTCCTCCTCCTCCTCCTCCTCCTCCTCTCCTCCTCCTCCTCCTCCTCCTCCTCCTCCTCCTCCCTCCTCCTCCTTCCTCTTCCTCCTCCTCCTCCTCCTCCTCCTCCTCCTCCTCTCTCCTCCTCTCTCGTCCCAACAATGCCACTGTCTCTCTCTGTGCGCCCACTCACCGTTTTCCTTTGATCTGTTCATTGCATTATTCCTTCATGCACGTTCCTCCTTATCTCTCACCCAGAAACACTAGCACGTGACCCCTTTCCTTCCACTCTTAAGATAGGCATGGAGAGAAGAGGACAGGTAGCAACCACAAAGGAGGAGGAGGAGGAGGAGGAGGACGACGAGCGAGGAGGAAGAGGAAAGGGAGGTGGGGTGGTGTTTCTTCATTGAATTCTCCCTTACCGTCACTGCCCATCCACTTTCACTGTCACGTCTGTCCGTCTTAACGAGGTGGATCCCGTCTGTGCCATACCGACAGGCGGCATGAACGTCGTAATTGCGTGGACGAGTGTTTGCACGGGTGGCCAGGGGATTGTTTACATGCAGAGGATCCTAACGCTAAATTGGAAAACTCATTAGACTCTTTTGCTTGTTAATATTTGTGTGCAGGTCTCTTATTATCAGGTCTTTTGTGAGTGTGGTGTGTTGTGTGTGTGTGTGTGTGTGTGACAGAAACTCAATGAGGAGGAAGTCGATATTCTGTCTGGCAGTGAACGACAACAACAACAACAACAAAAACAACAACAGAGGGTCAGTGACATGCTGCGGCGGACACACAAACACACGCACACATTTACAAAAAAAAAAAAAAAAAAAAGGAAAAGTGGGGATGAGTTCGATTGTTGCTAAAAAAATAATCAGTACTATTTTTTTTTTTTTTGCCTTGTTTCTGTTTGACACTAATGTTTTTCTTCCATGAATATCCAAGTTACCCTTAGCCAACAATGAGAAGCAGGAAATATAAAACCTTACAACTGCAACCCCTTCCCTCCGTTCCTTTAAGCTACTCCTTCTTCGCCACCTTCACAACCCAGTAGTCCCTGATAAAATCTTACTTTACTGCACTTCCACGCACTGTCTCCGCCGCTTCCTCTGAAAAACTACAGGAACTACCACGTGTAGGTCTCACTGCCTTTTGTAGCTTTCTTATTTTCTTATGTTCTCATGCAAACTACCTCGGTTCTTCCTCCTCGCAACACCACCTCCTCCTCCTTCCGCTCCTCCGTCAGGCATGATCACGCTCAGCAACCTCCGGACGTCGCCGGCAAACATCCTGGTGACAAGGAAGTCGCTGCCCCGTCAAGAGGGAAGCACATCCATCGGCCCCGGACATCAATGCTCGCCCCTCCCGCCGTACAGCCGCCCCATCCAGCATCCCTCAGGCGTGCATCCCCATCTATTCTCGTCTTCAACACAAATGCTATAGGCGCGACGCTATACAGTCCTATTTGCTGTCTATCTGAGGTTAGACGATACTAAAGGTTACTTGCGTGAAATCTCAGTACAAATAACTGAAAGGAATACAAAGGCATACAAAACAAACAACTAATTTTAACTTAGCATACTAACAAGCTCTGATGGTTGTTACGTACAAGTATCATTACTGCAGCACACGCGAGCTACAGTCACATTCTTGCGTCTTCGTGAACCAAACAAACAACATAATTGTGAAATTATGATGACTCAATCGAAAACAAAAGTACAATTAAGGTTATAAATGACGTAAAGTTAGCATGGCAGTGGGAAATAAAAGTGTAACGCGAGTACAGATGGACACAGGACCCAGAGCCCCACCTGGCGGGGCTCCAGAACGCAGGGCAGGAGTGTAAATAATAATGGAGATATGAGTGAGTGAGATAATGAAGATAACGAGCGTCTCACCTCCTCACCTCTGCGTTAAGGCCGGTGGGTTTTTCTGAGCGGCGACAGTGTCCTTGCGACGCTGACAGGAGCAGCGGCACCGAGGCAGCTGTGAGCCCTTACGCTGGGATCAGAATACACTACGCTCAGTTCCTATCCCCCTTGAGCAATAGAATAAGGTGTGTGTGGTGTGTTAGGTCCCAGTTTTACCCTAAGATCGGTCCTCATGAGCTCTACATTATTTCTGGGAGGGTAACTACTGGTAATTTGCGTTTCCAGAGCGTGATCAAAGTCGTGGTTGAATTACACACATAAACACACAACGATCATGACTACTACAAAATTCTTCAAACTACGTGTAAGAATGCATATAAATAACGTAACATCTATTGACACAAGTAGTCCTGCAGCTGAAAACACACCGGATGTAATTAATGATCTATCTAACTATCTAGTTATCGCTTTACTTTACTGTCTATCAATCTTTCTATCTTTTCATATAAATAAGTGAGAAAATAAATCAGAAAACGGTTAGATAAATAAATAAATAAATAAATAAATAAATAAGCAGGTTTACTACACATAAATGTCAAGTAAAAATGTGCACTCTAATGTTGATCTTAAACTTTTATAGAAATTAATTTTATACTGGGGATGACATTTACTTAAGCCCTTATTAGGTAGAGACTAATATCATAAAAGGATTCGAGCGTAAGAAAAAAAACAAGTAAGGTAATGGAGTAGAAGACACGTTAAAATGAGCACACAAGAACAGCTATCATAATGAAGCAAATATAAAAGCCAGGATAAAACTTATGAACACTGTCACTGTCCACGATTTAAGACCCATTAAGGGTGAACAAAACACTAATAAACACACACACACACACACACACACACACGCACACACACACACACACACACACACACACACACACACACACACACACACACGCACACACACACACAAGACACACACGCACACACACACCTTCCCTCACTTAAGACACACACACAATGTATTTACCCAAACCAGAGTGATATTATCTTGGCTCTAGAGTGACAGTGATATCCTGCTGGAGAAGGTGAAGAGAGGAGGCGGGGAGTGACCACGCCCACCCGTCATGGTCAAAAACCCTCCCACCCCACCCACTCACCCCTTCCCCCGCACCACCCACTATCCAACCCACCCGCCACCCCTTCCACTCCCACCACCCACTCCACCCCACCACCCCACCTTCCCTCCCAGAGCCTTCCAGTAACGAGAGAGAGAGAGAGAGAGAGAGAGAGAGAGAGAGAGAGAGAGAGGAGAGAGAGAGAGAGAGAGAGAGAGAGAGAGAGAGAGAGAGGAGAGAGAAGAGAGAAGAGAGAGAGAGAGAGAGAGAGAGAGAGAGAGAGAGAGAGAGAGAGAGAGAGAGAGAGAGAGAGAGAGAGAGAGAGAGAGGGAGAGAGAGAGAGAGAGAGAGAGAGAGCATGGGGGAAGGGAGGGTAAAATGATGAGATGAAAGAGAAGGAACGAAGACTGACAAGAAATGGGGGAGAGATGAAATTTGGAGAGAAGAGAGAGAGAGAGAGAGAGAGATGGGGGAAGGGAGGAGAGAAAGAGAGTAGAAAGAGGAGAGAAGAGAAAGAGAAGAAGAGGAATGGAGATGAAGAGAAGTGGAAGAGAGAGAGAGAGGGGAAGAGAGAGAGAGAGAGAGAGAGAGAGAGAGAGAGAGAGAGAGAGAGAGAGAGAGAGAGAGAGAGAGAGAGAGAGAGAGAGAGAGAGAGAGAGAGAGAGAGAGAGAGAGAGAGATGAGTTTCGCAAAGGTCGGTTACCCACTCAAGAGGCACAAGAGAGTGGGGTAAACATGGAGTCTTGCTAAGAAAGGTCCGCCACAAGAGGTCGACAAACAAGCGTTATTATGGTGTGTTGGCTGATGAGACGGCTGCCACAATGAGGACCTAGAAGAGCACAGAGGCCCGCCCGGGACACAAGACTGATTGGCGACGGGGAGAGTACGCGGTGGCAAGAGTGCACCATGTGAAGGGAAATTTTCTCAGTACAAATTTATGGTTTTAATCTCCAGAAGGAAAGGATGTCCAGAAGCATCTCGTATATTTTTTCTTTTTGATTTATTCCGAAGTAAGGTTCGTGCAATGGATCGTAAGTGTAGATTTAAGATCCATACTTGAGAATTTATGTCCCGTACGTGTGTTTACTGCTTAAAGGGATGTTCTAGTTTTCTTGCCGCTACATCACTGCAATGGCTTCATCAATACTGGACACTACTTTTTTTTATGAGCATATTTTTCACTACAGGCATAACTTTGCGTAAATGACTAGTCTTTGGGTAAACAGTGGGTGAAAAATGTACTCTCTACTCTTTCTCTCTAACACAATGAACTCTAAACTCAAGTTATTCATCCGTAAGCAGTGTTATGTCGAGGTAAATTGTAGATAAGAGGGAGGTCGCACACCACACACACACACACACACACACACACACACACACACACACACACACACACACACAAATACCAAACACACACTAACACACACACACACACACACACACACCCTGATCGATACGCCTTCACGCTGTAGCAGGAAGGTGGTGATGCCCTTAACATGTCTTGGCTTCATTACTCGCTTCCTCCTTGTCAACACGATGGAGGGCGTCCGGAAACTGGTATAGAGACGAATTATTGAGGCAATTGTGATAATTTACTATATGGAACACAGAGAAAATAATACTCTTAACTATAATGAAACTTGTCTTAGGCAAAGTATGAGGGTATTTTTATAGTTTCAGGGGAATAACCTGCTACTATAATTCACCCAGACTAGGTTAGACGCATCCTATAATCTTCATACATATATTATAGTGCCATAATTATTAGTGCCATTCCAACATTCCATTTAGTTTTGTTCCCTGGCGATGCGTGTAACCATACCTCACCCTCGTCGGTAATAAAAATAATCATGCGCTATCGCTGGGGTTCCTCCATAGTTTAGTGCCCATGATTTCAAGACAACAAGAACCAAGACGCTCCTGGGTGCACAAAAACACTGATAACCTTACCGCCGACGTCACCTCGAGGCATGGACGAACAGTCAAAAAGTGGATGAAGAAGAATCACCATAGTTGTTCTGGGTAGGAGTTGAGGCGCATTAAGTCAGTCAAGTCTCAAGAATAAAATTGTTAAGTGGTTCTTCGCTTGATTATGAGATCTGAACCGCCAGACTGATTGTTGTTACATGATGGGAGGCGAGGAGGCAATCTGCAGGGCACTAAAACAGGTAACTCCAAATCAATGGACGACAGGTACTGGGAAGCCGTTTGGACAAGAAATCGTACTTTACTGTGGCCACAAAAAGGGTTCGGCACAGTTAGGCAGAAGATGGATCCTGGGAGACGCGAGATAGCGAGAGCGGAAGAGAGAAAACCATTAATTTGTATCATAGACCCAAGCTAATGATCTAATGAGTCTCTCTCTCTCTCTCTCTCTCTCTCTCTCTCTCTCTCTCTCTCTCTCTCTCTCTCTCTCTCTCTCTCTCTCTCTCTCTCTCTCTCTCTCTCTCTCTCTCTCTCTCTCTCTGATAAAGCAAAGCAAAACAGAGAAAACAGGTGGAAATTAGGATAAGTACAAGTTAGTTTAAAGTTCTTGCCACCACATAAAGAGTCTCCAGGTCTGTTGTGGCAAACGTGACCTAACCATTGCATTTATCAATCATTAGCTGATGCAGGTGACGTCGCCTTTGACTTGACGTGGCAGATTCCATGTCAATAGTACGCCACCACCAGACACCTCGAGGGAGCCTTGGACCTTCCTGGAGTCTGAGAGGATAACGTGTCCCAGACTTTCGGTAATTATAAGTTTGAAATGGGACTGAGGTGGACGCGGAGTGAACCAGAGAACCAGAGTGTGTGCCGCCCGGAGCTCCTTCATTACTGACTCTATCCACTTGGGGCATCAGCGACGATTGCATCTTTGCCGGAGACTCGAGGTGCCCCGGGACTTGTATGTCAGATTTGCTTTCCACCAGAACAATTTTCACCCGAGAGCGCGGCGTACAAGTTGAAGTTTTCCCTATGATTAAGGAAGAAATTACAAGAAAGTGGTAAAAATTGGGCATAAACAATCCGATACCCAGAAACATGCAATAGTGCCATAAATCAGATTTCATCACATTGGTATTCTGGACCGGAGACTGTCTGGCCATAAGGGCGAGGTTTGCAGCATCGGACGGTTGTTGTGGGCGCCTCAAGGCCTCGCCCTGGTTATGATAAAGCAGATCGCCGCGAGGGACTTACGCACATTATCATTACGGCCAATTTGGAGGCTGCGGCTCGCCATATTTGAGAAAACTGGAAGCAGGGCGGAGGGACGGGCGCATCTATCCCGTTGGCGGACGTTAATGAGCAGCCGCAAACCTTCTATTCTGTTTTATCCAAATACAACACGACACTCGATCACACCCTTAGTGCCCCTATAGACACCGCTGCAGGAACGCCGCCGCCGCTATAACAGATTACACACACCAACACCCGCGGTGCCATTCCGCTACTTGAAACATCACGTATGAGTAATGATGCTAAATTATAGGCATTACTCACAAGATCCTTTCATCATGAAAAAATATCTTAGGAAAAAGTGGATTTTGCAATTTTGTCTATAGTCTTGGCAATAATCCTGCGACGTGATGAATTTAACATATATTTAGGGAAAAACGAGCAATAAAATGTGGTGAGGATTTCTCCCTGATAACAATCCTCTGGATGCCGTGTTTTGGGGGATTCTTACCGCCCTGAACGCGGATCCCCTCGTAAAGGTGAGTGGGCCCCGAGTCACTGCTATCGCCGCCGCCGATCAACATAAAACAGCCATAAAACCTCGGCGCGGGATCACGGACAGCTCAGTAGCGCCTGTTTAGATATCAACAGAAAACAAAATGCGCGAGAAGACGACACTTTACGATGTCGCCAAACAAATGAAGGTGCGGGTCCATCGGGGAGGCCGCGCACCAAGGCCGCCACTCACACCGCCTTATCGGGCTGACCACTCTTATTAAGCCATAAAGGTGTTCATTACCAGCCCGCCGCGCCACAGCCACATTCTCGGAAAAGTAAAAACACAGATGAAACAATGTTGATTGCCTTTCGTGCGGCAGGACGAGAGGATTACTTGGTGGAACAACGACATGTGTGCAAAGATCAGTCGTGCCTCGCGATTACTGTTATATTAAGAACACACGACATTTCAGGTATTTTCCTAGTGGAACCTTTTTTGTGCTGTTCCGCGGCAATAATAAGGCAGTCGGTCACTCCCTAACACTTAATTCTCTCCACGAATCTGTCAATCTGGGAATTTGTCTTGTAAAAAACCCCATAGATTATCAACGATGAAACATGCATATACCAATACACATGTTACAAATGTACAGTACAATTTTAGCAACAATCAGATCCTGGAAAGTACGCAGAAAGTGTGAGTCAGCTGGCACAACGAGGGCACCGCGGAACTGCAGAGAGCGGCAAGCACAGCGTGGGTACTGGACGAGTGCCAAAGATGTGTATCACTGCAGAGATAATACATAAGGAAGGAGCTTCGTGGAGTGGCGGCTGATGCAACACTCGCCCTCTGGCTCCTAGTGCTGCACGGAAACATGTGAAATGCTGCGTGCACGACCTTCCGAGAACTGAGATGATGACGCAAAGAATAAAGCACGTGGTTTTCTTTCCTAATTCTTACACTGATGATTAGCCAGAACATGAGAAACATACATGGTCACCTAAACACACACACACACACATATGCACAACACGACACCCCTCCCCTTCTCTATCCCCCTCCTCTCTACCCCACGTGTCGTCGTCTACCGGTGCACATGGATGCGGGAGTACGCTGTGTCGTTTATCACATCTGAAGTAGTGGGCAGTGTTCGCTCTCACGCCGCCGCATTATCTGCCTCCCTCATTTGGCATAGAGGTGGGCTTCTCTCAAGGACTCAATGTTTAATTTCAGAGCGTTGTGGTATGAATTCAAGAGGCGAAGGGGAGCCACTCTACACAAGAGGAAGACTGGAGGCAAAGCAGATACAACACTTTTTTAGGAAGTGTGTGTGTGTGTGTGTGTGTGTGTGTGTGTGTGTGTGTGTGTGTGTGTGTGTGTGTGTGTGTGTGTGTGTGTGTGTGTGTGTGTGTGTGTGTGTGTGTGTGTGTGTGTGTGTGTGTGTGTGTGTGTGTGTGTGTGTGTGTGTGTGTGTGTGTAATACCTGTTTCATCACAAGGTAACAATCAGCCTACTTCCTCGTCTCGTCTTGGGCATATAACAGGAGACACGAGCTGCGTTTTCACCCCATGAAGCACACGACCTACACTCTCCTGGGCACTGCTTTCACTTATCACTTAAACTCCTTTACGAAGCTCCTACTCGGCGGTGCTCGTCTCTACACTACAATCAGAACACCGCTCGAGGCACCTGATGGGCGGGCTCGGTTAAGTGTTCTCTGAGTAGGGCATGAGGGGAACAATCAGTCGGGGATGCGTGGTCGATAAATTAATCTGTTGCTGGAGGTGGTGGTAACGGCGGCGGTGATAGTGGCGGTGTAGTGCAATGATGGTTTTGGTTGATGGTTGGAAGGGTTGTGATCGAAGAGGATGTAGTGGTGGTGATGAGGACGGGATGGTGATGATGAGAATGGTGAAGTGCAGTGAAGGGCGGTGCTTTGTGTGTAGCGAGGGTGGTGGGGCTGGTGATAATGGTGGTTAAGGTGACTTGTGGTGGTAGTGGTGTTGGTGATGGTGGTTCTGACGTTCATGTGTGTGTGTGGTTGTTGTGGTAAAGTGTGGTACCTGACTGACTGGTGGTTGTTTCACAGGACACATTGTTTCATTGGGACAGCTCTCACACAGCATAGCATGCTTTTATGACACTACCCATGTGACAAAAGGGAGAATGAAGACTAAGTTAAAGAATCCGCGTATGAAAGTCCTCGCGATGCGGACTTTTTACCTGCGTGTTGGGTACAGGATGCAGGCAGGTGTGGAGGGTAGGGGGGAGGGTGGGGGGTACAGGGGTCTTTGTAGTGATTTAGAGATCAGGCCTCGAGGGTTGATGAGAGCTCCGTCATTGGAGGCGCCCAAGGAACAGCTAGGTGGCGCAGAGGTGTGTGTGAGAGGAGGCAAGTTTGATGCATCGAGGCAGGAAGCGTAAGGATGGAAACAAGATATCTTTTAGGTTCTAAGAAAGACCTTGGAGGGAAACATGTGTACCGAGAAGGCGAGTGATGAAGATGGTGATGGTGGTGATGATGGTAATGATAATGGTGATGCTGAGATACTAGATGATGCCACTCATATAAATAACATGTAATGATGAAGTATATGGCAAATCGTGTCAGAGATATCAATCATTTGAATACAGATGGTGATGTGATGATACTTATACATTATTAATGCTTCTCTTACTGTCTGTTTATGCTGATATTTTGTTGCTGTTGATGTTTATAGAAGTAATGTTGGTGATAATAGTGATAATGTGATAATAGTGATGGACGTTTAATGTACTCTGTAAAAAAAAGTTAGAATTTGTTTACTTATATAAGAATATTTTTTATACGTCTTGCATAGCTGTGTTCTTACTCTCGCTTTCTCCATCTCTGCCTACCTGGTGGCTGGCCGAGATAGCTACTTACTTTCCCGTAGAGAAGTTGTGGCAAAGAGGCTTACCTGGAAAAGGAAAAAAAATAATGGTTAGCATTTAGGTCACAAGGAAGAATATCAAGGCTGCTCATACCTATGTGACTCAAAAGGCTGTTAAGATATCTGTGACTCAGCAAATATTGACATTAACATAACAACTTAACAAAACAAAAAAGTACAAATTACCTTAATTAATCATTATAAACCTGTTATTAGGCACAGGTAACAAAAAAAACATTATACATAAAAAACACAGAATATAAATGAGGTAATTTTAAGCCTGTCAACACAAAACTTCTGCCTCCACAACAAACAGAGGATATTTTGTATTTAGATTTTTTTTTCTTCTTAGAATATCCTTTTATTTCCTCGACCAGGCCCAACAAGCGAAGGGCAGGATGACGCTCACACACACACACACACACGCAAACACACACACACACACACACACACACACACACACACACACACACACACACACACACACACACACAGTCACAACCAAAGGCGTGCTCTGCGTTTTACGAAATTGACGTGAAACTAAATTACGCTCAATGGGCTTCGCGTTTCTAATTGATCCGACAAATCTAGAATGAGAGAAACCTTCCTAAGACCCAGTCTAGTCCTGATGCAGTGAGGAAACGGGTTATTTTATCCCTGACCACCCTCCCGCTGCCTTCTCCCATTTCTGGATTCTTGCATGCGTCAGAGTTCATAATTATTCAGGAGGTTGTGTGGGAGGTCAGGTGAGGCGGTGCGGGAATGCTGGTCGTGGTATTCTTCTTATTGTGAGT
Organism: Chionoecetes opilio; assembly: GCA_016584305.1. Taxonomy (NCBI): domain Eukaryota; kingdom Metazoa; phylum Arthropoda; class Malacostraca; order Decapoda; family Majidae; genus Chionoecetes; species Chionoecetes opilio. The sequence continues at coordinate 351,954 of JACEEZ010001676.1, forward strand.
TTTTGACGCATAATATCGCTTCATAGGTCCTCTTCAAACTTCGTCTCCTTAGTTAAGAATCTTGTCAACTCTTCCCTTGGCTATTGCACTTGAGAGGGTTGGGGGTGAGGCGGTGCAAGGCCGGGAACATAGGGTTTGGTCGACTAAGGGAGGTTAGGTTAGGTTAGGTTAGTCGACCAAGCACCACGGTAGATGTCTCTTGATATCTATCGCATTTGAGAATTCGTTGTGGACTTATGGAAGGGACATGTTTAGTTATGTTTTTTTATATTGTGGGTGAGATCTCGCTACGTAAGTCAAACGGCATGACACCTTACTGTGAACACGTGTCGACCCCGAAGGTGCATCGCTGTACGTGCCAAACAATAGGGTTTAGAGTCACAACCGTCACACAGGAGCAGCGGGCCTCGAACAACACACACACACACACACACACACACACACACACACACACACACACACACACACACACACACACACACACACACACACACACGACCGTCTCAACCATGCAGGACTTTTTTTCTAGCGAGTCCAGCGACAGAAAAATTGTGCGCTGCCATTGCTTCGGATCACGCGCGCTCCTGCCATCGCTCTGGAAGGCCTCGGTGTTTGTTTAGGTCGACGGATCGCAGGGAAAGGGGGGGGGAGGCTGGTGGTGTAGGAAGGGTTGGATAAATGAAGGAGAGCGGCGGAGGGACTCAAGGAGGGAGGGAGGGAGTGAGGGAGGGAGGCAAAGATCGGACAGCCCATCAATCTGCCACTCCCCTGTCAGCCAAGACTTCCGGGCCCACAGCTACTTTACTGCACTCTTTTTTTCTGCCAGAAGTTCGGGAATATCGTTATGTGTGTATGCGTATGCATGTGTGTGACTGTGTGTGTGTGTATGTGTGTATGTGTGTGTGTGTGTGTGTGTGTGTGTGTGTGTGTGTGTGTGTGTGTGTGTGTGTGTGTGTGTGTGTGTGTGTGTGTGTGTGTGTGTGTGTGTGTGTGTGTGTGTGTGTGTGGTGTGTGTGTGTGTGTGTGTGTGTGTGTGTGTGTGTGTGTGTTATGCAGCGCTGGCAGGAGTGAACGGCTACCCAAGCAGCAAGGCCCAGCACGCAATCGCACAAAGCTGAGCTCGACTGGTGAGCAGCCACACAGCAGATATGTTGCCTAGCACCCTCAGCCAACCCCCAGCGTCTGCCCAGACCTTTCATTTCGGCATGATGGGCGTGCGTGGGCGTGGGAGAGAATGGGCTTGGTAAGCCTTACAGAGAGGAGGGCAGGTGGTGGTGCCCTCTGGCGCAGGTCTTCAGCGCAGTTCTCTGTAGCGGGGCCGGGAGGCTGCCAGGGAGAACGGGCAAAGCATAAAATATTACGGCGCCCCACCGACTCCACGATGGGCTGGATATGAAAAATTATGCTCACTACCTCCCCCACCGTACACATAATTAACCCGCGCTACACAGCACGGCAAGGCCCGCGCCCACCATCACGCACGCCACTACCATTCTAGGAGGACCGGCATCAGTGGCATCAGTGGAAAACCAACAGAAAGCCACACACCGGGCAAGAGATGTAACGTGAAATGCGATATGCCTGCTCGGCTCAACGCCGCCACGACACAAACAGTCGTGGTTTTGGGGAACAACAGGAATAATATCATGAACTACTCTGTCTAGATGGCACAAATATTTTGTGCATCACTTTTATGTGGTCTAGTATCCTTTGTCCTTATAGATATGTATATGTATCTACTAGTATAATATTCCTATCTATAGTATGCATTTTTAAGCAGGTTCTGTAATCATAAGCTCTAATTAGGAAAAATAAAGATAATATGATCATCATTATATGATTCGGACATAAGCATCGAAAAGTTATTCACCAGCAAACATTCGGGTCTCTCCTCTGAGGCAGCGTTGCCGAGGGATGAAAAGGACCGATGAAATCGAGCCACGTCTAAGGCCAGCCACAGGGCAGCTTAAAGCTGTGTTAGGACGAACAGCCGCGGTTATCTGGACACGTGTCGCCTGATGGAGATGACCATCAGCATCTGTCTCCATGATGGCTGGGCAACGACTCCATTATAAGGCTGCAATGAGATCTTCAAAGACTAATAACAAATCCTTGCCCACGATCCTTCAGGCCAATTAACGCATGCGTCCTGAAGGTGCAAGACTTCTGCCCTGTGCCCGATGGCTCCTCGCTGGCAGGGCGTGGTCGTGCCTCCCCAGCGGGACACCTGGCACGGAGACCTCAATCCCCGCCCCCCGCAAGATACTTCCCTTCTCCTAGGGTATCAGAGTCAAGTCCTGCAATGCCGACATGTTCTCTTCTTCTGCTGGTTCCTGGGATACAATTTTAAGTCCCACTGCACCTGCTATGGCGATTAAGTTAATCCCTTAACTCCTGAAGCTAATTTGCTACACAATACTCGTATAATGGTCTTTACCTTTCCAGCTCTTCTCCTTCGCGGGCCGGGCATCGTTGCCTGGGGGAGGAGGGTTAGATGGCCGCACGACACACCATCACCCGCATCATCAGCAAAGGGATCACAGGTTTTCTCGATTAATGCGAACGAAATTGGGTCTTGGATCACAATCATTTAACATTCCCGTGTGTTATCCCAAATGGAAAATTCATCGCCTAATTATATCAGATCGAAGGAGGAGTTCTCTTAAATAAATCTCCAAGCCAAACGAGATTACCACCTCTGACAGTCGAGACCGGAGGAAGATTAACTATAATCGGCTCTCTTATATTTAACGTGATACAATCGAAAACGCACCTCGCTTCTATTTGCAGTAAGGTCCGCCTACCTCTGCTTCAGAAGGGCGACATTGGACCTTATCAACGCGGCCACAGCACAGTCGGCACCCAGCAGCGGCCCGGCCAGACTACTCACAGGAAGCAAGGCGTCCGTCCCTTCTCCCAACACGGCGAGTACCACAGCCTCACGCACTCCCATGGCCTCACACCCAACACCATGACAACCAAGGCTAAGGGAATATATTTTTTTTTCCCTTGGCCTTCATAAAAACTATATATATATCCCTCATTGACACGCCTCGACACACGGCCGTCAGAAGATCTCAAAGGCAAATCTTGATTAATCTAGATGAATGCATAACTTTCTTGTGTGGGAAACATGTAACAGGAACCAATAAAATATATTCTCGTCGACAGTTCTCGGAGGCTCTGCGCGAGGGAGTCGGGTGCACATGGGGTCTTTCGAGGTCATGGTGTGTGTAGCCGGTGACCCTCATCACTGACAGCCTGAAGGAGTCATATAAGAGACGTGATTAGGCAAGTTATGACCCAGCGTGGCCTGTTGCACCACCATCATGAACCCTCTCAATGCACATAGTAGTATAGCCACAAAGAAGGCGGCATTAGTTGGCCGAATCGCCATGGCTTCGTTTTCTGGGAACGCTTACGTTTTCTAGCCACAGAATCACGACATGATGAATGCGAGCTATAAAGAGGCCAGGTGGGTAGCCGGTCTAAGCCAGGACGAGGGCGAGACTAAGCCGTGCGGGGCGTGGTGGGGCATGTTCGCCGCCTTTATGCCGCCGTCAACGCCCGACAGACTCTTCCCTCAGCCTCGCCTGCCCTATCGACACCCTCTTCCTGCCCCATCTACTACACCCTCTTCCTCCCACGCCGCCGCTGAGATTGCCTGCCCAGCGTAATGACTCTGCCACATCAGCACCTGCTTACCTGTCCATCTACAGATAATTGCATTTCATCCTGATAATCTGCCAACCCATCGAAGAAGTTTTATTACAGGAACTAATTGAAGTGAATGACAAGTTGCCATGTTAAACGGCGCTACGTGTGAACAGAGTGACTCCTTCAATGAACTCCTAAGCTGAAGCGTGGATAGAGTGGACATTCTTTATTTGATATATACACCTACACTTATATACAGACAATCTACATCATACTTCTAAATATGATATTCAGACAAATATGATCTTACTTCGACTTGCCTCATTCTTAACCGATTAGACAGACCAGACAGACAAAGAGTCAGAGGTGCAAATTATATTTTTGATTTGATGCATTTAAATAATCTCTGTCAAGTTCACCAACGAGACGTCAAAGAGCAAACACTGAGAGAAAAAAATACACGAGCCGTAAAAAAAAATCAAATACCAGGCATCTACAATCCCTCGAGTTAAGAGATAAAGGGATCCGGAACGAAGCAATAATATACGTGTATAATAGGAAGCTGCGCCCGCCAACACCTCCGGGAAGGTAAGGAAGAAGTATCGCGTGCACAGTGAGTGATGCAGACGGCACCGCGAGGCAGACTGATCGAAGCCTCGGGACACGACCACTTGGGGGCGGCGAGGAAAAAAGAAAACACTGGTCTTAATAACACAGCTCGCACGCAGGTAAAAAGGGTAATTGCAAGCGTGTAATCAATAAAGCAGCTCTGGAGATGTACTGGTTATGCTATATGATCAGTCTGGGGAGTGAAGACAGATGGGACAAATGGAGAACCCTGCAGCCACCTCAGATACACTTCTTATAATTTCGGCTGTCAGCGAGTTTCGACTAACCATGTGTGTGTGTGTGTGTGTGTGTGTGTGTGTGTGTGTGTGTGTGTGTGTGTGTGTGTGTGTGTGTGTGTGTGTGTGTGTGTGTGTGTGTGTGTGTGTGTGTGTGTGTGTGTGTATCTAAGGACGAATGACCAAAGGCACACATGGTTTTTAGAGGCATCCTTGGTGGTGGTAATCTATACTCCTCCTCCTCTTCCTCCTCCTCCTCCTCCTCCTCCTCCTCCTCGTCCTCGTCCTCGTCCTCGTCCTCGTCCTCTCCTCTTCCTCCTCCTCCTCTTCCTCCTTCCCTCTTCCTCTCTCCTCTTCCTCCTCTTCCTCCTCCTCCTCCTCCTCCTCCCTCCTCCTCCTCCTCCTCCTCTCCTCCTCCTCCTCCTCCTCCTCCTCCTCCTCCTCCTCCTCCTCCTCCTCCTCCTCCTCCTCCTCCTCCTCCTCTAACCTTCTTCTCCTCACCGTGATTACATTGACGAAAATTCTAATACATTTCCGAAATTTTCCCTGTGAGATCTTTATCCAATCAATGCCAGTTTTTCTCACACTGACTCTCACTGCATAAACAAGAACTATGGAGCAGTCAGGGATTGGGGAGAGCACCGAGGCAGTAAAGAAATGATAAAGGGTTGAGAAGGTACGGGATTAGGTGAGGTGGCACGGAAAAAAAAGGGGATAGTTGTTGTGGTAGTAAAGGTTGAGAAACGGGTTGAAAAAGGTGTAGGGATGCGTAGGATGTGGTGGAGTGTGAAGAATTAAAGGGAAGAGTAGGTGGGTTGCAGAGGAAGATAATATTGAAAGAAGACTAGATAGGTAAACGAAGGAGGAACAGAAGTGAATCATGACTTAAGGGATGATGGTTTGAGGGTTTAGGATGAGTATTGGGTAAGGAATGGGTTCAATATAGGGAACTAAGGGGGGGGGAGAGAGAGAGAGAGAGAGAGAGAGAGAGAGAGAGAGAGAGAGAGAGAGAGAGAGAGAGAGAGAGAGAGAGAGAGAGAGAGAGAGAGAGAGAGAGAGAGAGAGAGAGAGAGAGAGAGAGAGAGAGAGAAAGAAGAGAGAGAGAGAGAGAGAGAGAGAGAGAGAGAGAGAGAGAGAAGAGGGTAGAAGGAGATAGAGAGAGGAGAGCAGCAGGACTGAGGAGAGGGCGAGAGCGAAAGAGAGGTTGGAGTATAGGTGAGTTTGATATGAAGCAATGAGGCAACGTTTTTGCCTCAGTCCCTCCCTCATTTTTATCCCTCGTCTGACCCCGTTAACCGAGGCCCGCTGGGGGACGAGGACGCGCCCGCTGGACCTTCTCTGTCCCACCGGGGAGACGTGGCAGAAACTGGGGCGTGTTGTTGTGAAGTTCAAGGTGGTCAAGCTCACCGTAATGCTTCGTATACTGTCTGTCAGCCTTCCTTTGTCTTACCAATGTTTTTCCATTTTATTGATGATTTGTCGATTAATATTACAAAAATAATAATACCACCATAAAGATTCTCTCTCTCTCTCTCTCTCTCTCTCTCTCTCTCTCTCTCTCTCTCTCTCTCTCTCTCTCTCTCTCTCTCTCTCTCTCTCTCTCTCTCTCTCTCTCTCTCTCTCTCTCTCTCTCTCTCTCTAGGTAGGTATACACCGTACGACATTCTTGATACCATTAATTACAATATAAAAAGACCTTCGGGAAAAAAAAGGCGTCACCTTATCTTAATTATGGGCTCCGGCGCTCGTAAATGCTGAATCGTGGAAGAAAAAAGATGAGGGCGTGATAATTGGGAGCATTTCCATAAAGAGGGACCATTAGGGCGGCCCAGCGTGGGAAGGCGACCAGCTGGGAGGGAGGGGGGAAGGGGGAGGTAGGGAGGGAGGGGGGGAAAGGAGGGAGGGAAGGGAAGAGTTATTGTCCATCGTGGTAACAGCAGGATTTGTGGTGGTGGTGGTGGTGGTGGTGGTAACAGTGATCGAATTTATTACCATTATCACTACCATCATCATGAGAACATAAGAAAAAAAGAAAATAAGGAAGATACAAGAGATCGTGAGTACTATTTCCATTATTACCATTTTTATCAATTTCAGATACGTTTTCTGAGGCCACGTTTGGAAGACTCATATTACAACACGGTGGAAAGGATGGTTATTAGAATGGGTATGTGAGCGTCGCAAGGGCTGGGTAGGACCTGAAAAGGGTTTACCTGGTGGTGGTGTCCCTAGTGGGTGGTGGAACGACCCCCTACTACCACACGGCTGCCGCTCATTGTTTCCAAACCCAGACCAGGTGGTTCATTACATACGTTATTGAGGCTTTTCTTCACTAGGGTCTCGGAGAACAGTAAAGGCCTCTAGGAGTGTTGCAATAAGGAGCTACTAACAGCGAGGAACACTTGCCTGCTTGGTAACTATGCTAAGAAAAAAAGGTGGTGGGGGAGTTCAACGTAAAATGCACAAATTGATTCAAAAATACAAACAATAACTTAAAATTATAGGAGGTACTGAGCCTCTTCTCTCTTTTTTTTTTTCTCTCTCTCTCTCTTCTCTCTCTCTCTCTCTCCTCTCTCCCCTCTCTCCCCCTCCTCTCTCTCCTCCTCTCTCTCTCTTCTCTCTTCCTCTCTCTCTCTCTCTCTCTCTCCTCTCTCTCTTCTCTCTCTCTCTCTCTCTCTCTCTCTCTCTCTCTCTCTCTCTCTCTCTCTCTCTCGTCCACACAGGTTGATGCATATTTTACATTTAAGTTTTTTTCTTCTACGCACTCGATGGCATATTCTTTCCTTGTCACACGTGCACGCGGGGGTCCCAATTAGGAGGCAATTACTGTACGATAAAGACAATTTGGCTATTTCGGAAGCAACGAGGATAATCATATGTTTAAGTACGACTAAAGAAGCAAAATCAAGAGAAAAAAAAAATATATTTATACATATACGCCATCAAGATAAACGTGTTTTACTCGTTTTACTTGAAGTTCCTGTCTATTCTGTTAGATACAAACACAATGGTCAGTAATAGGAAGCTGATTCAGTAAGTAGCATACTTCTACTTGTTTAATATGCGCTAATCATAGACTGGGGAGCCAGATTCACAAACAGGAAGAGGTGTATTTTTAGATCCTCAATAAAAAAGACACTGCAAGCTTTTTTTCAAAGTGTATACATTACCATCAGCTCTATTGGAACAACAACAACAATTTAAAGTGACACTATTGCTACTATTACAACTATTACTTTTATAGCGAAATAAGAAACTCAAACTCATCACCACACAATTACAAACCTCAAGCTACAGGAAGAGCCTTAAAACGTTCCATCACCGCATTATCATCATTCACATCCACACCAAGGCCATGAAACAGGAAATTTAGTGCGGCAGGAATCTTCCACGAATACACAAATCTGACAGGGCAGCCTCCCACCTCCCCCCCTCCCCCCCACGCTTGGATCACTCTCTACTGCTCTATCGAAATTACCCGCGTGTTTGTGAGGAGATAATCGCGTCTTACCGGGGATGAAGGGGAGATAACACACACTATCTATCTCACCGTCATCTCATCATTATTATCCAGAAAACAAAATTACGTAGGAAAGACGTGGAATTTCCTGATAAAAAGACTCGTGTTGGCGTGCGGGAAATACCAGAACGACGGACGAGTATTCCAGGAACAAGTATTATCTTTTTTCCTTGTGTTGCAAAGTTCACTGGAGCCAAAAGATGGAAGTATAGGGGAGACAAGATAAAAGTGAAGGCATATTAAGGCGCGAGAAGCCTACCAGTTGCCGCCTCGAGCCTGTCTGTCTGTCTGTCTGTCCTGCACTAGCCTCCTTATAGCCTAGCGGGTCGGGATTCATTAAGGGAGAATGCCAGGCGTTGATTATAAAACAGAAAGCGAGAGTAACAGATGGAGGATGGAGAGAGAGAAGGAGGTAAAGCGGCGCCATGAGAGGGAGAATAAGAGGAGAGGAGATGGGTGGGGAGGGTGAGGGGGGTGAGGTCAAGGTCAAAGGGGTAATAAGGGGAAGAGGAGGAGGAAGGTGCTGTGGGAGGGTGGGGGGGTCCAATGTAGGGTATCATTACAAAGGTGGGCATTATCAGGAGGTATCACGCCACCCGGGGAACAATAGTGGGGAGCTTCCACGCGACAAAAACACTTAATACCGACCCAAAAAAGGGACAAGGGGGGATTACTCTAAACAAAGAAAGCATCGTGGAATAGCCAGCAAGGTAGGAGGGTAAAATGTAAAAGGAAGGGGGAAGGATGGGAGACATGGGAAGGTGTGTTGGGGGGGAGGGGGGAGGAAGCCTTTTGAATGCGACACAATTGCAGGATCAGGCTAAGCAAGGCAAGGCAGGGAGGGGCGTCATCAGCCTTGTATGTGTTGCTACAAGGGTGAACAGGCAGACCTCCAGCATCCCCGACCACGCCGCCACAACCGATGTTTACACTCGCCTCATTATATCAACAACTCTTGTATCTAAGTCTTTAAAGATTTAGCTGAAAGAGGATAAATAAACCCGTGTTCTAAGTGCTACATGATGCTTGGTTGGTTACGGAGGCATTCAAATAGGGTTAACCACAGCCAAGAAACATTTTAGTTACTTAAACTTCCATCACACGTCACACTCGTGGTTACACAGTCTTCCCTGTTCTGTATCTTTTCTTCTCTCAACAATGGAACATTTTGTTATGTTGCTCCTTAAAAATGAAAACTTTAATTTACAGAGGGAAGTGATCTATCAACCCGCGAACGAAACGGCACGAAAACAAATACTTGGACTGCCTTTTCAACCTCCATTTAGCTCCAGCTTCAAGGGCTTCCAAAACGTGCATGTACAGTCCCTTCCTCCTCCCGCCGCCGCCTCCGCCACGCACCACAAGAATCCAATGAACTCGTTAATATTATCTTAACAAGCATTGGTTGGCTAGAGCGGCGCAGTTTTGCAGTAGGCATGACACACCATTGTTGCTGTGTTACCCCAAATCTCGAGGCCATTGTGCGCGCAGTGGTCGGCAAATAGACGTGTCCAGGGGAGCGTCGGCGCGCTGCCCGTCTGTAACACAAACACAACGCCGCGCCGCCGAGGAAGTACACTGAATGTGGAACCTGACCAACGTTCCTTTTCTCGGGGGTCAGTTGTTGTTTCAGTCCGTTCCTCAAAGGGAAGACTTTTTTCAGCGGGTGAGAGAGGGAGAGGAGAGGGGCGGAGAAGAGTGACTGGTGGAGGCGAGGGAACAGGAAGAGAGGAGGAGGGTGCAGACGGGAAACCGAAAAGTATACAGTCACATTATGCAAGTAGAAACAGTAGACGGAGGGGAAGCTTGATAGGTAAGCAAAGATCAGTGCAGGAAACTTGATGAAAGTGCAAAGGCGTGGAGAAAACAGCAGCAGCAGCAGCAGCAATAGTAGACAGAGAAAGAGGAGGAGGAGGAGGAGGAGGAAGAGGAGGAAGAGGAGGAGGAGGAAGAGGAGGAAAGAGGAGGAGGAAGAGGAGGAGGAAGAGGAGGAAGAGGAGGAGGAGGAGGAGGAAGAGCAGGAGGATAAAGGAGTACGAGGATAACAGACCCAGGAGGACTATTGGTCATAGCGAGGGTATCGCTGGACTACATACTAAACGGAGGAGGAGGAGGAGGAGGAGGAGGAGGAGGAGGAGGAGGAGGAGGAGGATTACAAAAGATTACAAAGGAAACACACACAGCAACAGACCAATAGGTCCTTACAAGGCTGTTTGCTTTAACTACACTATACACTAACTAGATAATAAGAGAGAAAGGATAGGAAAGTAGAAGTCTCCTCCCCACCCACCCATCTCTCCAGCCGAAGCTGGCCGGAAATGAAGTGATACCATGCAATATAGAAAAACTGCATGGAATTTGTGAGGAAAGTTGAAAGCTGTAATCTATGGCTAACTACTACTAGTCAGGAGGGAGGAGGAGGAGGAGGAGGAGGAAGGAGGGAGGAGGAGGAGGAGGAGGAGGAGGAGGAGGAGGAGGAGGAGGAGGAGGAGGAGGAGGAGGAGGAGGAGGAGGAGGAGGAGGAGGAGGAGGAGGAGGAGGAGGAGAGGGAGGAGGAGGAGGAGGAGGAGGAGGAGGAGGAGGAGGAGGTGACGACAAGAGGAAGCAATGGCTGAACTATGAGAAAGAGTAGCAATACGGTGTTTGCCACAGTGTACTGATGAGGAAGGGGGAGGCAAGGGGTAATGAGGCGCCTGAGGTCATTTTGCGGTGGACAGCAGGCGTAATTTAGGTTTTGGCAGGGAGGCAGGGATGGAGGGGGATAGGAGATAGGGGATAGAAGACATAAGGAGGAATAGAGGGAGAGACAGGGATGGAGGAAGGAGAGATGAGGGGGAGGAGAGGAGAGATAAAAGAAGAGAGAGAGAGCGAGAGACGAGGAGGGGGAAGAGGGAGGCTGGGAAGGAGAAGGTTTATCGCAGCATCACGTGGGAACCTCCTGAGGGCGGGCACTCTAGTGGTCTCCAGACGCTCCCGAGTCCTTTTTATGGCAGGTCGCGAGGAGGTCACAGGAAGACCCCACCCTCAGGAGTCTCCCTGGCGCCCCTTGTAACCCCCGGGACAAGACTCAAGACTCCATAGAGACGAAATGATACCAGAACCCACATAATCTAAGCAAATCTACTAATGTACACCTGCGAGTATTTGTTTTAATTTACTATTTTTTGTTGAGGTGAGGGGGAGTTTGACTGAACGCTACTTGTAGATATTGTTAGAATTGTTAAATCTAGTTGTCCCATTCACTGAAGGACTTAATTTTATAGGACTCATGTTACTACCTATTGCACTCATGAGGCTGCTAGGATTTCCGGGAGGGTGATTGAATACACGAACCGACGCAAGGACTAGGAACAGAAGGGACAACACTTGGTATATCCCATCAACGCCAACTTTTAAGGTTTAATGATTGGTCTGCACGCTTATATACACACATACACACACACACACACACACACACACACACACACACACACACACACATCTCAAAATGTTTGTTAAGTACTATCAAGACAATGATTTCCTCCCATGACGTTTTCAAGTGGTGTCTGCCAAGGTTCTCGAGAGCAGGGTATATATGGGAGACAATTAATTAGGGCAGGGCGGGGAGGGAAGCCAACAAAAGGTGCTCGCGAGGGGGTGGGGGAGGCTCACTACTTTGTTTACCTGGTGGGCGACGTGCTCTCCCTGCCCTCCGTGACGCCCACCTCCTCTTATGGCTATCAAGATGTTGATCTCACCCTCTATGCAAAGTCATTTACGTTTCCTTTTTATTTCATTCGCATTTGAGCCGCTGCCATTGTCTTTATCATTGACCAAAAGGTTATCCACCTCTGGAGATTCCCCGTGTGTCCCTGCATGGTTACCACAGGGTGCGTCCCACTCTAGGGTTTGAGCACAGAAAGGCAGAAAAGATCAGTCAAGTTATACTCGTGAAATCTCTCGCTCTTGTCTTTGTAAATGTTTCCAGCAATCAGAGCTGCGTTATAACAAACACTGCTGTGGACTAATCTGTTCATATCCGTCATAAAAACACCTTCCCCACACACGCTCCAGTAACGAGAGCTTCGAGGAGGAGTTTGCTGCACGTCAACGGCGCAAAAACGAATGAGTGTTTGCACATATACCCCTGGCCGCCGCGGGAGTCCCGAGCACACGGCTGGGCGGGGAGGAGGCTGGGCTGCTGCAATAATACATCCTCGGACGAAGGAAGTCGCTTACTGTCCTGAGTGACATCTCTTCTTGGCCGGCGGGTGAGTCCCACTTCCTGCAAAATATGTTCCTGGCCGCTGACAGCCCAACAACTTAGCTCTCAAGTCATGATTATTCAGTAAACGGGAGTAGTAAGTATTTTGCGGGTTTTTTGTTGCTTTTTCTTTTTTTTTGCCCGTGGTCAGTCCTTTGTGATGTAGAAAAACCCCCGCATAATTACGTGATTTACAGACAAACAAGCTAATCAGGTCGCTATTTGATAAACAAACGATGGTTCAATTACCTCTATGCTTGACTGAACGATCGCCTCCCTGCTCCACCACACTGCCTGCTGGTTAGTGCAAGCAGCTGAGTAACTATTCAGCTTAGCACGTGATTGTGAGGCTGTCAGTGGCACCTGTTTGGGCAGACACGCGGCCGCCACACACCCGTGACAACACCTCGACACACACCTCGCGCCTCGCCACATGCACGGACGCCTTCCTTTTTATTTATCTTTTGAATTTATTTACTTATTTATTTATTTTGACATCACAAAGGACTGGCCAAAGGCAAAAAAAAACGTTCCTGGGGCTTCCTGCTTCAACTTCTTGGGTTCACACGAGTAGATTTTCTCAGAACATTCCATATTTTTGTATTATTACTATTTTGATCTAATTATATTTGTTAATACTTTTTTTATTATTTCCCTATTTTTTTTAGAATTTAATTTTGGGGATGAAAGTAATGACTGTTGGCTGCAGGATGTCGATGTCTTTGTCATACTAATGTTCGTGTAATAATTTCCTGAACATTCTTACCTAAATATACAGCATCCGGAGAGAGATTTTTTTTTTTTTATCCAAACCACAATTTACAGCCTGACCTTCCGTGACCTTTCCCGGTTTTAGCTTCCTATTATATTGTTTTCACTCTGTTATTACAGACATTGTGTATATCTCTGAAGGTCTTCCTATGTATTATTGCTAAATTAGTGAAATATGTATAAGAAGAAAATATTGGCGTTTAATGTTATTTACGGATGAACCTTATGATTCCTCGGCAAAACGCATATAAGCACACAAGGCTTTGTTTTCATTGGCTACATGCATCCCTATAATATAATATGGTGGTAGGATCGATCTGGCGTGAGTGGCTCGTAAATATTCGTCTAAGTGGATTATAGAGGGCGAAAAAAGAGAAGGGAAGCGATAAGAAAACTGAAAAAGAAGAAAAAAAACCTATACAGTAAACCCTCTCTAATTCGAAATTAATCTGGGGGAGATCTGGGTCGAATTAGCCGAAAGTCGTATTATCCGATGGCTACCTCTAGCCCCTCCACACAATAAGAATTCACTCAAACATGCCAAAACAGCACAGATTGTAGTACTTGTACTCACCAAAACCATCGTATTTATACGATAATTATAAGTACACACACTTATAATACCACATGATAATAATAATAATAATAATAATAATAATAATAATACAAATTACAATAGAACATATACACATAAGAACTCATAAACCATCAATTTTTTACTACTTAAGATTAGATTATACACCCACACATTTTTCGCATGGGTGGCTCAAATAGGGATTAATAATAAGATTACTAATACTGAAAATACTAATACTGATCGTAGTATTGAAGTAATGATTAATCTAGCAATGCTTATCATATTTTTATGTCTCGTAGTAGGTTTTGTCTAATTTGTGATTTTTTAGGAATATCTGGAAGTATCATGTCATTGTGTGAATTGGCTGAAATAGGGACTTCTAATCATTGTAACTGAAAACTGACTCCAGATTATCGTTCAGCATGTCCGAAAACTGCTAGGAACAAATTTTCAAGCAAATTTATTTTTAAAAAAAAATATTGCAAACTTTGCAATATTTTTTGAAAAATGTATTTGCTTGAAAATTTGTTCCTAGCAGTTTTCGGGCATGTTGAACACGAATCAAGAGTCAGTTTTCAGTTACAAAGATTAGAAGTCCCTATTTCAGCCAATTCACACAATGACATGATACTTCCAGATATTCCTTAAAAATCACAAATTAGACAAAACTTACTACAAGACATAAAAATATGATAAGCATTGCTAGATTAATCATTACTTCAATACTACGATCAGTATTAGTATTTTCAGTATTAGTAATCTTATTATTAATCCCTATTTGAGCCACCCATGCGAAAAATGTGTGGGTGTATAATCTAATCTTCAAGTAGTAAAAAATTGATGGTTTATTAGTTCTTATGTGTATATGTTCTATTGTAATTTGTATTATTATTATTATTATTATAATTATTATTATCATGTGGTATTATAATACCACGTCAATAGTATGCCAGTGTCAATAGTCAATATAGTACTTGTACTAACCTAGGAATACTATAGCAATTCTGTGGGACTTTTAATGGCCTCCCATGACTCATGTAGGATGCGTAAAGGAGCGAAGAAGCCTGTGAAGGACTCTGAAGGATTGTATACAAAGTGAAGGATACTTTAAAAAATAGTAATTCCTCCACCTTTTCTTCTCCTTCCTCCTCCTACTCTCCTCCTTTCCTTGTCCCACCTCCTTCCTTCTCCTCCCCTTCTCCCCTCTCCCCTCCTTCCTCCTCCTCGTCCCTCCTTCCCCTCCCCCCCTTCATCCTCCTCTCCCCTTCTTCCTCCTCCCCTCCCGCCTTCTTCCTCCGCCTATCGTATTTATACGATAATTATAAATGATCATATATCAGATCACGCTAGGCAGCCGCGGCACCGCATGGGAGAGGTCGGACTCCCACTAGTAAGGCTAAGGATAATTCAAACTTGCTCGAATTATGGAAAGTTATTGAAAAATTCGAACTGGCCTGAAACAGGTCGAATTATCCGAAGTTTGAATTTTACGGGTTCGATTTAGAGAGGGTTTACTGTATACACGCTTCACCAAAACCCGTCAGCATCAACATTTTCGTTCAGTTCAAGTAAAACCAAGAAGTTCAAGTAAAACCAAGAAGTTCAAGTAAAACCAAGAAGTTCAAGTAAAACCAAGAAGTTCAAGTAAAACCAAGAAGTTCAAGTAAAACCAAGAAGTTCAAGTAAAACCAAGAAGTTCAAGTAAAACCAAGAAGTTCAAGTAAAACCAAGAAGTTCAAGTAAAACCAAGAGCTTCCTGTCAGGTTCCTCGGATGCGGCATTCCCTCAGGCTCCTCAAGTGGTTTGTGTGAATCAGTGTTGGGAAATCACCGCCGGGATGCAGAGCAGGTGAAGGAGGTAGTGCAGGTGATGTGGTACAGATAAAATTAACTGATAAGAGAACACTGCTACTTACGCTGATCCAGATATAATTT
>JACEEZ010001676.1:382500-385000 GCA_016584305.1 Chionoecetes opilio
GCCTCCCAGTTCGTGACTTGAGGAAGAACAAAAAATCATAATTATCTCCTCTCTGGAGTCACACGGCTAATTTCGTCCTAAAGTGGCAAAATTAACCTACCCTTTGAGACGTTCGGTGTAGCCAACCAAGACTGGGGTGGGTGACGGCGGTGGTGGTTACAATACGACATATATGTATATACACGAACATTTGTATAAAAAAAATGTTATCCATAAGTAAGAGGTTCGCATGTTGGCGTGGTGCTTATCAATCTTCAAAACATGTATAACCAACAAACAGAACTCAGGGGCAGAAAATTGACTAGTTAACGAATTCATCTCAATAAGATTCCTTCAAGTCTGGTATTCGGTGTAGAGTCGCTGCCTCATCATGGACGAGATGAAGTGGTGGCAGGTAAGTAATGTAAACCTTATAAAGAAATAAACAAAACTAGTTCCTATGTATTCCACGGATAACGTGCGCTCAGACCTGGTCGTGTTCCTTGATTGGTTCTAGATTACCTCCTTACAGGCTCTGCCGGACTCGTATATTCGAAGACAAGTCTACTGAATTCCTAATTGAGTGAACCCTTGTTTATGACAGGCGATGAGTGGATAATGAAAGACACGGTTTATGAAGGTGCCGCGTCTGCAAAGGGCAACACAAGGATGAGATCCAACAGCCATCATCAGAGTGTCTTACAAGGACTAGGGCAGGACAACATATCGGCCACGCCACACTTTATGGATCGCAAAAACAAGAGCAAAGCCGACATCTGCCAGCGAGAGGGAGTCAGCAAGAACTTGTGGCATCCTTCCAGCGGATGTCGAAGGCCTAGTTTAATTTGTAGAGAAGCATAGCCTTGGGCAGCCTGAGTCCCTTGTTGTAAAGTTTCCAGCATCTCTGAGGGGACTCTTTGACCTCCTTCCTGCTCATAATTAATTCTCTGAGCAGCTGTTGCCCCCGCGCTGCTGGGACTCCCGTGACACCGACCCCTCCAGGGATTCTCAGAGCCTTTCACTTCCCGGCTTTTTTACTCCGCGTCTTGTACCAAGTGGCATGATCATATGGTTACCATTCCCTCCTCATTGTCCATTTCTTTTCTCGTGTTCTTCTTAAGGTGGCGCTGCAGGAGGGTCCGGGCCGGAGGGCGGCTCGTCCGGGGTGGAGGGAGTCCGGACTGGGTCGGGGAAGCCCTAAGGGATCAACGTGGGAGCGTGAACTCTGCTACGTGCAACAAGACGCCTCCCACCTTGCGATTCTTACCCGCTGCAGGAAAGCGTATGCAGCCTGCTGCTGCCTGCCTTCCTGACGGTGCCAATCCTGCTTGCTGTCCAACGGATCTCCGTGAAAACGTGTTGAATTTCATGTTATGGTATACCAATTGGTTATTGCTGCCTTATTATTGTCATTGAAGATGATGATGATGAAGACCACAAAACATCAGGGCCTTCGAGCTTTCCACGCATGTGACTACAGTGTAGCAAAGGTTGCCAAGATTGCCGGCTAGAGGAACACTGAATGCGGGCCGAGGATCCCTTGGCGAGGGTATTCTTTAAGGGAGTCGGCAAAAAGTTTTGCATTACATAAAGTCAACATGAGGACGAGATGAAAGAGACGGCAGCGAGTAATGAGAGAGGAAACGATACACGGAGAAAATCGAAGGTACCAGAGAAGCCGCGGGCAAATTACCAGGAGCCTCATAACATAAGGGGAAAAGAGAATTATACGTTTGGTGGCAAGGTAAATGTGTAATTATGTGATATAGGTTCTTTACTACCCTTCCCGCCTCGTTCCCCTCCGCCCTGCCCTCTCCCACCAAGCTCCCGCAGACGCTGGCTTCCCGGTGACATTCCTGGACAACAATTACTACTGCAGCAGCGTCTCCGTCATGGAGTGTGGTCCACATATAGCACGCCCCCGCGGGCCCCATCACAGGCTGACCCTGAAAATAGGTGGCAAAGCTCTTGCACCTAACTACCAGGGGCCGCAAGCACTTAGTAATTACACGATATCAATAATTCACTAATAACCTCCTGCTACACCGAGTGGGTTTGGAACCATGTTTTGTGGGCGACGCGGCGTGTGAACCTGCGGCGGCGGCGCCTCGTGGGAACAGCACGGCAGCAGCGACTGTGTTTTGGTGGAAAAAAATATACCTACGCATTTCATAATAAGCATGACGCGGATGCTGGGTGGCAGCGTGGCACCCTTATTAAGATTGTGTAATGGGATATAGTCTGTAGTGGAGTGATGTGGTATCCTTTCCTCGCCACATCACCCCGCGCTTACTCTTATGTCACAACCCTCTTCATCTCTCTCTCATTAGGAGGAGAATTACATAGGAAGAATGGGTCCTAGGAGATCTATCGGTATCTGCTGAAGTGCATACTGCTTGAAGTAGTAAACTACATGTGGGAGAACAGGATATAATAGAGCAATACACCTCCCTGCCCACCCGTCACTTTGGTAACATGTCGGCAGAAAACAATTGTAAGGGAACACCATGTATCTTGTAGA
>JACEEZ010001676.1:390000-392500 GCA_016584305.1 Chionoecetes opilio
CCACCTTTCATCCCAATCCATGAAATGGTCTAACCTCCTTTTAAAACTCCTTATTGACTCCGGACTAACTACCTGATGACTGAATCCATTCCAATCATTTACCATCCTATTTGTGAACCAATTTATCCCTATTTCCTTTTTTAAATCTACGTTTTTCCTTTTCCTACGTCATGTTCTGTGCGATGAGACCCCGACACGCAAAGAGAGCCATACGAATCACCCATTAGTTACAGGATGCAGCGTACCTCATAAGACTGAGTTTATGTTCAGTACTTTCATAAAAAAACATAAGAACATAAGAAAATAAGGCCACTACAAGAGGCCGCGAGACCTATACATGGTAGTTCCTGTGGGTCGTAGGTGTAGGTGGTAGTTCTTCTTTCGAACACATACATTTAGTTTCGGGAGGACGTAAAAATATCAGCCAACCCATGATCCCTTGCAGAGGTTCACGTTTTTTCGTTCTTCGGACTGTCTCTTTACACCAGTTATCGCTGCTTCCTGAAAAACTTGTCGCTTGCAAGACCTTACCACCCGTCCACTCCTGACTAAAGACGTGTAGGAAAATCACTTCAGCTTGAGAGTGATAATCCTGAATGACTATGTGTGCTTAGGGCGAATGTTCAGATGATTTATACTTGTATTTATACAATGTATTTTTCCTTTTGGTTCGGTTTTCTCTCTCTCTCTCTCTCTCTCTCTCTCTCTGTCTCTGTCTCTGTCTCTCTCTCTCTCTCTCTCTCTCTCTCTCTCTCTCTCTCTCTCTCTTCTCTCTCTCTTTCCCTTCTAACAAGCGTCGTTGAGCCAAAAAGTCAATTACGGCACTAAACTTCACCACAAGGAAATTATGACGCCTAAAATTTGTCAATCTTTATTTATATCCCGCCCAAGGCATGGAATGAAGCGTCACGTGGCCTTCCAGGGTAAATTACTTCAGGGGCAAACTGCAGCACCCGCTATTCACGCTTCAGTCTTAATGTGAACCCTCGCTGACCTTGGACTGTAACCTCCGACCTTCAATGTAATGGTTGCCTCTGGGATTCGAGATTGATATTAAACTAGTGCACACCCACTCCCTCCTCCTCCTCCTCCTCCTCCTCCTCCTCCTCCTCCTCCTCCTCCTCCTCCTCCTCCTCCTCCTCCTCCTCCTCCTCTCCTCCTCCCTCCTCCTCCTCCTCCTCCTCCTTGCCTGCCACGCGTCAGCCTTCGCCTCTGTCAACCTCACACAGTGTCATGCAGTATAGTTATCAAGGTCAACTTTTAGTGTATCTTTTCGGATCAGATAAATAGTTCTAAAATCTTAAGCTACGAAACGCTGAGATGCAATATTACCGTCACTTGAAAAGGTTGTCCGTCATTGAAATATCAAAATAAGAGTTCGTATCTCACTATTGTACGAAGCCATGGCTGAAATACATGAAACTGAACAGAAATTGGCTCCTAGAATTCGCATTTTATTATTTTTTGCAGATATTATATTTTTCAACATTTCTGCGGAGGATGGGATCGAATACTACAAGCATGCAACTTTACAAACGGGCACGAGTTGCACAAATGGCGAGGCACGCAGAGCGGAGAGCGCCCGAGATTCACACTCCTGATAAACAAAACAAAAAAATATAACGATGCTGGAAAATAAGCTGAAAGTTGGGGCGGGAGAGGTATAATGGAGGGAGGCGTTCAAGGTGGCAAACACAACCCCTTCATATCAGCAAGAAAGAAATGCAGTGGTTGAAGTATGAAAGTCAGGCAGGCAGGATAGACTCGTATGTAATTATGTACATTCTCTCCGTGATTACATAGGAAAAAAAATAATCACGCACAAGGATAAACGACGCAGAATAAAAGATTTCATAAAGTACAATTCTACAATAGACTAAATCCAGATAATTTGCGGGCCGGTTCTCGCCTCAAACCAGGCGAGGAGGCCGGTGTCGTGACCTGCTGAGGCGCGGCGGGTCACACGCTCGGCTACTGGAGGTCACACACCACCTTGCAGGACTTTAAACACACACAAACACGCTTTACTTGAGCTCCTTACACCAATGTTTCGCTTCCGAATGTTACACGATGCACACATACCACCCTGCCCCCCCTTTTCCCCCACACACCACCCTTGACCCCCCCCCCCCCCCCCCACACACACACACCACCCTGCCACCACTCCTCCCCACTACCCATTGTTTGCAGCACCACCGACATCACCACCGCTTGTGCGTCTATATAACAGAACAAAGCATCCCGAGTGCACGTCATCACACGCACCACATTAACCACACAGCCTCGCGGACGCCCACCACCACACCCACAAACATCGTAACCTTTATGGGCAATCAGGCGAGGAGGAAATATGACTTAATAACTGACATAAAATATAAACGAGGAAAGCTGAAAGGTACAGGTAGATAAAATAAATCGTCAGAAAGAGTGCAGGACCAGGAAAACACTAGCCGCTGGAATGCACATGTTTTAGCAATAATTCTGACCGCTGAAACGAGGA
>JACEEZ010001676.1:400000-415000 GCA_016584305.1 Chionoecetes opilio
TATACCATCAGCACTGTAGTTATATCCTCCTTATCTATATTATCTGCCAATGATCTAACCAAAACTATACAATTAAGCAGCAAATTATCTTCGGAAACTGATACGGAACATTTTGAATCTGCATATTTCACAGTCTGGTTTGCTATGTTAGAA
This sequence comes from Chionoecetes opilio, assembly GCA_016584305.1. NCBI lineage: Eukaryota > Metazoa > Arthropoda > Malacostraca > Decapoda > Majidae > Chionoecetes > Chionoecetes opilio. Next base: position 400,154 of record JACEEZ010001676.1, read on the forward strand.
AAATGTTGTTGAGCGCGTGGGTTTGACCATGGGCGTCTCGTGGAGCTGGGGCGGCGGTGGGGGCAGCGGGCGTGGCTCAGCCCTCGTGACGCCCGTCGAGCAACACGTGGGTGTGGGCGGGGTTGGAGAGGGACGCAAGACCAGGATCAGGTGGGATACGTAGATTAAGCCATTCATCAGCCTAATGCCTAACATTATTCTCGCCCATGATTTACGTTCACCCGAGAAACCAGGTGCTTGCAGCCGCTGGTCACACGAACCCCTGACGCCCTCCGCCACAGCTCGCTAGCAAGCTTATCCGCACTTTGCAAGGCCTCTACAGCAAGACTAATGAAGTGGCGAGTACATGTAAGTGATTGTAAGTCTCGGGGAGATATACCTGGTGGGGAAGAGATTGGCTGTGACATTCCGGCGCCTCACTCACCTGAACGCTTGGTACACTCACTCCTCCTCCTTCCACTTTCCCTCAGCCCACACTGTGTCACACATCACACACCCCATGCCCACTGTATAGGGCCATAGGGATTCCCTTTATATATATAATTGATAATTGTACTGTGTGTGCCTCCTGATCCTGGTTGCTGGAGTGAGTCTTGGCGTTATGGCCACTGGAAGGTTTTCGAAGGTTGGTGCAACAAGTAAGATTTATTCCCTGGAGCTCAGACAAGTTAATGACCAGCCGCGAAATTCAGCCAATGGCAGGTGGCCGCGCTTCGTGATAAACGCTGTTCTCCGGACGGGGCGGTGGAAGACTGGAGGTCTGGAGGCCGCGGGAGGCAGAGGGGACGCCGCCGCTGCTCGAGAGGACCCAAGACCGAGATACACGCCGATAACTTTGATGTACGGTTTGTAATTATCCAGCGGCAATTTGCGAGTTTAAATTAATAGTCGCTCATTGGTACTTACATTTCTGGTTTAGAAAATGCCAGAGTGACTAATCGTTTCCAGGAAGGTGGAATTGAAGAAATTAATAAGATTCTGCTGGCTAGTTACCCACGGGTTTGTGTGTGTGTGTGTGTGTGTGTTGTGTGTGAGTGAGTGTGTGTGCGTGTGTGTGTGTGTGTGTGAATAAGCAAGTGCACACACACGTATACATATATAGTGTACACTCCAGTACGACAGCTGTGTACCGCCGGCAAGCAGCAGTGCAATCATACCCTGAGACACGTGAAGTACGACAATTTCCTGGCAACAACAATACCGAGACAGTGACAAGACACTTCCGAGGATCACTGTGACTGACGCACCGTAATGAAACCCCGCCAGCAAGCCATCCTGCCGCCCTGCATCCTCACCCACACACACACACCAGTAACACACATACACACACACAAACACACACACACACACACACACACACACACACACACACACACACACACACACACACACACACACACACACTCCAGTAACACCCACGCCCAACGCTTCTTCAAGGCCAATGCATCCGTCCTACCGCTCATCAGCACTTTGTAAAAAATACTCGTAATGATGAATAACAGACAGAAAACAAAGAACTCAAAGACTATTCATCAATCTACACATATACTTTTCTACCCTCGCCTGCCCTCCCTCCCTTCTCACCCTCCCTTCCCTCCCCGCCACGAGTCTCCCTCCAACGGTTGCGAGAAGCTATCACACTGCCGGGCTAATTCTAATATGCACAAGAGGAAGGGGATGGCGGGTGTCTTAATGTTAAATTTACTGCGCCTGATTATAGGGCTCGAGTGCGCTGCTGTCACATTGCCGCATCTCACACCTTCCAGAGCTCCTGCGGGCGAGGCAGTACCCACACTAGGTCCTGTAGAGAGGGTGGGCGTCAGCTGCTACGCGGATGTATACCAATGACTACCTGTGACTACTAAGGAACTAACCCAACACAAGTCCTTTTATAGCCATTGATGATAATACACGGAACCAAAAGAGGTAAACTCGTAATCAGAAATGTAATCGAGAAAATATCAAATATTGGTAATTATCAAAGAAATTGGGGATGGTTAAAGTTGGAGCCATGGATGCAGTTTTCGTATACATAATCTTGGAGACGGTGCATCATTACTCCTCCTGGCCTGGCTTCCCCTCCTTCACCTGCTTCCCTTCCCCTCCTTCCTTATCTCCCTCCGCCCCTGAGACTGCAGCAAGGGCTCCACGGCGCTCTGAAGGACGCACACGACCTCACACCGATAAAACGTTGGCTAACTTAAACACAGAGATGTCGGGGATTGGCGGAGGCAACCACATCGGGATTGCATTGTTTGCGCTCGTGATCATTTCTTATTTTCCAGGCGTGTGACAACTTAATTGGCAGCGACCGACGGGGCTGACTTCCAGCAGCCGTCAGCCTTACCAGCCGGATGTTCAGCCAGCCATTCAGCCAACCCCTGCATCGCCAGACAGCCAGACAGCCAGTCAGCCATTTCGAAGACGTCCCTTTTTACACTTATAGCTAAATGCACAGAATAATAATTTAAATTTACAATAATCGTTCATATCAAATTTTTCTTCAGTGCATAAAAAGGGACCGTTTCATTCGGCCAATTCTTGATTCAGCTTTAAGAGTTTCCACTGAAAATACTTGTACTGTACGTAACATATATTCGCATAATTTGTTCTACTTCCATTATTCTATTTGCTGCTACGACCACCTTAATTCTTAGTATATGCATGAAGTGAGGTATAAACTCTATTATTTCTTTGGTCTTATCTTTTACATTGTTATATTATGTGGGAGTCACTTCTTTTACATCCTTCTCTCATTCGCATATGTTTAAGGGAATGATTCAAGAGAAGAAGGGAAAAGAGGAATAAAGGAAGAATACGAATAGGAGTATGGAGGAGGAGGAAGCAGAAGTGAAGTAGAAGGAGGAGGAGGCAGAGGAGGAGAAGAAGGAAGAGGAGAAGATTGAACAGTTAAAGAAGGGAAAGAAGAAAAATAGAGGGAGGTAAAGGAGGGGAGGAAGATTTAGGTAACCAGTAGATGAATGGCGTTGAGGTGCCACAAGAATGACTGTGATTAGCTAGTCCGCCCGTGATGTGTGGGCGTGACAAGGTGGGCGAGGGAAAGGTTAGCGAGGGAAGGGTTTACGAGGGGAAGGGTTTACGAGGGAAGGTGGGCGAGGGAAGGTGGGCGAGGGAAGGTGGGCGAGGAAGGTGGGCGAGGGGAAGCGAGGGGAAGGGAGAGGTGTGAAGACTTTTCCTTAACTATTCCACATGCTTGAAAAAAAAAAACTGAGGAATGTAGTAAAGGTTGTAGTTTAGCAGGCAGACGCTTTGTAATTTTCCCATCTTTTATTTTTTATAGGTTAGACGCAACTCACGCAAGATTAAGTTGAAGTTAAATAAGTCAAAAACGGCAAGGAATGTTTTTTTAGATCGATCTTAAAACACGAAAAAAAACTTTGACGTGAAACTTCCTTTTTACTGCACCTTTACAATACGTATAATGGCTTGTCCTGCTTGTTGATTACTTAAGATATACAATAAAACCTACTTTTTTATATTCACTTATATAAGCGTACTAAAAAATCACCATCACTGAAAAAAATAGCGTTTCACAGGTGTGTAAATTTACGTGGATGAGTTGCGAGGTTCGAGGATTTTTTTATATTCATTTATATCTGCGTAGTGAAAAAGAAAGGCATCACTGTAAAATATGACACGAATTCTTAGGTGGGTAAATTTACGTGGGTGAGATGCGAGGATTCACAAGCCATTTATTCATTCATTCAGTAGAGGGGATAGACAGTTGAGGGAAAAGAACTATAAAAAGAAGAACTATAAAAAGAATAACTATAAAAAGAAAATAGGAAAACGTTAATAGTAATATAGGTTATAGGTTTTAGATTTACAGGACAAGGTTAATAGGAAAGGAAAAATTTAAAGCACACAAGGCAACACACACCTGTCGAGAGTAATTACGTAAGGAAGGAAGGAAGGAAGGAAGGAAGGAAGGAAGGAAGGGAGGAGGAAGGGAGTAAGGAAGGAAGGAAGGAAGGAAGGAAGGAAGGAAGGAAGGAAGGAAGGAAGGGAGGAAGGAAGGAAGGAAAGAAGGAAGTAAGGATGGAAGGAAGGAAGGAAGTAAGGAAGGAAGGAAGGAAGGAAGGAAGAAAGGAAGGAAGGAAAGAAGTAAGTACGGAAGGAAGGAAGGCAGTAAGGAAGGAAGGGAAGACTAACACCTGTTGCAGAGCGGCGGGAAGACACGCTGTGGTCTGGTCTGGGAGGGAAGACACGCGCGCCACGGCTGATTGTCGGCACGTGGCTGGCGCGCGCCCATTGTTCCCGGACTGTAGTTTCCGCACTCAGGGAACCCCGATACTATAACCCCTTACACGCCTCCTACACGCCTCCTTCCCTAACACATCCTACCACATGTGTCCTGTACTCATCCCACTGTACCTGAACTAACAGAAAATTGCTATACATTGTGACAGGCCGTAGTATTGATGTTTGTGGGTTAGGTGAGGGTGGGGAGGCGGGGTCACGGGTTCCCACAATTGAGGTGGAGAGGGTGTTGGTGGGTGATGGGTGGCTCGTGTATGTTCACGCCTCGCCCCCGCCTGGTAAAAGGGGGGAAGGGACTGCCTTTTGTGGGACTCTGTGTTTATTTTCTTTCTAGTTCGCTTCAGAAGGTTTGTTGATTCTGCATGGATATCTGAACTCTCTTTCTCTTTGGATTATTTTTGTGTGTAAAGTGTAAACATTGTAAACGATGGAAGCGAGGCAGAATAAGCTACACAAACTACAATGGGGTAAATAAAGGTTATTTGTAGAATTTGGGCGGTAAGTGGGAGGGGCTAAGTGAGAGGTGGGAGGGTGAGGGCGGCTGGTGGGTTAAGGAGGGGGAGGAGGGCTGCTGATGGGGGGTTAAAGAGGGGGAGGAGGCTATGAGTGGGAGGGACAGGAAGGGGGTGTGGACAGCCGTGATTTACAGGACTCTGCGGTCAGCCAACAATGTCAACGAGGTGTTTATGGCCAACAAACTCAAATGGCTTGCGGTGAGTGTTGCGGTGAGCTGCAGTGTGTGTGTGTGTGTGTGTGTGTGTGTGTGTGTGTGTGTGTGTGTGTGGTGTGTGTGTGTGTGTGTGTGTGCGTGTGTGTGTGTGTGTGTGTGTGTGTGTGTGTGTGTGTGTGTGTGTGTGTGTGTGCTGTGTGTGTGTGTGTGTACAATCTGTAATCATATATATGTGTTCTTACAGCATATAGACTCCAACGTAAAAAAAAAATTTGTTTAAATAACAGATCCGTCGCAGTCCAGCATTAAGTCTAGACGCACAAATATCACCATTCTGTTCCCACAATCTTAGTAAAAAAAAAAAATTGACTGGAAACATGGATAAAAATGCATACACTGCAACCGAGAGGTAAATGAACGCAAACTACTTTTCAATGACTGCGAAACACAATAATCACAGACCATTTCTTCTTTGCTGGGGAATACGCTATCGTTAAGCTGTTGGTTTTTTCCCGGCACATTTTCACAGGTAATTATTGGGTGCGGGGACAGCGGCTCGAGGTGATGGTCGGGCTTTGGGACGAAAAGTGGTTAGTTGTGCCCAAGGTCAAGTAGCCACATTACTTGTTTGCTGAACTTTGTAAATGAGTTCTGGATACGAGCTGTTCATTTTCTGGACACGGAGTTGCGGCCGCCTGACATTGTACCGGGAACATTAACTCGAGGAAATGCAATTCTCTGCTCCTCAACTGAAGCAAGAATTTGGAGAACTGCTCGGTAATGAAGACAACGTACAAAAAATATCTTGGGTAAAATGTATACTTGAACATGTAAGTATGGTGTGCGAGGGAACAGGGAAAGAAGACCTCGCCATCCTGAAATGTATAAATGTTCGGATAGGAAAATAAACTGAGTTGTTTTAAAAGGGAGTAAAAATAGACAAGGAAACGTTGTAAATCCTGTGACTCATAACCTCGGACGAAAGGTTGATCAGTGGCTGAATGGATGTGTTTGCGTTGCCAGGACTCCTATAGTATACAGCGGTGCCCTGATATATAGAGGGCTTCACAGATGAAAGCACAAAAGAAAGAATTATGTTTACCGCAGCGAAAGTGGTTAATGATCTGAGTAACTTACTACCTGATGGAATTTAAACGATGACGTGACTGTCTCTCAATATTTCCTGAAGCTGCAACACGTAATGACAGCAAGATGGACTAGCGCGAGGCTTTCACTACTTCATGATCCAGAGTTAGGTCATTGGAAGCCAGAGAGAGAGAGAGAGAGAGAGAGAGAGAGAGAGAGAGAGAGAGAGAGAGAGGGGAGAGAGAGAGAGAGAGAGAGAGAGAGAGAGAGAGAGAGAGAGAGAGAGAGAGAGAGAGAGAGAGGGGAAGGGAGAGAGAGAGAGAGAGAGAGAGAGAGAGAGAGAGAGAGAGAGGAGAGAGAGGGAAGGAGAGAGAGAGAGAGAGAGAGAGGAGAGAGAGAGAGAGAGAGAGAGAGAGAGAGAGAGAGAGAGAGAGAGAGAGAGAGAGAGAGAGAGGGGAGAGAGAGAGAGAGAGGAGAGAGAGAGAGAGAGAGAGAGAGAGAGAGAGAGAGAGAGAGAGAGAGAGAGAGAATGCCATGTATTCATCAGTAACAATGGTGACTCGTCTGATAGAAAGGAGACACGTAACAAGGCTCATTATGACATAAACATCCGATTCACGATTGCAAAATATTCGTACTTACAGTTAGAGTTATTTGTACACATCCTGCTGGTGTTTGTACTGAGTGTGAATGAATAGCATTCCTGTTCTTCTCGGCATGCGATGTCGTGAACAGCAATATAAACAAAATCCATTAGATGTAAAAGTTATTCAAATAATACATGTTTTGTGAAGGCTATTCTCCGGCCGACATTCACAACCTATAACATTTTTTTTTTTAAAGCTGCGGTGGGATGTATGGTTAGCTTTGTGTATTAAACTTCGCTAAACCATTAATTGCACACTGAATGGATGTTCAATATTACATTTCTGTTAGGTGGAAAAAATCATTTGCTTCCCTTGAGCTCGAGAAAAACAGCAGCTGCCGCGTCCCGAGGTAACGTGCACGTCCACGCCCTCAGCTACCACACACACTATATCTTCCTTTCTATTTCTATCCAACAATTTTTATTCCTCTCGCGACACGCTATAAAGCACTGCCCTGCATCGAGTGGCGCGCCGTCAAAGGAAACATTAACGAGGACCCTCAGCGGCGATAAGCAGAGTTACGAGTCATAGTGGCGTGAATCACAATAGACACGAGACACCGCATGCTTCACTGTCCCTGTCTTGACGGGGAGAAAGTCTGTGTTTGGTCTACGAGTTGTGGGTCGACCATACAACTGCCTCTTTGTCCCTCTTCGTCAGTTCCTATAACACGCTGGGACCACGCACGTCACTCCTTCCACTCTCCTCTTCCCTCCTCTGTTCCCCCCTTCCCTCCCCTCTTCCCTCCTTCCCTACCCTCTTCCCCTCCCCTTCTTTCACATCGTTCCCTCTCATCGCCTTCCCATCCTTCCTTTAATAGATCAAGAGCCAAACATTCCTTCATGTGACTCTCATTCTCCCGTGACTTAGGATGCCAATTGGAACCTCTATTTTGTTCTAACGCGATATTAATTAACTATCAGTGACCACCTTTTCCTTGCATTACTCCCAAAACCAGAGACTATACATACATCCCCACACCACAAATACTATTATAAAACCTTCTCCTTCATTTTCTGATATACATACTAACGAAGAGATGCTTAATTCTCTTTCCCATCGCCCTAAAATACGACCATAAGGCTTAAAGGATCATAAGAGCCAATCACCCTTTTAATGAGTCTTTTTTTGTGGAACATTATTACCAGAGAAAAAATAAGTACAGACTATAAATTAACCAAAAGATTTATGTTACACAGGCTCCCTCATATCACACACCGAACCTAATTTTGCACCGTGATTCAGAATGTGTTTGTTGTCAATTAACCCGAGGCTGTTGTTGAGACAAGGGAGGGAGGGAGGGAGAGGTGAGGAGGAGGAGGACAGGGAGAAGAGAGGAGAGTAAGAGGGAGAAGAGATAAATAAGAAAAGAGTGAAAAAAGTAAATGTAGATGATGCAAATAAGAAACTCTAGAGCACTCAATGATGCTATATGTGAATAAAGGATTCTGAGAGAGAGAGAGAGAGAGATGAGAGAGAGAGAGAGAGAGAGAGAGGAGAGAGAGAGAGAGAGAGAGAGAGAGAGAGAGAGGAGAGAGGGGAGAGAGAGAGAGAGAGAGAGAGAGAGAGAGAGGAGAGAGAGAGAGGAGAGAGAGAGAGAGAGAGAGAGAGAGAGAGAGAGAGGAGAGAGAGAGAGAGAGAGAGAGAGAGAGAGAGAGAAGAGAGAAGAGGAGAGAAGAGAGGAGAGAGAGAGAGAGAGAGAGAGAGAGAGAGAAGAGAGAGAGAGAGAGAGAGAGAGAGAGAGAGAGAGAGAGAGAGGAGAGAGAGAGAGAGAGATAATGGAGAGATGCCAGAGAAACTTTGCAAGAAACAGAGAGGAGAGCAGCAGACGAAACAGAGAGGAGCAGCAACAGAAGAACAGAATACATGACAGAAGACACAGCACAGAGAATGACACACAACAGAGAGACAGACAGAGAGAAGAAACTCTAAGACACCAACACTGCAAAACAGCAGCGCACCGAAACAGACGGCTCCAATACACAACATACCTACCCGCACAACATCCATTACCACGGCACACACACACTTACTGATCGTGACGCAATGCGGCCCATACATCAAGCCCCTGACCCACATGTCGATTGCCGGGTTACTTCTGGTGCGCAGGGACGACAGCTGTTTTGTGTGTGTGTGTGTGTGTGTTGTGTGTTGTGTGTGTGTGTGTGTGTGTGTGTGTGTGTGTGTGTTGTGTGTGTGTGTGTAGGGGGGGGGGGGGGTCTTAACAAGGGGCGTCCTGCTTATATTATATTCCCTGCTTCTGAAATTATTGCCGTGATGATGATGGTAATATAGAATCAATATAATAACATACACACTTATCGCAAACCACTATTCTGCCTTTGTTTTGGTGTGTGTGTGTGTGTGTGTGTGTGTGTGTGTGTGTGTGTGGTGTGTGTGTGTGTGTGTGTGTGTGTGTGTGTGTGTGTGTGTGTGTGTGTGTGTGTGTGTGTGTGTGTGTGTGTGTGTGCGCTCGTCAAGGGTATTCTATTACTGCACTGCCTCTATGGGAAAGCCTATTTATCATTCCTATATTCATCCTCCATCATCAGACCTAATCGTTCACCCATCACGACACGACTTTCCTTGCCTACACAAACAAGTGCTTCTGTCTCCCATTACAACAAGAGCGTCTGACTATAATTTATTAGTAAAGGATAGTCCAAGAATGTTCATTGTAGAAGAGGGAGACAGCTGAGTGTCATTGAAGAAGAGGGGATTGTTGTCTGGAAGGTTATGTCGAGTAGATAGGTGAAGTTAAAGTGCAGTTGAGTGTCATTGAAGAAGAGGGGATAGTTGTCTGGAAGGTTAGGTCGAGTAGATAGGTGAAGTTAAAGTGCAGTTGAGTGTCATTGAAGAAGAGGGGATAGTTGTCTGGAAGGTTATGTCGAGTAGATAGGTGAAGTTATAGTGCAGTTGAGTGTCATTGAAGAAGAGGGGATAGTTGTCTGGAAGGTTATGTCGAGTAGATAGGTGAAGTTAAAGTGCAGTTGAGTGTCATTGAAGAAGAGGGGATTGTTGTCTGGAAGGTTAGGTCGAGTAGATAGGTGAAGTTAAAGTTTTGTTGCCATCAGGACTTAACACAACGAAACTACACCAAGCAAGCTCTCCCGCATCGCCGATTACCCTTGTTTCGATTTACCTTGAAGTCTCGTGGCGCAATGTTCAGTACGTGCACAGATTGCCTGGGGAAAGGTGGTGTGACGCTGGTGTTCAGTATTCCCCGGAGCTCCTGCGGCCCCGTTACACACCCCACCGCGAAAATACAAAATTTCTTAATAAGGGTTAGTTCACCTGACAAGCATGCCAATGACCCCCACCATTTAGTCTCGGTAATTAGAGAGGTCATCGCTAACACCTTCTCTTGTTACCTTTTTGCTGACGATCGCTCACACGTGACGTTCTCTGCCATACCTGAAGACTGACCTAAGGAAGATCTCAACGTCAAAATAACTTAATATGGCGATGGTTCACTATTCAGCAGCTATATATGCCGCACATGCTGCTTATTTATATACACGTGCATTACCTGTCATGGATTCTCGGAAATTCCTATTACATCATCCACCAAGTCCTATGTAAGTCCTATGTCCCAAGTCCTGTGTTCCAAGTCATCAAGTCACCAAGTCCTTATTCCTATGTAAGTCCCACATCTGGTTACGAGTCTTGTTTATGTTACTCCATAAATCAAGCATTGCAGGATGTTTGTGATTCTGCTGGTAAGGCTTGCAGGGCATTCAACACTTAGGGACTGGACGTGGCTTAGAAGGTCTTCTTTTCTAGGTCACTGAGAGCCGACACTGTCCACTACTAACAACGGAGCTTACCAGTGGCTCAAGGAGGGTCGACCTTCACCGCACCTTCAGCCAAGCAAGCCACAACCAAGAGACACATGTGGCTTAACAGTATATTCCCGCTCGGGTTCATGTTCCAGGGCGGCGATAAAGAAATTGCTCCTTGCCGGCGCCTGACACCATGACGAACGAGAGTGGCGAGGCTGCACTAACGAGCTGGGGCGCCGGGAGGGTGTGGGTGCGGTGAGGAGAGACGCAACACACGGCTGAGAGTTTCTGTGGCTCTAAAGGCGCGACTGAAGGTGTGAGAACGTGAGATTACTGTGAGAAAGTAAGCGAGTGAGTGAGAAGTAAGACCTGTGTTGGGAGGTTATCGGTAAGGGCATGTGGATGGGGTGTGCGGATGTTGAAGGCGTGTGGGCATGTGGATGGGGTATGTGGATGTGGAAGGGGTGTGGGCATGTGGAAGGGGTGTGGGCATATGGAAGGGGTGTGGGCATGTGGAAGGGGTGTGGGCATGTGGAAGGGGTGTGGGCATGTGGAAGGGGAGTGGGCATGTGGAGGGGTGTGGGCATGTGGTAGGGGAGTGGGTATGTGGAAGGGGTGTGGGCATGTGGAAGGGGTGTGGGCATGTGGAAGGGGAGTGGGTATGTGGAGGGGTGTGGGCATGTGGTAGGGGAGTGGGTATGTGGAGGAGTGTGGGCATGTGGAAGGGGTGTGGGCATGTGGTAGGGGAGTGGGTATGTGGATGGGGTGTGGCATGTGGTAGGGGAGTGGGCATGTGGATGAGGTGTGGATGTGTATTGTGTCCTAATCTCTTGTTGGGACAGTGATGAAGGGTTTGCCGAGCACGTGTTAAAGCTGCACTGTAATTCAATGAACAGGAGACGCATAACACGAAGAGGTGAGGCCTCGAGGGGCACGCCGGGCTCAGGACTGCACCCATGCATAGAGGCACCATTGTCCACACACACAGAAATAACTTAAGGCGTGGAGATGCCAAATTAACGAGGGGAACGACGGGAGATTTGCTAGCATTTCAGAATAAAAAAATATATCGATACTATAATTATATTTATAAGTCTTACAATCATGATGCTTACACAATTATTACTTCTGAAGATAATAATTTGAAAATATAAAGCCCCATATGGAAGCAAGGCCTCTTTGCGAAACCATGCCCCGTAAATGGAGAAATGAAGGAGGGTTGGACGGCAGTGACCATAGAAGGGAAGGAACATGAGAGAAGGGCCCTGTGTTCGGCGGCCTTGTCTGCTAACGTATGGCTACCACATGACCCGCACATGGTGGCTGTGAGGTGAGGCAAGAACACCACATGGCAGGAGGGAGATGAGGCTGAATTTGGAAGTCTCGCGTGACCAAACTACCGGGTATGAGATGACATAAACATTGTACTGAAGGTTATAACGTATGCATGTGTGTGTGCGTGTATGTATGTATGTGTGTGTGTGTGTGTGTGTGTGTGTGTGTGTGTGTGTGTGTGTGTGTGCGTGTGTGTGTGTGTGTGTGTGTGTGTGTGTGTGTGTGTGTGTGTGTGTGTGTGTGTGTGTGTGTGTGTGTGTGTGTGTGTGTGTGTGTGTGTGTGTGTGTGTGTTGTGTGTGTGTGTGTGTATACAGTGCTTATATACACTGAATACTTTTATGTACAGTGTCTGCAAAAAGTTCTGACCCCTATAAAAGCGGTATTACGCATAGAGAGGTGTCAGGAACTTTTTGCGGACACTGTATTCATTGCGACAAGTTAAGACTCCACAGGCAAAAAAATATATATTTCTTGGCATTGAAGAGAGTAATATGCGTATTGTGGCGGGTAAAGGCGAGGCGGGAAAGGCAAGGAAAATGACGAGGAAGAAGCATTTTAATACACACCATCAACCCCAACCCTTTTTCTGAAGGGTGTTTTTTTAAGGTTTAATTTTCTGATATGTGTTTTTTATGTTATATATTTTTTTTTTTTAAGGGTATACCTGTGTGTGTACCTGTGTGTGTGTGTGTGTGTGTGTGTGTGTTGTGTGGCGCTGTGCGAGATTTAGGGACTTGTTTACATGCAGGTGAGAATGATTAATTACCACACATTTGCAAGCGTTCGTCATTAATATTAGTCTAACCTTTTCCCCGACCACGCGAACCTTTTGCCTGCCTGGTTAATGACGCCGTGCTGTGGTTATTAGGGCGGGTAGGTCAATGATGTGCTTAGCGTTAGGGCGCCAAGATGAAGGCCGGGGGAAGAGAAACGTTGGCACGCAATATACCAAAGTAACCTTGCATATAACTCAGGTAATTCAGTTGTTAAGGCAGGAAAAGATGGAGGAGACGAAGTTGAAGAGGACCTAGGAAGCGTTACTAAAGCGTCAAGGGTCACAAGAAGAAGAAGAAGAAGAAGAAGAAGAAGAAGAAGAAGAAGAAGAAGAAGAAGATGAAGAAGAAGAAGAAGAAGAAGAAGAAGATGAAAGAAGAAGAAGAAGAAGAAGAAGAAGAAGAAGAAGAAGAAGAAGAAGAAGAAGAAGAAGAAGAAGAAGAAGAAGAAAAGAAGAAGAAGAAGAAGTAGTTAAGAAGAAGAAGAAGAAGAAGAAGAAGAAGAAGAAGAAGAAGAAGAAGTAGTTGAAGAAGAAGAAGAAGAAGAAGAAGAAGAAGAAGAAGAAGAAGAAGAAGAAAGTAGAAGAAGAAGAAGAAGAAGAAGAAGAAGAAGAAGAAGAAGAAGAAGAAGAAGAAGAAGAAGAAGAAGAAGAAGAAGAAGAAGAAGAAGAAGAAGAAGAAGAAGAAGAAGAAGAAGGAGGCAAAGGCGGTGATGTTGGTGAATTTCCTCTCTCCTTGATTCCCTCTTATATTTTCTTATATTTTCACATCTCCAGTCTGTTCTTCCTCCTCTCCCGCTTTAAGTTGATAACACTCCTAATAGTGAAAATATGCATAACACTGTGAAAGTGCTTTAAGTGAGGGAGAAACACAGTGGGAAGTGCTGGAGCGAGGCACAGGGGCTGTCTGTACATTAGCCATGGTTCAGGTGAGAGAAAGTGGCGGTGGTGAGGAGGTGGAGGTGGCAGCGGATGTAGAAAGGAAGGTAAGGATGGAGGAAAGGCAAGAAGCAGTGGAGGAAAGTGATGGCTGAGTAAGGAAGGTAAGGATGGAGAGAAGGCAAGAAAGAGGCAGTGGAGGTGGAGGTAGCACGGATGTAGAAAGGAAGGTAAGGAGGGAGGGAAGGCAAGAAGCAGTGGAGGAAAGTGATGGCTGAGAAAGGAAGGTAAGGATGGAAGGCAAGGCGAGAGGCAGTGGAGGTAAGTGATGGCTGAGATAGTGAGGAGACACCCGTTAACCTTCAACCCATGAGCATTCTGGCGAAGATCATATATTTTGAAGCGGCAGGTCAGTGAGAGTGGCAAAGCCGTGACCTCGCGCGTGACCTGGACAAGACACAGGACTTGTACTTGTTCCACGGTGACTTTTCATATTTCTGGTTAGGTTAGGTCATTCCTTTATATTGCTGGTTAGGTTAGTCACTTATATTTCTGGTTAGGTTAGGTTAGTCACTTATATTTCTGGTTAGGTTAGGTTAGTCCTTTATATTTCTGGTTAGGTTAGTCACTTATATTTCTGGTTAGGTTAGGTTAGTCACTTATATTTCTGGTTAGGTTAGGTTATCTTTATTGCTGGTGTTAGGTATCTTATATCTGGTTAGTTAGGTATCTTATATCTGGTAGTAGGTATCTTATATTTCTGGTTAGGTTAGGTTAGTCCTTATATTTCTGGTTAGGTTAGGTTATTCCTTTATATTGCTGGTTAGGTTAGTCACTTATATTTCTGGTTAGGTTAGGTTAGTCACTTATATTTCTGGTTAGGTTAGGTTAGTCACTTATATTTCTGGTTAGGTTAGGTTAGGTTAGGTTAGTCCTTTATATTTCTGGGTGACTGATATGACGTTTCCCTCTGAATGACGTTAAATCAACACGTTAGCCTCCTGTCAGTGCCATCAAGGTTGTTCCTCGTCTACGTTATTTTTTTTGTCGTAAGATGTTTGTTGTCATGCTATAATTTATAAATCAGAGTCTTCCGCTGCCACCAATGTGAGTTTGGGTCATTTCACCATCACTGACGACTTTTCTTATTCACTCAATGGCGCTAAAGTATTTTTTTCTTAAATCAGTTTTTCTTCAAGAAATTGGTACAAAAATGTTCATCGTCAAAAACTGCATTCATATCCAACTGAACTCTCATGACCAATGGATAAATCATGTGGATAATACTTTCTTCCTCAACAGAACGCTTGCTATAACCCCTGCTTGCCCGCACCTCATTATTGTCCAGGCAGTAATGAATGGGGTGGATCCGCGTTGCTTCCTTCCCGGCCAGA
>JACEEZ010001676.1:420000-425000 GCA_016584305.1 Chionoecetes opilio
ATCTCTTGTCCCCTGGTGGACGAGTTACGGGCTTAATCTTCGTGTGGGCGTCAGCCGCTGAACACAGTCTGGTTCTTCATTCACTTGACCTGCTCTTGTTACCCTCCTCGAGAGCCGACGGTGACTTAAGACACCAACAAGGGTCTACATGACAGTCTAGATTCATGATATATGTTAATGAGAAATCTACTGCTTTTAACTGAAGTACCATAGCAGTTTGTTTTTTTCGTTTTTTTTATCCTTTGTTTTTTGGGTGAGTTTTCCTTCTAGTTTAAAATGTATAGATGTAAATAAAGTTTTAAAGAAATCATAGCAGACTTTGTACATCCGGCACTAAGAGGGACTGAGAGGGAACCATCACGTGAAGTTTTGATGTAAAGAGTGACTAAACGTTATTTCATGAGTCAGGTGCACAGAGAAATATTCAATAAAGCAAAATTCGAATTGCAGTGAGACTTCGAGCTCGATCACACTTAGGTCTGAGTGAGGCAAGGTATCATAACAATCATGAACCTTATCAGAGCTGGGGCGCAGAGAACGAAGTATGAAGAATGGAGTTTAGGTCGACAGTCCATTGAGCCGCGAGGGGACACCAGTGGACAGAAACAATCATCATGAACCAGCCTTTGATATAACACTATTCACACTATTATAAGTGCAACCAAGGCCAAGGAAAAGAGAGATATTCCCTTAGTCTTGGGTGCAACAGTGCCCTCGTGGTCTACGTAAAATATCTGAAACAGTGATGTGGATTTAAGATTTTTATTATACAAAAATGTTTAAATTCGGCGAATTCTCATGAATGACTGCAGTGAAAACTATATATAGACAGGGACTTGAGATCCTATGATGCAATCGGTCACGCAATGCAGCACCTGTCCACCATCGAACGACACGCACAGTCTACCAATTTTATGTATGTCCAAAATGTTTTCTTAGGATATTCCACTAGACTATTACAATTGCTTTAAGCATCTTGCCCTGACCCATCCATCTCGCAGTATCAGGTCAGGTGGAGACGCGTTCTCATACTTTGCTATCAATTGACAAAACCTCGCATGTAGCGCAGCAAGACAGGGCAACAAGCAGGACATCAGAGCAGAGGTTTAGTCGTACAATGAAGAGATAAAGGTAAGCGCGGCATCAGAGTCTCGCTAACAGGCAGGCAGGTCCGCCCCCAGGTAAGCAGTACCCTCGCGGGGCCGTGACGGGCGGCGTTTGTCACCGCCACGCGAGGACACGGCTGGCACTTGTCCAGTCACCATTGGGCGGGTCCTGCTACGAGGCGTCCTGCGTCTCTCGAATTGTCTTTTAAGAATCACTCGTTCCCTCGCGTGGGGGCGGAGCACGCCTTTCCTGGGTACTTCCCCCATCAGTCCACGGGCCGGCCGATGATAGGCGCCTCTCAGGTGATCCAGGGACAGACTGCCGCTGAGTTCTCTCCTAAGTAAGGGTCAACGATGGAGCCACTCCTTTGAGGGGTACGAGGTAATGGACCTCTTCCCTTTAAGACCAAACGACGTGTAGCATTCCCTTCTGTAGAATCCCAACTCTACCCGGTAAGACTCCGCTGAGGGTCTCGGTGAGGCCCCGAGACGCCTCCTGCAGCGCCAACCCGCAAGTCTTATCTCGGGACCAATTCAAAACAACCTCTTATCAGCTTCTCTAAGAGTTGTGATTTGAGAGGAGGAATGCTGGAGGAATAACAAACATGAGTGATGGTGTGAGGGACTGTGCCGTGTGAGGAGTGTTTGTGAGAGTGTGTGCGAACCCTGAAAAGTGGGAGGAATAGGGTGGGAGAGGCAACGGTGGAAGAGACAGGGACACGGGAGGTTGCGGAGGTGTGTGTTGTTGGAAGAAGACAAGGCAGAAGGAAGGGAATAGTATGTCACAGGAAGGAGCGTAGATATATACATAGCATAAAGAAACAGGTGTTGGCAGGTTTTCAATGTAACTTGATAACAGTATTGAGACAAGATGTGTAAGGGAGAATGTCCATGTGAAAGGGAGAAAGGGTTGAGGACGATATGCAGTAGAGGAGGATATGCTATAGGGAGGGTACACACGCAAAGAAAGACGTGTTGATGAGAATATAATGAAGAATAACATGTTTTGGGGAAGGTATGTAGGTAGGAATGTTATAGAGGTTTGTACATAGAAGTAGAAAGTCTCAAAATGCACAGGTGAGTTGAAGATGTGTTAGGTAACGTGTGCAGAATCAACTTAAAAACATTAAAAAAACGTAATGGAAGGACAAGATGTTTTGGGGAAGATATGCAGGTAGAAATTGTATAGAGGTGTGTACATATAGAGGTGGAAAGTCTTAGGATGAACAGGTGGATAGAGGGACAGGTATACAGGTAAGTGATGCGTTGAGGACCCCGCCACATGTGCACCGCCAAACTTGCTTCCCGCTTATCTCAGGTCAAGTGTTGGCCCGAGTTAGACACAAAGGTTTTATCTGCGTCTCTCTTTCGAGTCAAGATGCCTGGCTCCTCCCACCACTTCTCTGAACACTAGTCTCTTACTCCTTTCCACCTCGCTCCTCCTACTAATTCTACGCCTCTCCCAGTCTCTCTCCCACCCTTCCGTCCGTCCCAGCTTAGCAATCGCCTCTCAGGGAAGGAAGAGGAAGAGGCCCTATCGTGGTCATCTCCCTCCTCCTTTTTCTCCTTCCTTCATCTCCTACCTTCCTACTTTCCTGAATGAGCAATTTTTTCCTCCTGTTCACTTTTCACATCCGTACATTTCCTCTTACCAATTTTCTCTTCTCTTGGCCTTCTTCACTCCTAACAGTTACTTATCCTTACAATAACTGGACAATAACTGGAAATAATCTCTAGTCTTCACGTGTCCTCGTCCACTTCCCTTCTCGTCCCCAAATAACTGGAAATAATCTCTATATTCTTTACATTTCCTCTTCCACTTCCCTTCTCTTGGCTTCATTGATTCCTAACTTAGCCTTATAATACCTGGAAATAATATCTAGAGTCTTCACGTGTCCTCTTCCACTTCCCTTCTTTTCCCTTCTCGTCCCCATCCTTCGCGCCTCACTTATTACGCCGTCCAACACTCACCCTCTCTTCATTATCGCCCATCACCCTCTTCCTCGACCCTCCACTATCAGCCCATCGCCGCCGCACAGCTCAGCGGCGCCACGCCCTTGCGAACACCCCTCTCACTGCCCCGCCACCTCACCGGCACACCACACCTTGCAGGCCTCTCATTAGGGGCTTGAGTTTCAGGGGTTGTTCGGTGTGGCCCTGTGTGTGTGTGTGTGTGGGTGGGTGTGTGGGTGTGTGTGTGTGTATGTCAGACGTTTCCTTTTTGTGTGTGTGGGGGGTGTTGAGTGACTGTATTGGGTGTTTCTCTGTGTCGTGAAGTTGTGCTGTGTTTTTTTTCTCTCTCGCTCTTTTTTATGGCTGAATCATAATGTGGTTGTGTCTGTTATTGTTACATCGAGTGGTTCTCCTGCGCGGCTCTGTGATTTTGTTTAGTCTCTCTCTCCCCTCTCTCTCTCTCTCTCTCTCTCTCTCTCTCTCTCTCTGCCCGTCAGGGTGGCAAGGTTGGTAGAGACGTGAGCTCGCAATGTGCAGCGTCCCTGTGCATTCGGTCAGCGGTTCGAGTCCGCCTAGTTCGTGCTGACGTGGCGGCGCTTTGTATAGTCAATAACCTTGTAGTTGGTACTTGCAAAGTGTCTAGATAGGATGAAAATCTTATCTTATCTTCTCTCTCTCTCTCTCTCTCTCTCTCTCTCTCTCTCTCTCTCTCTCTCTCTCTCTCTCTCTCTCTCTCTCTCTCTCTCCCTCCTCCTCCTCGTTTGGTCGTCCCGCCTCCTCCATGGAGACACACTCGCTCGCCTTACGCTCGAGCTCAGCATAAATAAATCATTCTCTAAAAGCACAAACACTTCTCAGCTCTTCACATATACACTACAAGGCGCGAATAACCCCACTTGTGTGAAATATTCCTCCCAGTTTAATCATAATCCATGGCACACATTCTGAGAGTCAATTTATACAAAGCAATTCATTCTCTCGCCTTGGCAAACCGGAAGAGGCAGTGAGTCATTCTTGGCGCCTGTCATGCCTGAATGCCTGACTCTCTGGTCTTGTCGACTGTGTGCCATCCTTATCGGTGACTCACACACACACGCAGGACGCTGAATCACTTAGCTGACCGTGTAACCAGGACGTTGTTTCTGAAGAACCCGTGACGTGGAATATACGTAATAAATCATCCACGTTCTGTCTCACAAACATGGCACCGCTATGGACGCTTGGGTACACAGGTACTAACACTTATTAGGCTCTAACACCTGGACAGGGTACGATTATCAGTGGCTTATTGACATTTTAAATAGTGATCAGTGATAGGCCTGGTGCAGTATTATAGTTATTCCCTTCACTATTTTGGGCTTATACTTCATGACCTCTCTACTTCCCCTCTCCTCCCTTTCCCTTCACTCTCTCATATAGCTTCCTCTCCTAATCTTCGATCCCTTGGTGCCAATACGGATGAATATTATGTGTATGAATATTATGTGTATTGCTTTTTTTTCGGGGGGGGCTATCTATCTATGCCTTCGGCGAAATAAAATTATTATTATTATTACTTTATTAGTAGTAGTATTATATATATCCTGGTGGCAAAACCTCCCCTTGGTGCTAATACGGAGGGAGAGTACACCGGTGCGCAAGATTCCAGAAGTGTTGTGTCCCGTAAAGAGTGACCGACGCCGATAAGGTTGTGCTGAGTGGCAGAGTGAGCGGTGACCCTGGTAAGCGCCCGTCGCCCCTCTAGACCAAACATTGACCTGCCTTCTCCCAACAGCCCTTCGCCCTGCCGCTGCTGTGGCTGCGGGAGTATAGTCGCAGCAATTACTGGAGCTAACGAACGAATTTTTTGTGGCACTTTTTTTGTGGTATACGAAGACTCTCTTGTGTTTGTAGTCTTGTACCAAAATTAATCCGATACTGCCATTAAACTTTACTGCCTTA
>JACEEZ010001676.1:430000-432500 GCA_016584305.1 Chionoecetes opilio
CCATTACAAGTGTGGCGTCATCATCCCTATAACAAGTATACCCGATGACCACCCATGTCATCTCCGTCAGTTTCACCTCCGTCGTCACGCTCAGGTCCCCGTCACCGCCGCAGACGGAGGTCCACCGTCGCCCAGGCCCCGCTGCGTTATCAGCTGACACCTGAAACAGCACCTTGTCGCGGGCAGGCATTTCACCCGTCCGGCTTCGAGACCACACACAAAAAACGCCTCTTAACAAAGGTCTGCTGGCTGGCCGTGCTCGGGACTTGCCCGTCTGGCTATAGGAGTAAATAGCCTTTTATATCAGAGGGACGCATATATCACTGTCCTGCGTGTAGGCTTATAGGGCGGACCCGGCCTGCGGCACGCTGGTTTGTCCTGATGGCGGGAACCAACTACGATATTTATCTATACGAAAACTTAATATATATTTTTGGTCTGGCATCCTTTCATTTCCTTCTGTCCATAGGAACTACCACGTGTAGGCCTCGCGGCCTCTTGTAGCTTCCTTATTTTCTTATGTTCTTATGTTCATAGAATGTGAAATCTTTGGTCATTTAGGGAGACAGCAAAGGAACAGCATAGACAGAGGCACAACGCGACTTTTACTGAATCCAAAGAGTGAAGGAAGCTGTGAAGGAGGTGGGTGCCTTTCCCTCCATGTATTTCAGTTTGTTCTTTGCTAGCTTTTGCTCTGCAGAGGTAGATGAGAACATTATGCTATCTTACCAGTCTGTTTGTACTTGTATTGCGTGTGAGACAAACTAGAGTGGTAAACTGAAGGATTTCGCACTTCTAGAAAGTAGGAAGTCGCCTGTATGCTAACTTTTTCCGCCTTATCGCCTGTCGCGGCCCCACAGACCCCCTGGGAAGGCCTCAGAGGGCTGGCGTCGAGGAAATTGCTGGGTGGTACGCGTCAAAACATTACTAACGGCGGGAGGTTGATCGAGGTCTACAGTGTTTATACTAAGAACTGCTGATACAGGGAGCCGGGGGAGAAAAAGCAGCATTGTGGTGGGACGGAAAGACGGATACAGCAACACCAAACCGCGGCAGAGTGAAGGGCAGACGGTGGTAGTGTGTACCAGGGAGGAACTATCTTGCATTTGTTGCTGAATCAGTATTGTTGTCAGAGCAGAGGCAGAGAAAACAGCGGCGACCGTGACAACAGTGGCAACACGACATGCATGGCCGAGATCGTCCTGCTACGGTGGACTTCGTACGACGCTTGGGAGGTGAAGTATTTTAGATCTGTGTCATTCAGAATTGGGGAACTACCAAGAAACGAGGCGTGGAGCTAACATGGACCTTGTAGTAGTAGTAGTAGTAGTAGTAGTAGTAGTAGTAGTAGTAGTAGTAGTAGTAGTAGTAGTAGTAGTAGTAGTAGTAGTAGTAGTAGTAGTAGTAGTAGTAGTAGTAGTAGTAGTAGTAGTAGTAGTAGTAGTAGAAAAAAAGGAAAAACAAGAGACAAAACAAAATTAAAAGGAGGAAGAAAATTAGTAGTAGGTTAAGTAAGGAAAGGAAGAGGAGAGGAACATGGACCTAATACCCGACCCCGTCAAGGCACTCACACACTCGATGAGGTATGAGTGGCCGTGGTGTATAAGGTTACGTCAACTCTCTCTGTTTGACGATTACAACTTACGTGTCTATAAAACAACAACTTTGTTTTGAAATTCTTTGTATATGAGTGATAATCCAGGATATTACAGCACGGTACAAACCCTCGCTTCAATAGCAATCCTTATTACGAGTTTTACGACCAACGCAACGAGCTGAACGGGATACTTACATACGGGATACAAATACGGGATGAACTTACAAAATATTAGGAGATATCAAGATACATAAATAGATGGAGAGATAGACAGACAAATGGGCAGGTTGACAGGGAGATGGGTGGTACGGATAGCAAGGTCGTTCTGTGTCAGTGAGTACGACGTGTAGAGGACGTGTGTTCCCTGAGGACGATTTAAAACGACTTGATGTTTTCATTTCCCTCACGCCTGTAACTTATGGCGGTCAAACAACACGTCGTCTCGGTCTTCCGGTCAGGTGGTTCACGACTGTTTACTGAGCACCGGATGGCTATCTTTATCTTGTTGAGATGACCCCACCCAATCCCATGTCTCTCTTCTCCCTCTCCTCTAGTCCCCTATCCCTGTGCCTACCCCTGATGGACGGTACGGGGCAGCGGGGCGAGCTAGGGACAGGCCGCCAAACCCATGTCTCGATCCCCTCCCCTGCCAAAGTCCCTACCCCTGATGGATGGCACGGGGCAGCGGGGCGAGCTAGGGACAGGCCGCCACCTCCACCTCTATATCACCAGCCTCAGTGTAGCTTCAGAGACAACATTCCACGCCCACTCAGCCAAGCGATCCCTGAGCCCTCTCGCCAGGCTTACCGTGCCACCTGGGCCTGAGTTCACACACCCAGGAAGGAGGAAGAAAAATAAGAGAGTGGAGAAGGAGGCTGCTCAGGCTGGCCGTTGTAGGGGAAG
>JACEEZ010001676.1:437500-445000 GCA_016584305.1 Chionoecetes opilio
ATCATAAATACATTCCCCGACACACGAGGTAGTTGACAGCATCATAAATACACACTACAGCAAATAGAGATGTGAAGATAGAACTGTGTGTGTGTGTGTGTGTGTGTATGTGTGTGTATGTGTGTGTATGTGTGTGTGTTTACTAGTTGTGTTTTAGTGCCTGAGTACACTCGTATGGTCGTCTCGTATGTTGTATCAGTGTTTTGTTTGGTATGTGTGTGTGTGGTGTGTGTGTGTGTGTGTGTTGTGTGTGTGTGTGTGTGTGTGTGTGTGTGTGTGTGTGTTGTGTGTGTGTGTGCTGTGTTAACACAGGGACCACCAGGACCGACACTCCAATACTAATATAATTTCGAGGGGGGTGTCCTCGGGCGGCGTTTCGAACCCGTGTGGTGTGGTGCGCGGGGGGGGTGTGGGGTGCGTGTTGAGGGACTGACCTAAAGAACCACTATGGGCCCCATCTATAGTTACGAGTCCATGTACGTAACAGAGTCTGGGGAATACGTGAAATGAACGCACATGAATCTTAGATATTCTATTCCTTCGATGAAA
Source organism: Chionoecetes opilio (assembly GCA_016584305.1). Classification (NCBI taxonomy): domain Eukaryota; kingdom Metazoa; phylum Arthropoda; class Malacostraca; order Decapoda; family Majidae; genus Chionoecetes; species Chionoecetes opilio. Next base: position 438,050 of record JACEEZ010001676.1, read on the forward strand.
CTAAACAATTTAAATGTAAAAAGTTAAATGTGACTCCACTATATGATGAAGGACGAAGAGAAAGAGAAGGAAAGGCAAGTTAAAAAAAAAAATTGTTACTGAGTGAAAAAAGGTGAAGTAAGTATAAGCGACACAAGATAAAGTAAATGATATAAGTTGAGAATGGAGCGAGAAAAAAATGGGAGACAGGAGCTTAGGAGGAACACTAAAAAGAAAGGGAAAAGAAAACAAAAAGGAGTGCAAACAGGAGATAAAGGAGATAAAAACCTAAGGAAGGGAGAGAGAGAGAGTAACATCAATACTAGATATTACTAAGGGAGTATTGCAGGTTTAGCAGGTGTGTTGGGAAGTGTGTGGCGAGGAGGAAGGAACGCCCCCCTAACCCCCCTAACCCCTAACCCCCCCTCCCTTGCGCCGCCCTAGTCTATCTGATGCTGATGATTAATGGCAGCTATTAGGTTTTGAGCCAATGGAGCAAAGAGATTTTCACGAGTTCCTGACCAACCACATTTCACCTCCACTAATTAGGTCCAGCTCCTTCCTCTCCTCCTCCTCCTTCTCCTCCTCCTCCTCCTCCTCCTCCTCCTCCTCCTCCTCCTCCTCCTCCTCCTCCTCCTCCTCAGTATATTTCATATCCTATCATTCCTCACTACGAAATTTCCATGTTCCTATCTTCTTTAGGGACATGGTATCATTTTCCAACTGTTCCTTACATTTAGTTGATAGTTAGTAGTATGTAGTACAACAGATACCCTAGTTATGGACCAATAGGTCTCCTGGTGTCTGTTACTCCTATGTATTCCTATGTATTCCTCCTCCTCCTCCTCCTCCTCCTCCTCCTCCTCGCTTTTTCGTCACGCGTATAACCATGTTTTATTTATTTATTCTTTTATTCTACGTGTTTGGTTGTGCTGCTCCCTATAGCTACTCTTCTTCCTCTTCCTGCTACACTTCTTCCTCCTCCTGCTACCCTTCTTCCTCCTCCTGCTACCCTTCTTCCTCCTCCTGCTACCCTTCTTCCTCCTCCTGCTACCCTTCTTCCTCCTCCTGCGACCCTTCTTCCTCCTCCTGCTAACCTTCTTCCTCCTCCTTCTACCCTTCTTCCTCCTCCTGCTAACTATTCTTCCTCTTCCTGCTACCCTTCTTCCTCCTCCGTCTGTCCTCGCCCTCCCTCGGCCATGGATGCACACACCATGAGTGGCGAGAGGCTCCTATGAACCTCTCGTATAGTTTTGTGTGGCTGTGGGAAGGTGTATATTAAAAAGATATATTTTGTCTTTTTTCTCCTGCCACGTCAGCAGTTCCTATGCCGCCGCCCTTGTCCCGTCCTCCTTCCTGACGCGATGAAAACTGAGCCCGAACTTATGGCCCCAATTACTCCAGTTGGCTCGTAAATCATCGGAATTCAATTAAAAAAGGCACGAAGGGGTGTGTGGAGGGGGAGATAGGGTGCATCGCGCTGCCGGGCATGTGGCACCGCCTGGACAATGCCACCCTTGTCGCGACCCAACTGTTTAAATCACTCGCCCTGAAACAGCAACACGGCGGGATGTAATATATGCACGGCCTTCACGGATGTTCGGGTTAAGGCAGACCAGGCCCCGGGGTTATCAGGGGCACGGAGACTGGCCCAGATCCTGCCCCGTCAGGAGATGAGGCGTGGCGGAGTGACAGATAAGAACGTAAGAACATAAGGAAGCTACAAGAGGCTGTGAGACCTATACGGGGTAGTTCCCGTAATGATGGGACTCAGTGGAAGGCTTGAAGAGTTTCTTTTGTGTCATTTGTCATATATATATATAACAAAGGTGATGCAGTAATGAATGCACTAAGACAGACAGAAACTTAGAGAGAGTTTTTTGACGGGTGATAGATAGATAGACACACACACACACACACACACACACACACACAACACACACACACACACACCACGGTGGTGGGAAGCACAAGCACATCAGAACAGCAAGACTAGCCAGGAAAAAGCCATCATTCCTCTTCGCTCCTATTACATTTCTTGACCCCAACTGACCTCATTTTCCCTTGGGCTGAGTAAGCACAGAAATCGGCTTGGCATACAGTTGCTAGGGGCCGTGATGGGGCGGGGCGGCGGGGGGGGGGGGAGGATAGGGGGGGGGATAGATGGGGACGAGGGTTAACTAAAGAGACTAAACTAAGCGACTAAACTAAACTAAAGAGACTATACTAAGAAACTAAACTAAGCTAAAGAGACTAAACTAAAGAGACTAAACTAAGAGACTAAACTAAACTAAAGAGACTAAACTAAGCGACTAAACTAAACTAAAGAGACTAAACTGAAGAGACTAAACTAAACTAAAGAGACTAAACTAAGGGACTAAACTCAACTTAAGAGACTATACTAAGCGGCTAAACTAAACTAAAGAGACTAAACTAAGGGACTAAACTAAACTAACGAGACTAAACTAAGGGACTAAACTAAAGAGACTATACTAAGGGACTAAACTAAACTAACGAGACTAAACTAAGGCACTAAACTAAACTAAAGAGACTAAACTAAACTAAAGAGACTAAACTAAGGGACTAAACTAAACTAAAGAGACTAAACTAAGGGACTAAACTAAACTAAAGAGACTAAACTAAGGGACTAAACTAAACTAAAGAGACTAAACTAAGGGACTAAACTAAACTAAAGAGACTAAACTAAACTAAAGAGACTAAACTAAGGGACTAAACTAAACTAAAGAGACTAAACTAAGGGACTAAACTAAACTAAAGAGACTATACTAAGCGACGTGAGGGCTAGTGGAAGGAGGGAAGGCCTGCTGAACTTTAACCTTATCCCAAAAATAAAGTGTTTATGCGCATATCGTGTTACCGGAGACTTTAGAGTGTTTTTCCTTCAAGATAGGAAGGTACTTGGTAGAAAATCATTAATCATTGCGTGTGTATACGTAACACGGGTGTACGTCTGTCTGAGTGCCGAGGCTAATACAGTCCCATTGAAGGCGAGGGACAAGTTATCGCTGTTATCAATGGCAAGAGGCTCATATCAACCTCTCGTAGTTTGTGTGGCTATGGGAAGGTGGACATTAAAAGTAATATATGCCCCTTTTCTCTCCACGGGTACATTCATTTAAAAAGTCATATTCTCCTTCTCAAAGTATCGCTGTTATGCTGTGCAGTCTCGACGCCATATGGTGTATCATTTTTTTCTTCAAACACTTGACACAACATTTCCTTGACGTCTCGGGAATGAAACACGTCTTAAACCAAGCTTAATACGCCACGGCAGCAATCCCTTGTTGTGTCGTCTGAACCGCCTCCTCCTCCCCCTCCTCCTCCTCCTCCCCCTCCTCCTCCTCCTCCTCCTCCTCTTCCTCCTCCTCCCCCTCCCCCTTCTCTTCTTTCTTCCTTGTCCAGCTCAGCCTAACCTTTCTCAGACTGTATTAAAAGCTCTCTCCTGCAATCTCCACAACCCTGATATTGACGAATCGTTGTTTTACTCCATCTCATTTTCATCTGCAATATTTGTTTTCAATCCTTAATTACAAAAGAAATCGATATTGTGTTCGCCCATCAGTACGTGGATACATTTGCAAAACTTATATTTTTCTTCATTAACGTTTACTAGCGCATAATAGACACGTTTGTGAGTGTGGTATCAGCAGAATTAATGGCCGGCCGCCCCGCGCTGACGGACGCTGGGCACGGCAATCAAGGCGTGAAAACAAACACACCAATACGCAGGCTTCTTGGGGACGAGCTTGCACTATTTTTCTTGACGTCAGCTAACATAAGGAAGAAGAAAAAAGAACGACGAGGAATAAAAAGAGGAGGAGCACGAGGAGGAAGAGAAGGAGAAGGAAAAGATGGAGAAAGAGGAAGAGGAGTTTGCCAGATTTTTGTTGACATCAGCTAACAGAAGGCAGAAAAAAAACCACTACAAGGAATAAAAAGAGAAAGAAGAAGACGACAAGGAAGAGAAGGACAAAGAAAAGATGGAGAAAGAGAAGAGTTTTTTTTCTGTATATGAAATTGAAGGTTTTCTTGTTGTCATTCCGAGTCAACAATCCAGAAATCAACCAGAAACGCTCTTCATATAATGGGTTACGTCACGCTCCGCTTTACGCATCGTCGCCGCTGAACCTACGCCTTCCGAGCATCTATAAACACTTCACAAGACGCTCTGGGCGAGTGCAAAGGGTAATACTTTGAGGGGTTTTTCAATAATGATTTTTTTTCAATTGAGTTTTTTGTTTGAAGTTTGAGGTTTTTTAATTGAGTTTGAGGTTTGTGTAGAGTTTTTATCAATACAACATTAGAGATCCAGGTATTTTCACATAATTTATTAAAGTATCACTTACGAGATTAATAGGGGTATATTATATATAGGTAGCCATATTATCATAAAAATATACTCTTAATGAAGGACATGAAGGAAGAGGAATACGAGAAGAAAGAAGATGAAAACGGGGATAGAAGAAGATTAGGAAGTTAAAGTTAAAAAAAGGAGAGGAGAAAATAATATATAAGGGGCCAAAACAAGAAGAGAAGGAAGGAGAGAATAATAACACTGATAATTATAATAGGAAAAGGAAGAAGAGGAGGAGGAGGAGGAGGAGGAGGAGGAGGAGGAGGAGGAGGAGGAGGAGGAGGAGGAGGAGGAGGAATCCCTAGTGGGGGTTCATAAGACAGGCCAGTATTGTTTTGGTCCACTTACTACAGACCGAACCGTTCTGAAAATGTCCACAACTTCGTGCCTTTTTTTTCACTTATTAGCATTTTCAGTCCCTGGGACATCAGAGCCACCGAGCCTCCCTTGTCCTGCGTCCCTACAACACAAATAACTACGCGCCTTTGATCTTTGCCTTCACGCGACGGGTGTTGGTTTGTGGAGAGAGAGAGAGAGAGAGAGAGAGAGAGAGAGAGAGAGAGAGAGAGAGAGAGAGAGAGAAGAGAAAGAAAATGAGAGAGAGAGAGAGAGAGGAGAAAAGAGAGGAGAGAGGAGAGAGAGGAGAGAGAGAGAGAGAGAAAAGGGAGAGAGAGAGAGAGGAGAGGAAGAGAGAGAGAGACGGAGAGAGAAAGAGAGAGAGGAAAAGAGAGAGGAAAGAGAGAGAGAGATAAAGAAGGAGAAAAGAGAGGGGAGAGAGAGAAGACGAGAGAGAAGAGGAGAGAGAGAGGAGAGGGGAAGAGAGGAGAGAGAGAGAAAAAGAGAGAGAGAAAAAGAGAGAAAAAGAGAGAAGAGAGAGAGAGAGAGAGAGAGAGGGGAGAGAGAGAGAGAGAGAGGAGAGAGGGGAGAGAGAGAGAGAGAGAGAGAGAGAGAGAAAAGAGGAGAGAGAGAGAGAGAGAGGAGGAGGAGGGGAGAGGGGGAGAGAGAGAGAGGAGAAAAAGAGAGGAGAGAGAGAGAGAGAGAGAGAGAAAAAAGAGAAGAAGGGGAAGAGATGGGAGAGGGGGAGAAAAGGGAAAGAGAGGGGGGGAGAGAGACGAGAGAGAGAAGAAGAGAGAAGGAGAGAGAGAAAAGGGAGGAAGAGAGGAGAGAGAGAGGGGAGAGAGAGAGAGAGGGGAGAGAAGAGGAGAGGCGAGAGAGAGAGAGAGAGAGGGGAGAGAGAGAGAGAGAAAAGAGAAGAGAGAGGAGAGAGGAGAGAAGAGAGAGAGAGAGGAAAGAGAGAAGGAAGAGAGAGAGAGAGAAAAAGAGAGAGAGAGAGAGAAGAGATAGGATAGACAGAAATAAAGAGTAGAGAGAGAAGCGAAGCTAAGAATGAAAGAGAGAGAGAGAGGAGAGAGAGAGAGAAGAGAGGAGAGAGAGAGAGAAAAATGAGAGAGAGGGAAAATAAAAGGAGAGAGAGAGAGAGAGAGAGAGAGGAGAGAAGAAAAGGGAGAGAAAGATGAAAAAGAGAGAGGAGAGAAGGAGAGAGAGGGGGAGAGAGGAAAAAGAGAGAGAGAGAAAGAGAGAGAGAGAGGGGGAGAGAGAGAGATATAGAGGGGGTTTAGACAGAATAGAGAGTAGAGAGAGAACGCGAGCTAAGAATGAGATACAGATAGGAGAGAGTGTGAGAGTGTGAGAATAAAAATAGACGTGGCAGTAGAACAGAATCAGAAGATAATTAGTATATAACAGTTATGAGATAGAGCAAGGAGAGAGTATGAGTATATAAAAAGTAGTGGAAGTAGAACAAACAACAGGAAAAGACGAGGTGGTAAAGGACGACTGGCATATAACAGTTAGCAAGGCTCCGGGATGTGGCATCGAGGAGAGCGATTGCATTCTGGGCAATATTAAGCAATGAGCTCACGACCAGCCCACCTCCACACAAGGGGGTCTTACAAACATCCACACACACACACACACACACACACACACACACACACACACACACACACACACACACACACACACACAAGAGGTGTACTCAAGGAGGAGAGCTATTTTCGAGTCAAGGATCGCTATAGGTCACAAGCTTAACGTGGGGTGAGACGCGTTGGGCTAATACTCACTGACACCCACTGAAACTTTAAAGGAAAAAAAAATAGAAAAATCCAGTCTGATTCATCTGTCTGTGAAGCTTCAAAACAGCCAAACTACAAACAACTACAAAAACAAACAACTGCAAAACAATAAAATGATTACTAACACCCACTGAAATGTTAAAGGCAAAAACAATAAGAAAAAATCGCATCGGACTCATCTGTCTGTGAAGCTTCAAAACAGCCAAACTACAAACAACTACAATAACAAACAACTACAAAAACAAACAACTGCAAAACAATAAAATGATTACTAACACCCACTGAAATGTTAAAGGAAAAAAATAGAAAAAATCGCATCTGACTCATCTGTCTGTGAAGCATCAAAACAGCCACTGACATCGAACCCGGAACCTGGCGGGGTCGGTACGGGTTCGTTTGGGTTTGGTGAGGCTTCAGTCACGCCCTATCCCCCCCGGACTGCTCTAAGGCCACTGCTAAGTA
>JACEEZ010001676.1:450000-470000 GCA_016584305.1 Chionoecetes opilio
TGCAACGAGGAAGCAAAAAAAAGATGCAGCGATGAGTAATTTAAACAAACCACGAGAGTAGCCTTGTGAGGGAGGAAGGGAAGGGGAGGGGGAGAAGGAGAGGAAGGAGGAGGAGGGAGGAAATGGGGGGTAGGAGGGGAAGGGAGGAGGGAAAGAGGAGGAGGAAGGAGGAGGGAAGGGTAAGGGGGAGAGGAAGGAGGGTAAGAAGGGAGAGAGGGAGGTAAAAAAGGACGGAGGAAGGATAAAAAGCGAGTAAACAGTGGAGGAGTGGCCGTGAATGAAGGGTCTTCGCAGGTAAGTTACGTACCTCAACACACACAAACATGGAACGACGACTCGCATCATTCATCAAGACGGAGGAGGAGGAGGAGGGAGGAGGAGGAGGAGGAGGGAGGAGGAGGAGGAGGAGGAGGAGGAGGAGGAGGAGGAGGAGGAGGAGTAGACTTACTCTTGCGAAATTTCATTCATCGTTTATTGCACTCAAGAGGATCCAGTTTCCCCTCTTGGTGTAACCCGCACAGAACTGTCCACACACACACACACACACACACACACACACACACACACACATACACACACACACACACACACACACACACACACACTTGCCCCTCCCACCGCACTCAGTCCACGTACCGCACTTGATACACTTAACATCCTCACCACAACAACCACACACACACCACGCACACGCACACACACACACTAGTTCCTTCCCCTTAATTAACCAACGCTCCTCACACTTCCCTAGCTGCCAGTCACTCTAAACTTCCATACTCACACCTTTTTCTACCCACTCATCACCTTTACTTCTCCCTCCAATTCATCTAGATAATATAGTGGCTCTCTACATCCACTCTTCCTCTCGTTACTTAAACCTTAATACTTTTACAAACTCTTATAACCGAATGACAATAGCAGACGAGTATTTGGTGATAACCCTAAATCTAGAGCAAATGTAAAGGCTCGACATTTCTAACAAATATACCAGACTGAAAGGCGAGGAGCAAGAGTACACCAGCCAGAAAGAAGAGGAGAAAGAGAAGAAGTGTGAGATATGAAGTGAGATGAGATAAATATAGAAATGATGAAGATAGTAGAGAAGAGGATGAAGAGGTGAAAGGGACGAAAGATGAGAAGGGGAGGCACTATTAGCGGAAGAAGAGTGAGAGGAAGGAGGTAAAGGAGGCAGGAGGTAAGGAGACAGAGGAGGGAGGGAAGAGAGAGGCAAGGAGAGAAGGTAGTAGCTATGAGTTGGCTGATTAGTATCTTGGCTGCGTCTACCTTAGCATGCGTTCCGTTACGTCCACAACGAAGAAGGAGAGAGAAAAAAATACCCCGTCCCGTCCGCCGTTCTGAGATCAGGCACACACGGACTCGGTAATGAAGCTATTCATGTGTAAGCAACATTCCGGCTGGACTCAATTTACGACTTTAGCTGAGGCAATTTACGTTGTGGCTTCTGATCCAGGTTGACTCCCCCATGTAAACTATGAACCGAGGCAATTACACATGACAGTATCGATGGTGGCGAGGGAGCGGCCTGTCCGGGGCTCTCATACATAATTTGACTACGAATATCGTGTTTATCACTTGTGTATCTCATCCTGTCCCCTTCCATCCCCTTCCCCTGGTCCAAGTCACCCCTACATGGGCAACCCTCGGGCGGAAAACTGAGTTCGAAGTTTCTTTCTCCCTATTCTAATCTCCCCCTTGGTTAGTCTGCTACTGAGAGTCCGCCGTTGACAGTAAGTTAAGCTAAGTAGAGGTTTGGTTAGCCAGACCTCAGCGGTAAATGATATAAAATAGTGTCAGGAGGGATACAAACAGCACTCCCCCATGCACTTTCCTCCTCTGCCCTTCCCGTGATTCCGCTGCAAAGACTCCCATTGTTACATGTGACTTCCTTTATGATGTTTCCTTGGCCTGGCTCGCTGAATAGACGTTCTGCTTCAGTGGCTGCCCGCTTGTCCCTGTCCAGTGTGCCAATGCTTTGTACTGAAGGTGGAAATGCAAGGCAGAACCATCACACACACACACACACACACACACACACACACACACACACACACACACACGCATACACACACACAACCACTACGCCCCATCAGTTACTAGAGAGACCACTATAGCAACAATACTGCTAGTTACCACACTGCAGACTTGCTATACCACCACACCACCACCACCACCACCACAAACCCCAATGTCACTAAACTATACCACTACAACCCTTACCAAACACACACACACACACACACACACACACACACACACCGCCCCCGCTACTACCACCACTTGTACCCCCTCCCCCACCCCCACCACTATCCCCCCACCCCCACCACTAACCCCCTCCCCCCTCCTCCACATACGGGAGAGCTTGGAATGGGCAATAAATCCACAGGCTAACGTCACAGCAAATTCGTCGGAAGAAAAAGTAGAAATTTATGGTTCATGGACGCCGTGAAATTAATGTTGTTGGTTCGTCACTACACTAGCATCGCCTAATTCCCTGTGAATGGGACCTGATACCCTCTGATTAGCATTTAATAGTGCCCAACATTAAATTCAAATCACTGATGGATCGAAAAAAAAGGGACACAGACGCTCAAAGAAAAAGAAAATAGATATACGACAAGTTAAAGTCAATTCCTTCGCGTTACGTCGACTCGTTTTTTGTGTGACTTATTATCCAAATACAGTGTGTGACTTCGATAAACAAAAGACGATAAAAAGAAAAACACTAATTCACCAGCAACTCAATGTAAATGGACGCAGACGACCATTTATTATTATAGACGAAAACTGTTTTATCTACACAACCTTTTAAACCAGCGTCCCTCCCTCCCTCTCTCCCTCTCTCCTCTGTGCGGCTGATGTTAAAAATATTCCGTGTGACCCGACTCCCTCCTCCTCTCTCTCAGTATAGTAGCACAGAACCAGGGCCATATTTCAGGGTCTTATGGGGGCGTCTTTTAAAAGTCGACCATCGCTCAAAGTTAAGGACCGACACACTACATCCAGCAGGGAGAGGCGCGGAGCTGGCATGGGTCTTGGTCTCGAAGCTACAAATAATGGCACAGAACGACTCTTAAAACATACGCCGTCAACACAAGGTTTCTACGTGGCGAAGTGATGGTCGTGTTTCTACCGCGATTCTTTCTTTATGTTTGACTGTGTTTGGAGAAGATGATGTAAGTAATTTTTTTAGTAGGAGTGGTGGTTGTGGGTACGCGAGTATGTTATTTTTCTATCTGTCTGTTTGTTTGTTTATCTGTGTGTGTGTGTGTGTGTGTGTGTGTGTATTTGTCCGTCTCTCTCTCTCTCTCTCTCTCTCTCTCTCTCTCTCTCTCTCTCTCTCTCTCCTCTCTCTCTCTCTCTCTCTCTCTCTCTCTCTCTTTTTTAGGCAAAACAGTGTGTTAGTGGCCATATGGTGTGGCTTATTACCTCCATTCTTTACTATCTCTTAAACTGTAAGTAGAGGCAGCAAAGAAAGATAATTTATAACTCAGATTAGATTTCATTCTAGTCTTGTTCATGTTGTTTTTATTTCCTTACCGATATCATTACTTCAACCATCTCTCCCTCCTCCTCCTCCTCCTCCTCCTCCTCCTCCTCCTCCTCCTCCTTTTCCTCCTCCCATTAAAAAACGAGGCCCTGATAGGAATTGATATAAAATGCGAGGCAGCTACGTCCTTATCTCGTGTGAGGCTTTTATCAGGCGATGTCGAGACACAGTTGTGAGTGGAAATAAAAGAGGCTGAGAGAGTTGGCCTCGCAAGGCAAGGCTAGTGAGTGAGTTAGTTCACGTTACGACAACGTTAACCTTGCGCAGATGTCTAAATTGCATTCCTCATCAGAATTTTTTTTGTGTCTTCCACCCCGCTCACTATACTCTCTTACTCGGCTGTGTGTGTGTGTGTGTGTGTGTGTGTGTGTGTGTGTGTGTGTGTGTGTGTGTGTGTGTGTGTGTGTGTGTGTGTGTTGTGTGTGACCGCCGAAACTACCTACCCCCCTCCCCTTCTCACTCTCTTTTCTCTCTTTTTTTTTCTCTCTCTCTCTGTTTTCTCTCTTTTCCGGGGTTCTTTTCTTTTTATTTATTCATTTATTCTCTCTCTCTCTCTCTCTCTCTCTCTCTCTCTCTCTCTCTCTCTCTCTCTCTCTCTCTCTCTCTCTCTAGGCTCGGCTCTTCGCGGCTTCCCAATGGTATATACGATAGCAGGACGCCACCAGAAATTCTGCAAAAACCCGCCTCGGCACACATGTTTAACATAATTCTTGGCGATGGCAGATGACAGGCTCGACGGGCGGGTTCCTCCTTCGCCTCCTCTTCTCCTCTTCCTCCTTCGCCTCCTCCTCTTCCTCCTTTCATTTTCTAATAAACATAACTACTTTCTTTCGTTTCCTCCTTCGCCTCCTCTTCCTCCTCTTTTCATTTTCAATAAACATGGCTACTTTTTTACGGTTCCGCCTGACATCATTATCCGGGTATACGTTAAACACTTCATATGTATCCTGATAAACTCCCTACTTCTTGTAAAAGGCCGGTAAGGGGAATAAATTATGCTCAAGTTGTGGTGTTTTGAACGCTTCCCCCGCCACCACTTGAGACTTAATACGCTGCCCTGCTGACAGCAACACCCGCCGCTAAGTGAGGCATTTTACACCCGAAATAATGTCTCCTTCATTAACTGTTTCATTAATAACTTTCTACTGTTATCTACCGGACGCGAGCAGTTGATGTCCTGGAGGGGAGAGGAGGGGGGTGGGGGGGTGCGAGGGGGCAGTGCAGGGCTATGGGGGGGGGGGGGGGGCAGCAAGGCACAAGTGGTGGTACGACATGAAAACATTTGGAATCTTGTCCGAGCCGTCTCCTATGTCACTTGTTTTTCAGCACGCTATGTACAACTTTCTTTGGTGTGTTAAAGGTTTGACTTTGTTTGCAGCCACCACACTGTAGCACGCGCGTCCGGAAGTGCCGACATAAGGAACATGTTTTATGACCGACGACATTTGTGGCCAGTCACTTTTGAACACTTACTGCCTTAACTTATCTAACTTTTAAGCTATGTGTATGATTACTAACAGTTTAAATTAAAAAAAGTATAAAAAAAGTCACCGGGGGGGAGGGGGGGCACTTTTGAACACTTACTGCCTTAACTTATCTACCTTTTAAGTCATCTGTATGATTACTAAATGTTTAGATACAAAATATATAAAAAAGCTACTAAATGGCACTACACACGGGGCTACAAAGCAAGGGGGGCGGCGGGGGAACGCTGTATAATAATAATATTAATTTTATTCTCACCCGAAGGCATACAGGAAAAAACAACAACAACATAATGTAGAGACTATAATATACAGGGAATGAAAAGTACTAAAGCAAATAAAAAGATATAACACACACGATACGCAGCGAGGCCTTCGGGAGAGGCATCACTTTCCACACATTACTGTACACCCAACACTATACTAGTCAAGCTAAACGAGCCAGCTGCCCGACCCGCTCACCGCTGCCACCCACCCTCAGTCATAAGAACATAGGACAATAAGGAAGCTACAAGAAGCCGTGAGACATACACGTGGTAGTTCCTGTTACTTAACACTACTTACTTCCACCTTTCATCCCCATCCATGAAATTGTCTAGCCTCCTTTCAAAACTCCCTATTGACTCCGCGCTAACTACCTGATAACTGAGTCCATTTCAATCATTTACCCCCCTATTTGTGAACCAGTTTCTCCCTATTTCCTTTTTAAATCTACGCTTTTCCAGTTTCAATCCGTTACTTCTTGTTCAGTCTGCCGCGGCACCCCGGAAGAGGCCACCCAGAGCCTTGCCACCACCGCTCTCTGTCACCAAGAACCTCTATATTATGCATGGCACCGATCCTCACCTTCTATATTAATGCACCCAATGTCCAAGTCAATTCCGCGTTCATTGCGTTGTGTGTGCGTCACCGAAATTCCATCTTGGGGCTCCAGGTATGAAAGCAAACTATTAAAGGCACTGAAATGGATTCTATGTTTGTGTATCCATTATGTATACACGTCAGGAATATAGAAAGACCTGGGTAAATATTCAATCTGGAAATTATGAAGATTTTTTGTAGCTTTTTTACTGATATATTGTAAATTGGTAATATCCAACACTATAATAAATATTTACACAGTGCTACCTAAGCGAGGTGTATATATGCACGCTAGGTAAACTACAAACTCCTTGGAATTCCTTATAAGAGCATATGAGTATCTCCAGTTGAAAGCAAGTTGGATTCTCATAAACAAATATCATCAATGTGTAACGACGGTAGTAATATGCATAGCGGTGGTGATAACACACACACACACACACACACATACACGGCTCACTGTACACTGTAACTATAACATGGCAAAAGTATAGTGTTCGTCACCACCACAGCCCCTCCGCCCTATAGTTACGGTGAGCACTGTAACACTATACCGAGTAGAGGGCGGTGACAGCAACCCTCCGTCAGTATTCCTCTTACAAACAGAAATTGTCGGCATTGAGCCTAACCTAACCTAACCTAAATCTAACCTACCCAAAACCTAGCCTAATTTAAACCTAACCTTGCCTAACCTAAATTAAACCTAACCTAACCTAAACCTCGTCTTCACCCACTCCTCCTCACACTCAACCTCACCTTCACACTTTCCCCTCACGATCACTATCACCCTAATCTTTACTCTCACTTTCGAACTCATTATCACCCTCGAAATGAAGTCGTCAACACTCTCCCTCTTTCCTAGCCATGTCTCCCTCTCTTTCTGTCTCTTTACCCTTCCTCGTCTCCATTTCCACCCCAGCGTCTGCTACTCTGGATGTCTCGGTGAGGCGTGACACTTATCAGATGCGGTAAATAATTATCAGCGGATGATGAAGACACCGGAAGATGCAGATTGAATGAACTACGGAAACAATACTGAGGATGAAATACCGGGGAAAAATTACTGGGCGGAAAGGGGATGTATGAATGAGTGAATGAGAGAGAGAGAGAGAGAGAGAGAGAGAGAGAGAGAGACGAGAGAGAGAGAGAGAGAGAGAGAGAGAGGAGAGAGAGAGAGAGAGAGAGAGGAGAGAGAGAGAGAGAGAGAGAGAGAGAGAGGAGAGGAGAGGAGAGAGAGAGAGGAGAGAGAGAGAGAGAGAGAGAGAAGAGAGAGAGAGAGAGAGAGAGAGGAGAGAGAGAGAGAGAGAGAGAGAGAGAGAGAGAGAAGAGAGAGAGAGAGAGAGAGAGAGAGGAGAGAGAGAGAGAGAGAGAGAGACAGAGAGAGAGAGAGAGAGAGAGAGAGAGAGAGAGAGAGAGAGAGAGAGAGAGAGAGAGAGAGAGTGTCCACACACTATCCACACGTTGAAACACCTCAAGACCCAACCATTATTCCACATCTGACACTGCACTCCTTCCTACCTTCACTTTTTAACCCAGATTCTGAGATACACACGTTTCACTTCATCAATCCTCTCGCTGCATCGCTTCGCCCTCCCCCTTCACCCCCTCTCGACGACCCCAACTGTTTTCATATCCACAATTGCCTCGAGCGCCCGTCTCCCCTCTCGCACGCCCCTGGAGCCGCCTAATAAAGGTACACGTGGGCGGGGTGTTGACATTCCTCGACGGGCTGCTAGTAGATGGGTCCGGGGTTATAATGACGCCCCTGTGTGTTTCCCAGGGTGGGCGGCGGGTATGTATCGACATTCCGAGGGGAGGGAAGGGAGTGAGGGGAGGGATGCCTTGGAGGTACTCAGGGTACGTTGAATATGGGAGGAAGGGGAGGGTTGCTGGGGTAATAGGGTATTGAGCCCGCGTGGCAACTCATGTGGCTGGGACTCGTGGTTTTTGGGCTATAATGAACATTGATAAGGTTGTCAATTTGTCATGGAGGGTAAGAATGCATTTTGATTTTGAGCTTAATAGGTAAAAGTTAGACTTCTTGGTATTATTTGAGGAACCATACATAACTAAATAAGAAGATAATAATGTGTTAGTTAAATGCTATACCGAAGCCGTGCTGTTATCTTCTCCCCTAGTGGCATTTATTCCACTACAAGTTTGCATTGAAAGTTTATTGAAAGACTGCAAATAATCTTGGCTCTCAAAAGCAATACAAGCACAAGTGTCAGAGTTAATCAGGAATGATACTTGATTTTACGACTTTAATAATTACGGAAGTTTAACAATTTAACGATAAGTAGCAAAATTATGTTGGCGGTAATGATGTTAAAAATGCTATGCTAAATGTGGGTCGTTAAGTCTTGGTCAGTCGATGAGGTTAAACAACAGGCGGTCGAAAAACACATGATCGTTATAGGAAACATGAGAGGTATCCGGTTCTCGACCCGCATTTGAGTATTACGTGAAGGATTGAGTTTCCAGCATCGGCCCTCCTCTATCTCCTCCTCCTCCCGCAGCGACACCAGCGCCACGCCACGCCCTAGCGGATAACGCGGGAGTTGAATACGGAAATGACGTGGCAGAAGTTGGCAGAAAACACAAAGAAAACAAGGAATTAATATTACAAGTGAAATAGCCAAGGGAAGAATTGACAAGATTGTTTACTAAGGAGACGAAGTTGAAGAGGATCTATGAAGCGATACTAAGCGTCTAAGGTCACAAGAAGAAGAAGAAGAAGAAGAAGAAGAAGAAGAAGAAGAAGAAGAAGAAGAAGAAGAAGAAGAAAGAAGTCTCCTATTTGTTCTGTATGGAGATTAACATCTTATCAAAACAACAGACCAGATTCGTGTTTCAGATGTAAAAAAAAAAAAAAGGAAAATATACTCGTAGAACTAACATTTGCATAAAACTAGAAAAAATAAGTCTCCTATTTTTCTTCATGGAGATTAACAATATATCAAAATAATAGACAATCCCTTTCGTGTTTCAGATGTTAAAAAATGGAAAATATAGGATTAACATTGTATAAAACGAGACAAAATATACCATTCACTAAGTTTGTTCTAGTTTATTCTGAGTCACTTATTCACTTAGTCATCCTAATCAACTTGGTTTTAGTTAACGAAAAAAAGAAAACACAATTACTTGGGTTCTCACGATATCTCTTTGTCTTTCTCCACTCTGACTTTTAATTGAAACATTTCCTTTCTTCATCACGCTTATTTCCCCTTTTTCCTCCTTCATTGTTCTCCCCTCTTCGTCTACATTCGTTCTTTCCCCTCTACAGTACATTATCTCCTCACGCTGCCTCCCCTCGCCATTCCCCTCTCTCAGTTTCCCCTCATCTTCGCAGGTCTGGTTCCCCTCATATGATAGTTCTCCCACACAGCTCAGACGTAGAGACCCCTCCTTTCCCCTCTCCACCCCTTCCCCTCTCTCGCCCATCACTGGTAATGGATCACCCTTAGTCACTGCTCGGTCTAGCTTCTCTCTCTCTCTCTCTCTCTCTCTCTCTTCTCTCTCTCTCTCTCTCTCTCTCTCTCTGCCTCATTCATCCATTTGTGGGAGTTTTGCATCCATTTGGGTTTTCAGTCTCTCATTATCACCCTTTTCATCTCTGGGGGATGCGTTTCTCTCTCTCTCTCTCATTCTCTTTTCTCTCTCTCTCTCTCTCTCTCTCTTGTGTGTGTTGTGTGTTGTGTGTGTGCTGTGTGTGTGTGTGTGTTGTGTGTGTTCTGTGTGTGTTGTGTGTGTGTGTGTGGTGTGCTGTGTGTGTGTGTGTGTGTCTGTGGTGTGTGGTTGTGTGTCTGTGTGTGTGTGTGTGTGTGTGTGTGTGTGTGTGTGTGTGTGTGTGGTGTGTGTGTGTGTGTGTGTGTGTGTGTGTGTGTGTGTGTGTGTGTGTTGAATAAGCTAAGAGTAAATCCGAACACGCATTAATGTGCCGTAATAAGACACCAAGGTAGTGTGTGGTGTCCCGACCTTACCCTCTCTGCTAGCTATACACCAGGCACAACCAAGCCCGAATTAATGCGTGTCACATATCAGGGTTACGTAGATGATAAAGCGGGAAGGGTTCCAGAGTTTATTTGGGCTTTATCACACTTTATGACTCTTCCTTACCCCCACCGCCCACCCCCTCCACTTCCCCTCGTTACCCTATACTGTACCCTTCTCCTTTCCTACCTCCCTCTCGACCCCCCCCCCATCCCCCACAACGCCACACCACACACACCACACACACACACACACACACACTTGAAGTTTAAATCTGATGCCATTAAATTCAGTTTCAGACCGGCCGCAGCCACATCGCGTAATGGCTTCCCATTAAAAGTTAGACTGAGATAGAGAGAGAGAGAGAGAGAGAGAGAGAGAGAGAGAGAGAGAGAGAGAGAGAGAGAGAGAGAGAGAGAGAGAGAGAGAGAGAGGAGAGAGAGAGAGAGAGAGAGAGAGAGAGAGAGAGGAGAGAGAGAGAGAGAGAGAGAGAGGAGAGAGGAGAGAGAGAGCGAGGAGGAGAGAGGAGAGAGAGAGAGAGGAGCGAGCGAGGAGGAGAGAGAGAGAGAGAGAGAGCGAGCGAGCGAGCGAGAGAGAGAGAGAGAGAGAGAGAGAGAGAGAGAGAGAGAGAGAGAGAGAGAGAGAGAGAATGTGCGTGTATGTCTCTCTCTCTCTCTCTCTCTCTCTCTGATGAAACTTCAGAATATCAGCAAAACGTATACTTCCACAACCACAGCAGTAGTGTCAGTCTAAGCTCTGGAGGAGGAGGAGGAGGAGGAGGAAGGCGAAAAAGTCATGAGGAGGAGAAAGAGGAGGAGGAGGAGGAAGAAGAGGAGGAGGAGGAGGAAGAAGAGGAGGAGGAGGCGAAAAAGTCATCCAAGGGAGCAGGACGCAGCGTAAGAGAGAGAACGACCCTGAGGTTTACGATAATAATGTGGCAAGACAAGGCTGCACGTCCTCTGGAAGGTAATTTCCTGCTGTCTTTAAGAGGAGAGACGCGAGCGAGAGCAACAAAATACAGGAGACGCCGAACGGAACGACGCATGAGACGGGCAGAGAACAACCCTTGAAAGAGGCGGGAAAACACATAACGAGGAGGGAGAAATGGTTGTACAAATAAACAATACATGCAAAGTCAAATAGGTGAGCTTCTGCAAAAAAGAATAACATATGGTGAGGTTAGAAAAGAAATAGCAGCCTTTGATATTTTTCCTTGTGTCTAATGCCGAAGAAAACTGATGACGATGAAAAAAAAGAATAGGTGAGGTTAGAAAAGAAATAGTAGCCTTTGATTATTTTCCTTGTGTGTCGAATGCCGAATAAAACTGATGAGGAGAGGGACGTGAAGGAACAGTTGAGTGTCATGAGAGGCAGTGAGATCATCAGTGTGTGTGTGATGACGCGCTGCAATAAGAGGTGCCACGTACCTTGATACAGAGCTGCCGGAGACAGTGCAAGGCTCTCCGAGAGGTCGTTGAGGCCATAGAGACCGAGCAGGCGACGCATTGTCAGCTCGGCGTATTCCTTCATGTCTGACCCGTCGCTGCTGCTCCCTCCTCCTCCCCCTGCTCCTCCTTCTCCCTCCTCCTGCTGGCCGGGGGAGGTGGAGCGGGACAGAAGGGCATTGAGGCGGGGGTGGGCACTGGGGCTGTTCCCGCCACCGCCCACATTCACGCCCGCACCGCCCGTCAAGTCAACAGCCTCGTCTAGGCGGCGAGGCAGGAGAGAGCGCCGCATTGTGGGTGTCTCGGAGAGGTCGAGAGGCAGGTCAGAGGCGGAGACGTCGAAGTGGGAGTCAGAGGACGGATGCTGGGCGCGTGTTTCGGCGTCACTGGTGCCGTCATTGTCCTCGCTGTCAGTATAGGTGTACACTATATTGCGCGGTTTAAAGTTTTTCCGTTTGTTGCGCCGCCCAGTTTCGGGCATGGGCATGGGCGCTGACGGGGAGCCCACGGGCATGTCACTCACTGTCTCAGGGTACGCGCGCGAGGATGAATCGTCGTCTATGTACATGGGAGCGTTCTCTGAGTCGTCACAGTCCATGTGGTCGCCAGTGACGTCATCCTCAAGGGCTGCAGAGTCCACGTCAGGGTTGGACTCCTCCTCGAGGGCGTGGCTGTGGCTGTCGGGGTTGAGTAAGGCAATGTCAACCTCAGACGCCTCCTCGGACGCCTCTTCTGGCTCGCAAGGGATGACGTCTTCGGCAGCGGCCACGTCCTGGTCTGTGTCCATCCGCAAGTCTCCCTCATCCTCGTCTTCCTCCTCATCGGTTCGCACTCGATCTGGGAAAAGACAAAACCATAAAATAATTGAGTTTAAAAGACAAATTACATCACTGAAGGTTTTAAAGTTTTAGAACAATGTGTATACTAATCAGTGTAGGACGTGAAGAGTGTTCCCCTGTCAGCCGCTCACCTGTGTGTTCGTCGTGGTCGTGGAGTGTGTGGTCGTGGGTGAAGGTGGTCGGGGTGGGTGAGGGCGGACCCCCGAGCACCTCACCCACGCTGGCCGCTACACTCACTACCTCCATCGCATTCTGAGGAGGAAGAAAAACAATGTGGTCATTAAAGGCTCCGGCTCAGAGCTATTCTCCTAAAATCTTTTCCCTGAACTGTCTCATTCCGTGTCTGCATTATCCCCATAACCTAGCTTCCCAACCCCAAACTCCTGCTTCTTTCTGAGGATAATGCTAATTCAGGCCTTGTATACGACCTCATACGTTACATTATTAAACGCCTTCAATAATTCGGCGTCAGTCAGTGCAGCATTTCGAAAAATTACACAGTCGATTTAAACACTTCTTGGTAAAGTCCACTTCATAACCTTAGTCTCGGCAATAAAACAAAGTCGCTCGCCCGCCGGAATCAGACAATGGCTGGGGAGTTGCGGCTTGAAATAAATACTCGACCAATCAGTCATCATTACGACCAAATTGCACAAATCGCGTTACAAAAGAGTTTCACTGACGCTCAGCACGACAAGTCCACGGCGACGCTCCTACAGAACACAGGACATTCCCCCCACGACGCCTCGCATTCATATGAAAAAAGAGGGAGGACGAAAAGAATGTAGTGTGTCTGGTATGCACGACAAAATAAATCATAACATTTATACTGTGTGTGAAATATCGTCAGGTCCAGTCGAAAATTTTGGCCATTATCCGCGGCTGTTCTGATGGCGGTCATTTGTCATTACACTCGACACACAATTATGTCGTTCTTTCCCGCGCAATAAATCGTCCCGGCGCCGCGAACCCAAAGTCGCCACGGCTACTGAT
This sequence comes from Chionoecetes opilio, assembly GCA_016584305.1. Taxonomy (NCBI): domain Eukaryota; kingdom Metazoa; phylum Arthropoda; class Malacostraca; order Decapoda; family Majidae; genus Chionoecetes; species Chionoecetes opilio. The sequence continues at coordinate 463,187 of JACEEZ010001676.1, forward strand.
GGTCCTCGACACACACACACACACACACACACACACACACACACACACACACACACACACACACACACACACAATACAAACGCATCAGTATCAGTAAATCAACAAATACAAACAAACTGACTATGTAGGCAATTACTCAAGCAAACACACAAATAAAATGGTAAGACAACAAAAAAGAAGCAGCAGCAATAACTCATATGGTAGCGACAACAACTTTCTGTTTTTCGCTGGAGAACCAAACGACAATGTGAAAGGATCGAGAGAGCTGTGTATACTACTACTACTACTACTACTACTACTACTACTACTACTACTACTACTACTACTACTACTATTACTACTACTACTACTACTACTACTACTACTACTACTACTACTACTACTACTACTACTACTATTACTTTGGAGGAAAAAATTGCTAGTAAAATGTTTCTCTCAAATGCGTTGGGAGGTGGGAAAATCTACACCTGGCAGTAGTAATGGTAGTAGTAGTAGTAGTAGTAGTAGTAGTAGTAGTAGTAGTAGTAGTAGTAGTAGTAGCAGTAGTAGTAGTAGTAGTAGTAGTAGTAGTAGTAGTAGTAGTAGTAGTAGTAGTAGTAGTAGTAGTAGTAGTAGTAGTAGTAGTAGTAGTAGTAGTAGTAGTAGTAGTAAGTAGTCAGAAGTAGCAGTAATGATATTAATTTACTATGCAGAAGTAGTGGTTTAGCAATACTAGTAAAAATACGGCACAACATAACACACACACACACACACACACACACACACACACACACACACACACATACACTGCAATATGAACTCACAATGACGACAGATACAAATTCATGCTTGTGACAATTAACATTACGTCAATGCAACACAAACTCCACCTTAATGACGCTGTCGCAGCCAATACACATATTAATGCACCCTAATTAAGAGCCTTTATACCTCACGACACGCGCATAACTTTCCTACCTGGACAAATATAATTAATAATACAATGTTCCGTGTGGGTAAATTGAAGATGAAAAATATAAAGAGAATGAGAAAGGAAAGGAATGACAGTGACAGATTAACACACAAGAAGGTAACCCGTGTATATAAGGTACCAATTATAGATTTTTTTTTATATCGCAAAGGACTGGCCAAGAGCCAAAAAAAAAGAGGTAATTTTTTTCTTCATACAAAACATAATGCGAACAAAAAGAAAATGAAGTGTCTATTATCGTTGTGTTTTTTTCTAGTTTTTATGTCTATGTATGTCTATTTATGATGTCTTTCTGCAGTGTCTTGATAAACCTTGACTTAGAATAATTTATATGAAAGAGACTGTCGTTGTATTCACTATATTTCATACTCTGTGTGTGTGTGTGTGTGTGTGTGTGTGTGTGTGTGTGTGTGTGTGTGTGTGTGTGTGTGTGTGTGTGTGTGTGTGTGTGTGTGCGTGCGTGGCGTGCGTGCGTGCGTGTGTGTGTGTGTGTGTGTGTGTGTGTGTGTGTGTGTGTGTGTGTGTGTGTGTGTGTGTGTGTGTGTGTGTGTGTGTGTGTGTGTGTGTGTGTGTGTGTGTGTGTGTGTGTGTGTTTTAGAGTAGTATTGTCATCATGGTGTACTTATGATAACTTATGTATACGTAATTGCCTATCTTCAATGATCGCTTTGTTTCAGTATGCACACTATTCCTGAATAATATATTTTTCAATCACAATTCGCCGTATAACATCCCGTAATGTCCTTAACTAAATACTAAGTCAACAGTGGTATACCATATTTCAACGGCTGATAATTTAACATTGCGTTATTAGTAATGCTCTCTCTCATTTTGACTGTCATTAATCCATGGTTGGTTTTATCGTACAACCACATTAAAAAACAGCGAAAAAGGTACGCAATATAAACTTCTGAGAATATGAGGCTTGGCACATATGATTTCCTCTTTAGTTATGAGTAATGCCAAAGACAACGTATACTACTGTCTTTGGTAATGCTTTCTCTCATACTGTCTTTCATTAATTCACTCGTTTCACTGAGTATCTTTTTTTTCTTTTCTTTTTCTACATCTTGGCCTATAGCACCTGTAGGCAGTGACTTCTAAGGCTCGGATGGTAGGCTGTGGAGGTTCCCTTGAGGGCTGTGATCGTATGTGCCATCAGTATGCAATGTACCATACTGCTTCATCCTGTTCCTAAATGCGTGCCATCATCAGTCACTTATTCACTTGATGTTTTTGTTAATACTTTCTACTCATGAAGGCAATGATAATGATGTCTCTAGCCAAGTCATCGAGGAAGAACTAATATTCACCGCGGGAGTTTGACGGGGTGAGTGACGTCGATGTAGTGGTAACGAATTTCACAAGACGCAAGTGTTTGTGTAGATAAATGGTTGGGTTTATGCGTGTACATCATCAGTGTGTTGTGTGTGTGTGTGTGGGTGGGCGTGTGTGTGTGTGTGTGTGTGTGTGTGTGTGTGTGTGTGTGTGTGGTGTGTGTGTGTGTGAGGAGAGAGAGAGAGAGAGAGAGAGAGAGAGAGAGAGAGAGAGGAGAGAGAGAGAGAGAGAGAGAGAGAGAGAGGAGAGAGAGAGAGAGAGGAGGAGAGAGAGAGAGAGAGAGAGGAAGGGAGAGAAAGAGAGAGGAGAAAGAAGAGTGAGAATGCAGATGGAGGAGAGAGGATGAAAGAGGAAGAGGACAAATGGTGTTGGTAAAAAGGCAAGGAGGGAAGGAGGGAGACAAGGAAGGGGAATGCGAACCTCCAAGAGAAGCTGGAAATATTAAGACACGTCGAGACATGTCCAGATGGAGTGACACGCTACGATGGACTCAAACCATAAACAAGGCGACCAAATGGCTCTTGTCACGCTATAGGGAGGTAGGTAGTGGTGGTGGTATAGTGGTGGTAGTGGTGGTGGCGGGAGTGGTGGTGGAGGTAGTGGTTGTGAGATTTTATATTCAGCTGTAGTTATACTGAATATTCATTTTCTTCTGTTCGTGTGTAACATGTGTATAGTGCAGTAGGTATGCCATTAATTCTAGTGATAAGTATGTATTGGTTACTTCTGGTGAGTATTGTGCTTGGCTTTGAGTAGTGGTGGTAGTGGTGGTGGTTAGTGTTAGTGGCGGTTAGTGGTGAGTGATAGTGGTAGTGGTTTAGTGGATGGGATATAACACCACAACTACACACCATAACCACATGTTCTACTCCTACCGCACTATAGCAAAGATTAGAAAATAGTTATCACCATTACCACCATCATCACTATAACCACTAGTTCCCCGATCACTACCATAACCCATAACACCACCATGATATGACCCTCGCTATCACCACCATTACCACTGCTATCTACGCAAGGGGACATAATCTAATGGGCTAAATGAGACGATTAAAGGGAAGTTAATGAGAAGGAAGCTTGCGTTTTTAGGGGACGAATGAGAGACGCCATGACATGAGGAGGAGGAGGAGGAGGAGGAGGAGGAGGAAGAGGAGGAGGAGTGCCTTAAGAACAGTCTCTGAAATAATTTTGTTGGTGATATTCTCTCCAATAAATATATCAACATTATCAATTCCAACAAAATCAAGGAGAAAAAAAAGGTATTAAAATGGTATCTATATAATAATAATCACGTGTACTTTTCTCCATATAACTTGATTTACCTATGTATTTCCTTTATCATTTATTTTATTCCTTTATCTTTATCCCTATTATACGACCAACGTGATTTACATAAGCAACAATCAAATAAAAAAGAAAAGTTACTCACTCTCTCTCTCTCTCTCTCTCTCTCTCTCTCTCTCATGGTGTTTTATACGTTTTTTAGTAAGGCTGGCAGTTGTGAGAGCGACATGCCCCATCGACAGGCAAAATATCTGAGAGGGTTGTGGGTGACAGTCTCCGGTCATAAAGTATCGGGCTGAGTAGCGATTAGGGAGTGAAAATATAAATAGCCCGAGTGTAGGGTGAGAAACCGGCGTCTTCTGGATAAGAGAGAGAAAGAGAGAGAGAGAGAGAGAGAGAGAGAGAGAGAGAGAGAGAGAGAGAGAGAGAGAGAGAGAGAGAGAGAGAGAGAGAGAGAGAGAGAGAGAGAGAGAGAGAGAGAGAGAGAGAGAGAGAGAGAGAGAGAGAGAGAGAGAGAGAGAGAGAGAGAGAGAGAGAGAGAGAGAGGAGAGAGAGAGAGAGAGGAAGACGAGAGAAGAGAGAGAGAGAGAGAGAGAGAGAGAGAGAGATCACATGTTACCATATCATTTGTATCGCCATGTATTTCATCATTTTTTGAGTAGGCACCTGTTTTACCTTTAAAGACCAAGTGTTCGTCATAACCAATCCTCCCTCTTTTCGCCTCTTTTCTTTTCCCATTGCCTTTCTTCATCTATCTTCGCTTTGTTCACATTCAAAGGGTGTTCTGATATTTGTTCTTCCTTTGTATTCCTATATGTATATTTCTTAAAAACCTCAAAATCGCTTCTCCCTTCCTTCTCTCCTCTTTCACGTCTCTTCTAACCATCATTCCCCTCTTCTTTACTCCCCTCTTTGACTATCTCTCCCCTCTCTCCCCTTCCCTGCCTCACTTTCCCCTCTCCCTCCCTCACCCTTCCTCCCCTCACACATCACGTGACCGAACACAGCTTGGGGAGGGGTAAAGGTAACGTTATCCACACGGCAATGAATATCCGCTTTCCCTTATTAATCCAGTTATCAAATTATCAGCGATTACATAGTCAAATTATCAGCGATTACACAGTTTCGCCGCTCACGCTATAATTAAATTCTCGTCTCATCGTCCCTCGCGCTCCATTTTCCCTCCACGGAGCATCTCTCACGGCGCTAATGACGGGGCTACGGTGGGGTTACGGCGGGGCTACGGTGGGGTTACGGTGGGGTTATGCTCGTATAGGCTCTTCAGGGGCATCTTTCACGTCAGGGCTTTGTGTGTGTGTGTGTGTGTGTGTGTGTGTGTGTGTGTGTGTGGTGTGTGTGTGTGTGTGTGTGTGTGTGGTGTGTGTGGTGTGGTGTGTGTGGTGTGTGTGGTGTGTGTGTGTGTGTGTGTGTGTGTGGTGTGTGTGGTGTGTGTGTGTGTGTGTGGTGTGTGTGGTGTGTGTGTGTGTGTGTGTGTGTGTGTGGTGTGTGTGTGTGTGATGAGAGAAGAGAGAGAGAGACCGAGAGAGAAAAAAAATCAAAGACAGACGTGCAATATAAAATATAGAAAAACATAAATAAGGAAGAGAAAGAAGAGAAAATAAAAAGAAAGCAAGAGAAAAGGACGATGATGACGATATAAAGAGAATGGAAAGGAAGACGAATGAAAAAATGGATAGATAAAGAAAAAGAGACAGAGTGAGAGATCCGTAGTATAGTAAAAGCCATGTCCAGTCAGAAACCCTAGCTGCATAGTCCAGTCTAGTTTAGCCAGTGTCTATTGTTTGTATCACCCTTCATGATGTCATGGCTGCGTATGAGGCGGATGAGCGGGGGGATAAAAGGCTAACACGCCCGTATATATATAAGTACAGGCGATTTCCTAACCACACCCACTGACTATACTGCTATGTCAAGTATTTCCTCTTCCTTTACAGACCACGATTTCTTTTAGTCTCGTCACATGTGCAGGCCTTCTTACCGCCTCTCTTGTCCCTCCCACAAGTATAGCGACCAACCCTTGTCTCTTTCCCTTACTCAAGTTGCCTACGAGTTAAAGCACTGATTTTATATTCCATAAACTCCCGAACTAAATTGGCCCACCCCCCATTTTTTATTCTCTTACTGTCTTCTATATTGGGACTGGTAACTAATCACGCTTTTTGTTACTTTGTTTTGCCCTTGGCCAGTCTTTTGCGATGTTAAAAAAGACCATGCTATTCATCTTTTCAGTTTCGATTTCCGTGTATTTTCAGTGTCCTCCCTTGAGTCCCAGGCACACACACACGTCTCCGCCACCCCGATGCAGGAGAAAGCGAGACTCCCACAGGTCCTCCCACGTCTTCCCTGCCACCCCAGTCATTCTATCTCGCCCGCACGACCATTTATCAACCTCCAGAATGCCACTTAACACATTAATTACGCACAAACAATTTCCTTGCAGATGGAGTTGACGAGACACGCCTATTAAACCTGGTGTTCAGTGTCCCGTTTTAGCACAGATAGAAATACACGCCACAATTAAGACTTATTACGCCACCCTATATTAGTCGTGAAAACTTGACTACTGTAACCCCCCACTATACTTACCTACCTACACTCTTAGAAAAAAAGGGTAGGAAAAGGGTAGAAAAAGGGTATTTGTAGTGATGAAATACTACTACCCTTTTTCTACCCTTACAAATATACCCTTTCGGATGGACGCAAATATACCCTTTTCCAACCAACCCTCTCGTCTAAAAAGGGTAGATAAAGGGTAGAGAAAGGGTATAATTGGCAGCATCTACCCTCCAGCCTGGACATAGGGTTTAAAAAGGGTAGTGATGGTGCGATGTAACAATTCGACCCTTAATATACCCCCCATTTCTGAGAGTGTATAGGCTCATTTTCCCTACCTATTTTCTCCTCCTTGTCTGTTAAAAGAGCGTGAGGGAGCAGCAGTGACGGGCGTGTCAGCTACAAAGGACGGGCGTCCCTCTGCGTGTCATGGGCGGGCCAGGTATGAATGCGGTTTACCATTACGCCTAAACGACCCATGGGTGGCGTGCATGCTAATTAAATAATGATCATTCCATTTGCTAATACAAATTCGCTTATGCTGCCTCGTAGAAAATTAATTAATCAGGATATACACCCCTCTCCCTATCCCTTATCCCTTATCCAGCTCCTTGTCTTTCCTTGTACACACACAAAAAAAAACTC
>JACEEZ010001676.1:475000-480000 GCA_016584305.1 Chionoecetes opilio
TTCCGGGAAAAAACAAAAGAGGGGCGGGAGGGTGGCATGGTGGTGGCGGGAAGGGGGAGGGAACCAGGTGGGGGAGGGTGTCATGGTGGTAGGGGAGGGAGAGTGGGGAGGAAAGGGAATGGGTGGGGGGAGGGATAGTGGGGGAGAGGGTGGGGGTGCGTGGAGATGGGGGTGGAATGAGTAAGGGGAGAAGAGTAAGGGGGGGGAAAGAGGAGGAAGAAGGGTAATGATGAGTGAAGGATGAGAGAGAGAGAGAGAGAGAGAGAGAGAGAGAGAGAGAGAGAGAGAGAGAGAGAGAGAGAGAGAGAGAGAGAGAGAGAGAGAGAGAGAGAGAGAGAGAGAGAGAGAGAGAGAGAGAGAGAGAGAGAGAGAGAGAGAGAGAGAGAAGGGTGTAAGTATACGTGTGTTATGTAATGGTGGTATAGAATGTAAATAAGAAAAGGAAAAGGAAAAAGTATGAAAATAGGGATGATTGAAATTAAATAAAGATTAACAAGCAAGATGAAAAAGATTAAAATTAGGGATGACTATAAAATCATTCTTATTTATATTATCATAGGAAAGTGAGAACGAAGAAGTATGAGGATAAGTAATAAATAGCGTGAGTAAAAGCAATTTCTTGACGGATGAAAGAGTTGTTTATGAGATTAGTCCTAAATCTCTGCAAGGATAAATGAAGAGTAACATAAAGAAAAAATAAAGTATATAATTATAGAGTAGTAAAAGGATGTAGTAAGAGAAAAATAGTAACGCATACTGTAACATCAAAGGGATTTAATCATAACATTACCATTATAACTACCATAACATAGCATAACATAATAGAAACAATATTAAAAAACATATCGGGTTGTCTATTGGTCAGCTTCCTTAACAAAATGTACTCGCCGCTCATCTCAATAACAAAATAGTAGTGAAAATAAAGGGTGGTGGGAGGTAGGGAAAGGTGCTTTAACCCCTTGAGACCCAGAACGTAATTTCCATTGTAATTTGGCTACCATTAAGATGATTTTTAGTTAATATAAGCAATATTTTATAGCTATGACCTGTTTAGTATCCTTGTCCACTCGCTAATTTAGTATATTCAGTTACTTTTTGTAATTTTTGGCTAACAACAGACGATTTAATATAGCAAAGGAAAGATCTGGGCGTGAAGGGGTTAAGGGTAACTGTCCACCACAAACACATAGCTTCATCGACTCTATGTACAAAGGGGACTCGAGGACGGCACTAATCCACTGGTCAACCCGTATTACCAGTACAGGACAGACTGAGAGGCCAGTATATAATGTCCTGTAAACCGAGGCCAAGAACAAGAGATTGGCCTAGCAGTAAACAACATAGTAGCCCAAACCTTAATTTTTACTAATATTATAAGTATTTTCCCCGTGCTTTTAAAAATGATATTCTTATGTGAGGGTATTTTTATCGTATTTTCCTTCATTGATATATTAAGTGTATTCTTCTATGGGGACGTTAATTACGAGGTGGCGCCATCTATGCATCATATACATTACTGGTTGTGGATGAGAATGGCGCGACGGTAGAGCAAAATTAGTCTTTATTGCAACCTGTTCATTCAATTATAGATGAGAGAGGAAGCAACATAATGAACAGCCTTTAGTCACGAGAGAGAGAGAGAGAGAGAGAGAGAGAGAGAGAGAGAGAGAGAGAGAGAGAGAGAGAGAGAGAGAGAGAGAGAGAGAGAGAGAGAGAGAGAGAGAGAGAGAGAAGAGAGAGAGAGAGAGAGAGAGAGAGGGAGAGAGAGAGAAGAGAGAGAGAGAGAGAGAGAGAGAGAGAGAGAGTGTGTACCATTGCCACACCTGACCCATGAATAACACAATATAGTAATAATAATAATAATAATAATAATAATAATAATAATAATAATAATAAAAATATATCATTGTGTGAAAGTCATCAAAAAACGAGACATTTTATTAATTGACATTATTATCACATTCAGTACCCACATTTTGGCATCATTTCACGTATCCCCCAAATTACTATTGGTATTGCATATAGATTTTACAACAGACTGAATTGTTCATGTATGTAGTGTGTACAAGTATTGCACATCTACAGACCGCTTGAGTGACGCGAAGGAAAAGTAAGAGATAAATTATTGTGTAAGTCGAGGAGATAGATGGTCAACTCAACCCTTGACTTGCCTTGCCTTGCCTTGCCTTGCCTTGACCATCCCCTGCCCGCCCCCAAAACCCCCTCCCCCCTAACCCCCCTACACTCTTACAGCCCCCCCCCCCCTGCCCCATCTCCCACGTCTGCAGAATATACCTACATCATTCAATAGACCTTTAACCCGCCAGACCCACGCGAGAGGACAAGGAAAGGAAGCTTGCCTGTCTGACCCGCTACCTTAAATCCGGCTGAGTCCCAGGTAAGGCAACAGAGGCCGCCGTGTGCACAGGTGAGACAGGTGAGTGAGCGGCGGTGCGGTTACCTGGGCGGTCGAGGCTGCGGTCGCGGTGTGGCAGGACTCGACCAAACACCTGTGTCAAATTATGTAAACACGGCGTGCGGTGTTTTGGGTTTGGAAACACATCGTTCTCTTTAGTGCTCGGTAAGGGAAATGTATGTGAATAATAATAATAATGTAAGAGAAAACAGAGGTAAGGGGAAGAGAAGGTAAGGGGAAATGTATGTAAATAATAATAATGGAAGAGTGAAACAAGGGGAGGTAAAGGAAGGTAAGGGTAAATGGGACTTGGTAAGGGGAAATGCATCCAAATAATAATAAGATATGATAAGATTTTCATCCTATCTAGACACTTTGCAAGTACCAACTACAAGGTTATTGACTATACAAAGCGCCGCCACGTCAGCACGAACTAGGCGGACTCGAACGGCTGACCGAATGCACAGGGACGCTGCACATTGCGAACTCACGTCTCTACCAACCTTGCCACACTGACGGGCCCAAATGATAATAATTAAAGAATGAAAAAAATAAGGGTAATGGAAGGGAAGGTAAGGGGAGGTAAGGGTAAATGATACTTGGTAAGGGGAAATACATCCAAATAATAATAATGAAAGAATGAAAAAACAAGGGTAAGGGAAGGTAAGGGAAGGGTAAATGGGTCTTGTTAAGGGGAAATGTATCCAAATTATAGCTAATAATGAACGAATGATAAAAAACAGGGGAAATGGGGGAAGGATAAGGGGAAATGGGATCCAAATAATAATAATAATAATGGAATGCAAAAACAGGAGCCATTATTCCAGTACACGTGACTGCTTTGAAAGAAACATGATAACTCGTTACTCATTAACCTGCATCTTTTTCTGTATTAATAGTGATCTTGCGTGTCAAGACTGTATGACAATTAGTCGTGTTCATATGCTTCATATTTGAAAGGACATTAAATTTTATTCAGCAAAACATTTTCCGAGAATACATATTAAATTATTGCAATACTACTTTACTGCTACTACTACTGCTGCTACTGTACTACTACTACTACTACTACTACTACTACTAACTACTACTACTACTACTACTACTACTACTACTACTACTGCTCATATTACCATCACTACTTTAAAAATGATCATTAATATTTTTATCATCATTATCATTAAAACTATCATCATCTTCATCAATATTTCTATCAGTATCATTAACATCAGTCATTATTATTAGTATTATAATGAATGTTGTTATTATTATCGTTATTATTTTTGCTATCACTATTATCATTATCATTTCTGTTATTATAGTTGTCATCATAAAATCAATACCGTCACCATAATCAATAACCTCATTGCAGAAACTACCCACAAAATGCTATCTTCCATACATAAACAAAGGCATTACCGATGAGACTCAGTACAACAAGGCATAGGAACCCGGTAGAGGCGAGAGAAACCGCTGAATGGCCAGACGCATCGTAGGGCTGATTGTGCAGTCTATGTATCAGCAACAACTTGCTTCCCTGTGACTGAGAGGTCGTTGTTCCGTTCGTTTATGTTCACATATAGTGTGTATGTATACATTTCTAGAGACAACACACAAAAACAAACAAAAGCTTCACTATCCTTGGCTTTTTTCGATGCTCATGTAAAAATGGTAATACATTTAATATAAAGCTAACAACAATAAAAAAGGCTTTACTCCAGGGAAGGAGTTGGTCAAGGAATGCGTGGAAAAAGAGGCGCTTTTTTGAGTTTTTTTTAGTCAGTAGACAGTGCAAAAGGTAAGGCATACAGCCAAGGGAAGGAGCTATGGTGAGGGAGGAAGTGCGGCGGGCAAGGGGCCGCGTGTGGTTTGTTGCGGGGTGTGTGTGTTGAGTGTGTGTGTGGTTGAGGTATCATGGTCGCATGTAGGGTAATGGTGTTGTGTGTGGTGTGTGTGTGTGTGTGTGTGTGTGTGTGTGTGTGTGTGTGTGTGTGTAGTGTGTGTGTGTGTGTGTGTGTGTGTGTGTGTGTGTGTGTGTGTGTGTGTGTGTGTGTGTGTGTGCGACTGAGTTCTGGTTTCAACTAACGTTCAATGTAACACAAATTGAACACGCTGCATAAGGTTAAAAAGACGCGTCAGCTTCGAGGTGCTGAGCTCAGTGTTTGCGTCTGCCACACGTCCTGCCCCGCACGGAGAGACATGGGACGGAGCAGGAGCGAAGGGAGAGAAAACGGTACATGGGAGGCCCTTACTTCATCTTAGGGGCATCATAGGGGCCTAAAACTAAGGGCGCAACCAATAACCAAAAAACAACAAGATCAGCAAAAGAGAGAATTTACGCATTGAAATAGAGAGAGAGAGAGAGAGAGAGAGAGAGAGAGAGAGAGAGAGAGAGAGAGAGAGAGAGAGAGAGAGAGAGAGAGAGAGAGAGAGAGAGAGAGAGAGAGAGAGAGAGAGAGAGAGGAGAGGAGAGAGAGAGAGAGAGAGAGAGAGAGAGAGAGAGAGAGAGAGAGAGAGAGAGATCTTAGGGGCATCATACCCTAAAACTAAGGGCGTAACCTATAAAAACACAACATAGTTTCGT
>JACEEZ010001676.1:485000-497500 GCA_016584305.1 Chionoecetes opilio
ATACTACTACACACGCTCAACTTTCTGATTTTATACATATTGAGAAAATGTACTAGGTTGTTATCTTTTTCCTACATATCAAACACACGCCCGACTTTCTGATTTTATACATATTGAGAAAATGTATAGGTTGTTATCTTTTTCCTACATATCAAACACACGCTCGACTTTCTGATTTTATACATATTGAGAGAAAAATATATATCGTTTTCTTTTTACTGCTAATTTAACATATTTTTTCCGTGACTTATTTTAAGAGAATTGACAACACGCGCTTAATTTTCTGATTTTATACATATTGAGAGAGCATTATATTGCTATAAATATCTATAAAATAAGTAAGTTTATTGTGTTTTGCTATTATTATTGTTAAGGTCTCGTTTTGATATCCTTTTCATTCTAATTCAACATATGATTTCCGTGAATATGTTAAGACAATTGACAACACACGCTCAACTTTCTTACTTTATACATATTGAGAGAGAGTTATATATATTTTTATCATTTCCCTACTAATTTAACATTAAATTTCAGTCACTATGTTCAGACAATTGACAACACACGCTCAACTTTTTTATTTTGTTAACATCGATACGTGTGTAGTTAAAGTAAATTATTTTTTGTGTGGTAAGCTTTCAACATCGATACGCGTGTAGTTAAAGTCCAGTATTTTTCTCTTCAAGGCCAGTTTAAAATCGTGTAGTTAAAGTTAAGTATATTTGCGGTATGCTTAGAGTTAACATCGATACGCGTGTAGTTAAAGTTCAGTATTTTTTATGGTAAGCTTAGAGTTAACATGGATACGCGAGTAGTTAAAGTCCAGTATTTTTATAATCAAGTCCAGTTTAATATTATTTGCTTTATAGTTTTGTTTCTCGGCAACCCAAGACATCGCAGTATAACAGCCTTCGTACCCTAACTTCCTATTCACGTTCTATTCACGTTCAAGTCCATCGCTTATCCCTTCCTTGACCCTCACCTCCCTCACGCCTCGCATTCCTCCCTTCATCACTACCACGGCCTCCTCCTTCCCTTCCTTTCCCTTCCTGCCTCCCCTCAAACACAACCCCCTCGGCTGCCCTTCCTCCCTTCCTCATCCTCTCTCTCTCTCTCTCTCTCCCCTTCTTTCCTTCCTCCCTCCCACCGCGACCGCCGCCCTTCCACTGTCTGGCAAAAAATCCAAAATGTCAATAGTGGAAAAGGATGACAAATTTCTTAAACCCGACAGCCGTGGAAAATAACGAAGATTTTACGTTCAAAAAATCGGGTGAAAATTGCGCAGCCGTTCTTTTGCGTCAAATATGTAGCTGATGGTGTTGTATCATACGGAAGCAACGTAATAAATCTACACGAATAAGAAAATACACCGGGTAAAGTTTTATAATACTGTTTTGTGTGTTTGTTATCAATAATATTACTAGACTGCACGAGACACTGCCGCTTATATATAGGCCATAAAGCAGAGTTAGTCGTGTACGTCCCAAGGCATGAGTGGCGACACACACACACACACCGAGAGCTCACTATATGCTCACAGCTGCGCTCCCTTCCAGCGGTTGTATTAATGCACACTACCTCTTATTCCGTAACAACTATGCAATTTCAATAGTTACATTTCTCCAAGCCAGAGGGAAGGTGTAACTCCTACATGGATTTGTAGGGGACGTCGTCAACCAAGCGCGGGATTCGAAGCGGCGGTCCAGCATTTATGAACGTGCAGGTTCTCATCGCAGTGCGGGAAACAGTCATTTTGATGTTATCGTTCAGAGCGACTGTTTCTGGGCGTAATAGTATGTATTAGAGGAGCTGATTCGCCTATCACCTCCCTCCGGCGCTCACCAGTGTATGAAGAGAGGTGTTTTCAGGTGACTATTGCTACTGTGCACCACTTTTGTCTTTACCTTAACAACCCTGTGCTACGTGAGTCTTTGCTTTGGAGTGTGTAAAAACCACCACAAGATTATATCACGGAAAGCGGTCAGTGACTGGGCGGCGTCATTTCATTATCGGAGGCGACTGCTAGTGAGGAGCGGGGACGGAGAGCCTCGGGGCGGAGATCCTTAGCATCACTATACACTCAATGATGTCACTGTCACGCCCTCCACGTATACCTTCGCCGGTATGTTCGCTGGTTGGGCTGCTGCAAGGGTCTCAGGCTTAGGAGAGCCGCAGGCTCATCGATATTCAATTACCTTGCCCCTGTCCACGGTAATCGGCGGTGAGAGCCGTCACCGTAGTTTCCCTCTGATAGCAACAGCAAAGTGACAGTAATGCAGGAGCGCGGCGGCAATGGGAAAGCCTCGCCATCTGGTATTGTATACATTCCAGGACAAGATGCTGCCCGCTGACTGCCGAGGCCCGATGCCGCCCCTTGTATGGGTCCGATAATTACATCCATCCGTATTCTGTCGCCGCGGCGCCACCTGTCCATACAGGTTACATCTATGTTTACCCGTAGTGTGCCGTGTTTTGATGGCGAGGTAACGGGCAGGCCGGCCCATCCCAGGTTTGGGCTCCAGGGCCGCCCGACCGTTTCCGTCAGCTCACCTTTCTCTTGTGCAGTGTTTCATCGAGGGTCAAGTAATCTCCGGTTTGCAGCAAATGCAACAACTGACCTGAGGCCTGGCAAGTGTCGGAGTGGCGGCGGGGCAGAGCGAAGCCTTCCCTCCCTGCGCTGCGGGTGCGGCAGCGGCGAGAGGCTGGGGGTGAGTGCGGCGCCAGCCAGCCACCGCTAGTTAGCGCTTAGGGAATACTGTGACAACTTTTCACCGCGGAAAATCTTTCACGATCATTTGGAAGTCAGATGACAAGAGGGAAAAATATGAGCCTCGAGGCTGCCACTGTCAGCTTAGAACTGAATAATTATTTAGAAAGTTTTTTGTCCTCATTTACGTAATATTTTCCTTTACGAAGTTCTAATATTATGTCTCAATGGCAGGAGATAAAGAAGACTGCATTCATTTCCGCCAAAATGGAGTTATGCTCGTTTAGTTCCTGCGACACTACCCCCCCTCACCCCCACAGGTCTTGGCTGCCGCTGGTTGGCCGACGCCGCGGTGCAACTTTAATCCTGTAATTATCAGTTTGGCAAGAATGTTGCTTTATGGCAAAATGAGCAGCGGAGCGCCTTAATGTGCCACTAACTGGCGTGATCAATACACTACCCAGGGCCCTCGCCTCACCCGCCCCACCGCCTGAACAAAATTTTTAGTTTTACGATAATTCCCCCTAACTACACCTTTGCTATAATTCTGCTTCATATTGCATCCCCAGGCAACATACGCTCTCGTGAGGGCTGATCAAGGTAGTTATCAAGGAATTCAACGAGACGTAAAATTGAATTTGTCTAAAACTCGTTTGCGGTTGATAATGGTTGTCGTGGACTGAGGTAACACATTTTGATTTCAGGCCATCAACACCGTCGTCCCTTGGAAGCTGAGCACCCGAGGGAGGCTGTCTGTCGCCGCCGCTAAAACACTCACACTCACCAAGCACGCACTTCCCATCCATTTCTTGCAACTTTTATCTAAACAGTTATTAATTACATATATGGCTTAAAAGGTGGATAAGGTAAGGCAGCAAGTGTTCAGGCATCACGGTGAAAACAAGGCTCGTCAATATCTTGTTGTAACTGATTCATTTCCTAATGCAACACGACGCCACAACAGCGACCGGCGGTACACTGTTGTCATGAATTACTATCAGGTAATATACGTGATTGAGGTGAATGTACAGAGGGTGTCGTTCGTTTTTCAGTGGATAAATAAGTCTGTCCGTCGTGTACGTGTAAACATCTCTTTTTATGCATTTTTGAGGACAATAAAATATCTATCTATCTATCTATCTATCTACGTTTGAGGCAAAAACTGTGTAAGCTTACATCCCATTAACAAGAAAAAACGTTATACATGCAAACTTCCACTCCTTCTTGCACGTATTCCAGAAACGACGCCAGTATATTAATCTACGTTATTATATTATTCCCCCATGCACTGACCCAGCCACACGAGGCCTTGCACATAACTACCCTCAGTCACACACATGGAAATAAAAAGTGTGTGGGGGAAAAACTAGTAAAAGAAGCAAAGGAAAGAGGAGTAAGCGTGACACACATCTCCCGTGATACATGATAGCGGTGTCACTGTCTTTGTTTTGGTGGGAGCTACGTAGGTCCTCTTCCCTTAGCCTAGGCACCCTCAATAGCCTACCTACATCATTGCATTATTATACGTTTATTAAGCCTGTTTTATTAAGGTTTCTGGCCTGTTTGATAGTGTGGGGAAACGGAAAACTGTAGTGCTGGTTTGGGTTGTGTGTGTGCGTGCTTGTGTGTGCGTGTGCGTGTGATGTTTTCTGATATGTTAGTGTTCTATATATAATGTGCTGTTGTTCTGATGTTGCAAGTTAGGCATTGATATTATATAGGCTATTTATATATTATTACAATTATTTATATTATTATCATCATTATTATCACTATCATCATTACCATTATTGTTCTTTTTTACAATCATTTTACAATCATCGTTGTTGTTGTTTCACTCCATCACAAACATGAACGTGTACTGGCATGTATTGCAGGGATGATGTGAGGAGGTGTTACCGGTAATATACTATCACCTTACCTATAATACTGATGCTACAGAGCTGTCAAGATGCTGCCCTACGTTCTACAGTCATATAATATTACTTTACTTATAATAGTGATGCTACAGAGCGGTCAAGATCCTGTCCTATAGGTTCTACAGTCATATAATATCACCTTACCTATAATATTGATGCTACAGAGCCGTCAAGATGCTACCCTATAGGTTCTACAGTCATATAATATTACTTTACTTATACTAGTGATGCTACAGAGCGGCCAAGATCCTGTCCTATAGGTTCTACAGTCATATAATATCACCTTACTTATACTAGTGATGCTACAGAGCGGTCAAGATCCTGTCCTATAGGTTCTACAGCCATATAATATTACTTTACTTATACTAGTGATGCTACAGAGCGGCCAAGATCCTGTCCTATAGGTTCTACAGTCATATAATATCACCCTACCTATAATACTGATGCTACAGAGCCGGAAAAACGCTGCCCTACGTTCTGCAGTCCCTTACGTACACTGAAGCGGTGTCGCAAAAGTGTGGTATTGCAGACAGCGCCAAATGTGCTGCTGATGTGTATTGCTTGGACTGCATTGAATGTTTACGGGCAGGAGATTTAAGATAGCAGAGATAGCTTAGATAGATTTAGCACTGACGCTAGAGTCGCAAATCATATTAACACCAAGTACGGGTTTCAGTCCTGTGGTTTGATTTTTATTAGAGTTTCAAGCCTTCAAAAATCATTATATTCTGGTGATTGATCGTATGATTTATTATATATTCATCAATGTTTATGTTAGTTATTTTTTTCTTACTGGCGAACATCTGGGGGTTTTTAAGTATCTGTGCAGGATAGCTTTGCATTCCTCAATAATATAATAATAATAATAATAATAATAATAATAATAATAATAATGATGATGATGTCCCAGTTTTCCTAATTACCAATGAACCATATTATAATAACTATATCTTGTCTTCTATTATTACAAATATTTTCAGTAACAATTTGAAATATTAATATCCGTATTTTTTTTTTTTTCATACCTCCTATCACGCACATAACTATCACTAATGACCTAGAATTTGCAATCTTATCTGTACACCAATTCACTATTTTTTTCCAATAAACTTATAATTTTCTTCCAACCCACTATATTTTTTCTCTAAACTCATAATTTTCTTTTCCGGTATGCGAGAAACGTCAAAACTCATCTATTTATCCCATTATCGACGTTCTAAAAGTGACTATGACGACGGTGACGCAGTTATACAAGGACAAGACGAAGTTCTAACCTGTAACACAACATTGGTCACCGTCACAACCACCACAATCTGCGTCACATCGACAATAACAGCGTCACCGCCTTGATGAGACGTGACGATGTGACGTGACGAGCTGGAGGAGCAACAATGACACCGCAGACGAGTGATGGAAGAGGCTGAGTGACAACATGAACATACGACGTGCAATGATAGCTACCTGGGTGAATGAATGGAAGGAGTATGAATGACGAGGAGGAGGAGGCAGAGGTAGAGGAGGTAGAGGATATTGAAGAAGTGTGATACAAAAAAGAGGCGAGTATACTGTAGTTAAATCAGAGTATACCATTTTTTAAAGTATACAAGATTGTGAAGGTGTATGAATGAGCAGGAAGAGGTAGAGGATACTGAAGAAGTGTGTAAGACCAAAGAGTATGTAGTTGTATCAGAGTAAGTACCATGTTTTTTAAGTATACAAGACTGGAATTAGAGGAATTAGACGATATTGAAGAAGTGTGGTAAGAAAAAAAAGGCGAGTGTGTAGTTATAGTAATTTAGAGTATGTATCATTTTTTAAAGAACACAAGATTGTGAACACTCTCTCTCTTTTTCTCTCTCTGAGTGGCGAAAAAAAGGCGAGTGTGTAGTTACAGTAATTCAGAGTATGTACCATTTTTTAAGTATACAAGATTGTGAACGCACTCTCCCTCTCCCCCCCTCTCTCTCTCTCTCTAAGTGGCAGGTTCGCAAGTAGCAAAACAGAGGATCAACACATCTCGTAGTTTACATCCCATCGAATTTCCTGGTGGCTCCTCGTTGGGCGGGCGGGCGGGAGGGAGTCGCCCACAGGATGCCGCCACTTACACCTCCCACATGAATCACAGCCGGAACGTTCAGAATGTTAATAGCGAGGAAATAACAGGCGGTGAACAGTGTCGGGTCGCCTCAAGTAGTAAAACCTTGTCATTTGAGGTGATTGCTTGTGGTCTGTTAAAAGTTCCCTGGTTTGTCGGTGCTTTATGGGTGTCTGATGTCCCGCCCCGCCTAGCCGCCTGCCTCACGACACACCGACAAGTATACTCAAGTTTTGTTTGGAAAGATTGCCACTGTGTGTGTGTGTGTGTGTGTGTGTGCATGTGTGTGTGTGTTTGTGTGTGTGTGTGTTTTTGTGCATTTATGAATTCGTATGCTTTCGAATAATTGACGTTGTTGTTAGTGCGTGAGGGTTATTTTTTACACTTCACTTTTGTTGATGTTTCATTGCGTGTAAATTTGTGTGAGAGATTATGTTGTTTTTTCCCCTATACCTTAGCCATTCCCTTCAGATCTCTCTCTCTCTCTCTTCTCATGCTCTTCACTTCCTGACTGCATTCGCAAGAGCCTCGAGATTCCTCACCACTCATACCTTGTCTCGTTTTTGCTTCCGTGAATTACATGTGTGAGGCGAATATGTATCACATGATACTCAACTATTCTGGCCACAATTCTAGGTCGCCTATCATGTATTATACTACCTTGAATTCCAACTATGATCCTGAACACATTAGGGATGCAACGGAGTGTTCTCACATCCCCGAGCCCCGTCTTATGAGCAACAGTATCAAAACTTTATCAAAACTTACCTAGGATGTGCAATCGGTGGTAGTAGTGAGGCGTGAGTAGCTTTTCACTTCGCGGTGCTACCAATGGACGCCCATGGTAGGGGGAAGGAAAAGCTCCTCTGGGTTGCTCTCCTCTGTCACTATTCTCCTCCGTCACACACACGGCCACTCGTCCACAAGCAGAACAACTCCCATAGAACAGACTGCTTGTAATGACTGCCCTGAGGAACGCCCTGCTCGGCGTAGAGGCGAGGCACAACACTGCTGCAGCGGGCTACGCAGGGGTTACGAGGGTGCTTCCTTGTGACCTTCTGTTTCGGGGATCTTTGGTCCACTGTGACAGCACAAGACTTGGGAACCAACGCAGAGTTCCCGACGGATACTTTTTTAAACTTGTCACCTTTGTATGTTTTCTTAGATTAATATAAATTGTCGGCCATGGTTCTGGCAGGTCTCCCCTTTTTCTCGTCGCGACTTCTCGCCTTTGATAAATGGTCAGACAAGCCTACGTGTTTGGCCTTTTTTGTCCAAATTCTCACCCCAATTCACTCCGAATTCACCTGGTATTGTGGGCGCTTTCCTTTACCCGGGAACTGTACAGCGCGGCCGCGCCACAACACTACTCTTCCTGGCACAACTTGTCAAAATTTTCCCACGACTTTCACACAAAATCACACAAAACACAAATCATCTCATGTCGAGCGGCGCGTGGGGTCGCGGAATCAGGGAGGCGGATGAGCGTGAAGTGGGCAGTGTGTCCGAGGGGCGTGGAGCTCCTGGGCAGGTAGTGGGGACGGGTTAGATGCTGAACCTCCTCGGCCAGGCTTTGGGATGAGTCTTGACTTACGCCAAAGGAAAAGATACTTTTATTACGAGGCACTACAGTATTTGTATCCTGGGTGGGCGGAATGTTGTGGTTCGGGCGGAGTTCGGCCGCGTCGGAACTTCAACGCTGGCCGGTAGGCACTGTGGTAAGGACACTGGTGGGGCTGGGCCGCCGCTGCTGACTGGCACACCAACGCTGCCGCTCTGACAACGCTTGGGGAACGTTGACGCTGCGGCAATCGAGGTGCCGCAAGAGCGCTATCGGAGGGCGTGCTGACACGGCGGTGTGAGGCAGGCGGCGGCGCACAGCCATGTGAGGGCGAGGGTGGGCCCGCGCCCCGGCCCGGCCACGGCGGTGTTGCCAGTGCCCCCCCGCGCACCCCGCCGCGCACACCCCTTCACCACCACCACGTGCACCACCCCGCACGTCCCCCACCACGTGCTGCACCGCCCCGCACCCCAACACCCGCCTGCCCCTGTGCGTCCTTCAGGGTGGTGGGCAGTGGGTCAGGCCAGGTCCCGGGAGCCCCGTGCTCAAAGCTCGCGCAATGTAATTATTACCCTCACTTGCAACCTGCACCAGTGAGAGGGACTGTACCGCCTGATTACCTGTGTGTGTTTCCGCCTCCCCCCCCCCCCCCCTGAGTGCCGCAGACGCCCTACTCCTATCTACACTGTCATCTCAGCATCTGCAACAATGACACAATACTGCGGCAGCTCGGTCGTCGCCATTTTAATGAGAATCTGCAGAACACGGAGTTACAGTTCTCTTGGTGTCATTTGTATTTCTCATTAACATGTTCGGAGGGCTGTGCGTGCAACTTGCTCCCATAAGCTGTCTATATACTAGTTGTCTCGTCAAAGATGAGACTTTAACAACGCGCCTTGACGTGGAGGAATGCAAAATAGCTTGTTCGGTGGATGCTGGATGCTGATTGGTCCGCGGGGGCTCCCGGGCTGACCAACAACCAATAACAACGCCGGCGGGGCGAGGTGGGGGTGATGAGTCCCCGCCGCCCACCACAGCCGCGCCACCCTCCTCACTCACGGCGGTCACTCAGCCTCTCGCCGACGCTCCCCAGCGGCGACGAGCAGGACACGCGGCGGCCTCAACACGCACACTGCTGCCTTGTCTGAACATAACAACATAAGAAAATAAGGAAGCTACAAGAGGCCGCGAGACTTACACGTAGTTAGTTCCTGTTACTTAACACTACCTACATCCACTTTTCATCCCCGCCCATGAAATGATCTAGCCTCCTTTTAAAGCTCCCTCATGACTCCGCACTAACTACCTGTCTACTGTGTCTACTGTCTGATGTGCCTTTTCCTGCGCTTGTCACTCTCCGCAGGGGATTAGTTTTGACATGTGATCGGCGGACAGGATGGTGTGCAGCAGCGGTGCTGCAGGTACAGGTATTGTACTTGTGCACGCGAAGGATGAATGGTTGGCGGGCACAACAGGTTCCCAGAGGTGGACAGCATGACAGCCTATGACGTCACAGCTCCTCGTCCAGTCAAGGTCGAGGCTGAGAGCATCTAATCAAGCGAGTAACGGAGAGGAACAAGAAAATTATCTGCCCGTTTCGCACACAGTGAGAGCAAAACTAAAGGAGGGAAACTGGACTTGATGCATTGGGGACAGGCACGCATGGCTTTTCTTCCACAATAATTTTTTTTTAACATGTAAACAAATTTCATGCTATACCAAATATGATTCAGGTCTTTCAAAATGTCGCGAGAACATAGACACTTTGAGCACATCATTAACGAAACACCTTAACAATCTCTGGCTATGTAACAATGTACTCATTTTATTTCTTATTGATTCAGAAATTCCTATGATTTTGGCACAATCAGTACTACCACTAACGAATATACTATTACTACTACAGCTACAATTGACATTTATACTAGCTGCAACACCTCTACCACCTACCAGTACACCTTGCAGATCAACACAAGTCTTTCAAAAGGATGCGATAACTTTTAAGAGAATAAGAATCACGTGGGTTATAACAAGCCACCATACGGCATAAAGAGGGACGCAAAACACTCAGAGTTGCAGCCAAGCCAGGAATCAGGAACGGCGGAGACAGGAGAAGAGAAGACAGGAAGTAGAAGAGACAGGAGTAGAAAAGACAGGAGACAGAAGCAGCGGAGACAGGAGAAGAGAAAACAGGAGACAGGAGAAGAGAAGACAGGAAACAGAAGTAGCGGAGACAGAAGAATACAGGAGAGCGGAATACCGGCAGGTTAGGAGGTTAAGTTTGACTGCACCCAATACTCTGATTAAAGTCGACGGGATGTGAATGCCATTCCTGGTCACCTATGAACAGTGGGCGGATGCTGCACCACCTGTTGTTGTTTCTCTCTCTCTCTCTCTCTCTCTCTCTCTCTCTCTCTCTCTCTCTCTCTCTCTCTCTCTCTCTCTCTCTCTCTCTCTCTCTCTCTCTCTCTCTCTCTCTCTCTCTGAATGGCGTGGGCAACAGGTAACTTTAATGAGGACGATTTACAGTAACAAAGAAAAGTAAGGTGTTAAGACTTGGGTATCATTAGCGTCAAACTACTACTACTACTACTATTATCATGATGAATCTTTCGTCAAATATAACTCATTTTGGCTTTTTTGGGCGATGAAAGACAGCCATGGGATACACAATAGTAATACTGAAGCCTTCGTTATAATATTGTTTTTTATTCGTTATAGCATTAAGGTCAATTATCAAATACTATGATAAAAGTCTATATTTAGCGTGTTTTCTTCTCATCTCTACGTTTTTCATGTAGATTTTTTAGTGGATTTTCCTCTACTGTATTTCGTATCTCGTCTTTCTCATTTTCTTTCTATTTTCATTTTACTTTTTTTTCTTTCAGGGAAGCAAATTTATTCGCAGCAACGTTTCTATAGTCGATTTCTATAACTATTTTCCTCCATACACACTCTCTCTCTCTCTCTCTCTCTCTCTCTCTCTCTCTCTCTCTCTCTCTCTCTCTCTCTCTCTCTCTCTCTCTCTCTCTCCTCTCTCTCTCTCTCTCTCTCCTCTCTCTCTCTCTCTCTCTCTCTCTCTCTCTCTCTCTCTCTCTCTCTCTCTCTCTCTCTCTCTCTCTCTCTCTCTCTCTCTCTCTCTCTCCTGTTGTCCTATACCAGTCACTTCTTTACATCTAACCCCCTCTTTACCACCCTCTTTACCACCCTCTTTCCCTCGCAAGCTTCCACTGTTCCTCACACAGCCGCTTGGGGAAGGACCTCGTCAGACCGGCTGAGAACAAGAGCAGGAATCCATCTCTTTTCTCTTTCCCGACGTGTCCCCGAGAGGCCGACCACGCTATAAGGGAAAACAAACAAGATCATAAATTCCAGAATCCATGGATGAGACCCTCGTATAAAGTGTATAAAGTGGCGGGTTATGACAAATGATGCGCGGCGCTGAGGGTTCCGCGGTTACAGATGGCTCATAATAAGGGGATTCTAACCGTCCTGAGTAAAGGGACGTCCTGATAGGCTTACTGCATCTATCGTCCAGCCTTGCCCCGACCCCCAACTCCGCCTCGCTTCGCCCCGACTCCGCTACGCTTGTCCCTTACGAATGTCCACTAATACGTTACGAATGTCCACGAACCCGGCACGTAGACAGGTATGCAGTATTTTTATCACGAGGACAATGCACACTCTCATCAATACTATACATGTACAACTCAACTCAATAGTAGGCCTGAGAACTTGAAAAAAATATAACGCAAAGAAAAAAATGATGTCTTATGTATCAATAACACTGTAAAATGAATCAATAAAGATCAAGGGACTAAAATAACTATACATTCGGCAAATATTACTTACTTGAAAATAGGGATAAAAAAAGTTCTGGTGTATGATACAGGCTTTTGGTTCAGATTTCAGTCCTTCAACTAAATACAGGAGAACAAGATACCACTATAGAGTTTTATGTTAAGACGAGTCACGAGACACTTGCCGCCGTATCACACGTACCCTTTGAGAAATGCACGGCGAGGGTAGGGACGGGATGGCGGTGGGGAAGGGGGGGCTTGGGGGGGGTAGTAGCATCATAGGGAAGAAGAACCTCAGCTGGGAACAGTGACGGAAAGGCAAAAATAAAAAGTAAATCATAGCTAGCGAGCAGCGGACACAACTTGCAGCACTAATAACGGCGTCAAACGTTGATTTACTGTCACGAAGCGCCAATTTGTT
>JACEEZ010001676.1:502500-572500 GCA_016584305.1 Chionoecetes opilio
AACGCCTTTATGTCCACTGGGTTTCATAGGTGAAGATCAAGTACCAGCTTAACCCCTTGAGACCCAGAACGTAATTTCCATTGTAATTTGGGTACCATTAGACGATTTTTTAGTGAATATAAGCAATATTTTATAGATATAACCTGTTAGTATCCTTGTTGACTAACTAATTGGTTTATTCAGTTACTATTCGTAATCTTATGGCTCGACAACATACAATTTTATATAGCAAAGGAAAGATCTGGGCGCGAAGGGGTTAAACAAACTCAAAACTAAAGCTCAAACCAGGCTCCCCAAGAACACTACAGGAACGTCTTTGTGTCCTAAAAACAAAAGCGTATACTATAAGAAAAAAAACCAGTACATCTGACCTTACAATCTATGTAGGTCGTCAATCTTATTCGCTGTAGAAGTATCAAAACACATTTTTTTTCTCCTTACTGAATATATATTTCTGTTTCGTTTTGTGTCTGGTTTGTTTTTTGAGCTTTTTTGTTACATATTTTTTTGGCCCTTGGGTATCATAGGTGAAGGTCAAGTACTAGTGTGCTTGGCTACACTATTCATTTCTCATTCATTCATTTATTTCATTGACCGGCGTCTGAAATTCAGTATAGGGCGACACATCTACATACTTAACAGGAACTACCACGTGTGGGTCTCGCGGCCTCTTGTAGCTTCCTTATTTTCTTATGTTCTTATGTTCTTATTTCAAGTGTTCCTGAGATGTATTCCTGAGATTCGCCATGTTTTCACGCCCCCCGCCAGGTCGCGTCGCAGAACAGGGATACAGCAGCACCTACGGACATACAGTGAACGGGGATCGAACCCTAGACTAGGCAGGGGAGTGTAGGGCACAGACACGTGAGGGAAAGGGGTAGCCAGGGACGCCAGGGACACAGGGTCCGCGGGGACCTTTGAGGGAGGGGAATGGACAAAGCAGCGCCACAGTTCACCTTTCTCAGCGCAGCACAGGCACGGTCAGGTGGGGCCGCCGGGGGCACGGGGGGAGGGGGGGCATGGGGGGGGCCTCCAGGTGGGTCGCTGCGGTAATGGACCGAGGGGAAATTGACTCTCCTTTTTATAATCTCTTAATGTAATGGCCGGGCGGATAGGCAAATCTCTCTGTCATTCTTTCGCTCATTTTTTTGCTCTTCTTCACAAAGCCTGTCTGCTTAAACCGTCTGGGAAAAGGAAAAATGGATTCGCAGATCCTTCCAGTGTGGTCTGTGAGAGGGCGCGGCCTTCCTTCCTGCCATGGCCTGCACAAGGAAGGATTGTGGGTGATTGTTGGCAGGTCGAGGCCTACGTTCATAAGCCTACACACGTAACAGCTCACATGATAACGCATTGTTGTTGGGTCTGCGTGTCAGGTCTATTATATCTAAAATGCATCTGTCTCATTGTAACATCACGAAATATTGGTGAGTGTATGTGTGTGTGTGTGTGTGTGTGTGTGTGTGTGTGTGTGTGTGTGTGTGTGTGTGTGTGTGTGTGTGTGTGTGTGTGTGTGTGTGTGTGTGTGTGTGTGTGTGTGTGTGCACCATATATAATAATAATAATAATAATAATAATAATAATAATAATAATAATAATACAAATAATAATTTCAATTTCACCCGAAGGCATACAGTAAAAAAATAATAATAAAAATAATAATATAAAAGCAGCACAAAAGATATATTGGAGTATAAACATCTTTTTTGGATCATAGTTAATATCGTGCGGGCAAAACCATACAGACAAACATCTCCAACGAGCCTTATTAGATATTATAGTCGCCTTAACGTACCTTCTTCCTAGATCAATAGACTTTTAATAGATAGATAGTCAGTTAATCTTGCCTTCTTCTGCTCCCGGGTTGACGGAAGCGGCGATGTGGATGCTGCGGGGCGAGGTGCATACCATTATCCTTCCTCAGCCTCATAACCTCACGCAGGGAATCACCAGGCTGCCCCGTGAGTGTCGTGAGTGTCTTCAGTGCGTCGTGTTTGTCGTGGCCCAGCAAGCATCTACACCGAGCCACCCTGACGACACCCTGACGACACTGTGACGACACCCTGGCCTGCTGTCCCGCCACCCTCAACGCCCTCCCCCTAACACAGGCGGGATGGCTCGTGAGGTAATATTATGTGACGGGCATTGTTCCGCCAAGTTAAAAGTTGTGTAAAATGCGAAGGCCTTCAGATCGCTATCCTGTCCCGGGTGGTGTTGGCGTCGATAACCTTGAGGAAAGTCAGGCATCACGTGATGTCTGCAGCTTTAAAAGGAGGCTAGATAATTCTCATGGATGGGGATGAAAGGTGGATGTAGGTAGTGTTAAGTATCAGGAACTATCACGTGTAGGTCTCGCGGCCTCTTGTAGCTTCCTTATTTTCTT
The DNA here is from genome assembly GCA_016584305.1 of Chionoecetes opilio. NCBI lineage: Eukaryota > Metazoa > Arthropoda > Malacostraca > Decapoda > Majidae > Chionoecetes > Chionoecetes opilio. The sequence goes on from JACEEZ010001676.1 coordinate 504,881, forward strand.
ATGTTTGACTCGCTGTAGTGGTGAAAACTCTACGGGGTAAGACCTTCCTGACGGCGGGGGTGGCTCATAGGCTCTATCTATGCTGCAAGAATGGGAAAAAATAGAAAAGAAAATGAGAAACTATGACATTCTCTAGCATTTTTCACTATATAAATTCTATAACCGTATACCATTCCTAAACGTAAGTGTCTTCGGATTTAGCTTGTTGCCAAATAAGAGTTCTGATGGCATTGAGTAGCATTCCTCGGGTGTCTCTGGGCGAGGCAGGTGACAAGATACACACCCAGGGGAGTTCTTGTTCGTGTCGATTGCAGAAATACAGAAAAAAAGATAGTGAGGGAACAAGATTTGCGTTTTACTTCCCGTACTCTTCTGTCTGTCTGCAGCTATTGTGTGTGTGTGTGTGTGTGTGTGTGTGTGTGTGTGTGTGTGTGTGTGTGTGTGTGTGTGTGTGTGTGTGTGTGTGTGTGTGTGTGTGTGTGTGTGTGTGTGTGTGTGTGGGTGTGTGTGGGGTGGGTAGTCTGTGTGTGGTGTGTGTGTGTGTGTGTTGTGTGTGGTGTGTGTGTGTGTTTATATACGCCTCTACGTCTGGTCCGTGCTGCACAAGAAAAATATGCAATGTTTAGCCAGTAAGTCGAGGCGGTGAGGCTTGGTCATATTCCGACATGTTCTTCGTCCTCATTCCCAGGCAGAGACAGAGACCCTTCCCTCCCACCCTCCAGACCCAGCCCGTGACGTCACATGAGGGCAGCGAGGTGGCAAGGGTCGGGAGTGTACGGGTGTTCCTGCTAGAGACATGATCAGTGACGCCGCTCGGACCTCCCGCAGAGCTCCGTCTCTTAAACAACCTTGACAGGGGCATGATAAGGGGCGACGATGGAACGGTGGGAAGATATTTGTATAAGATCAAAAGTAATGATTTGTATGTTATGGGTTGTTAGCTTATTGCTTCATTGGGTTGGGGCGTGTGTTGGTAGATAAATGTGTGTGTGGGGGGGGGGGAGAGAGAGAGAGAGAGAGAGAGAGAGAGAGAGAGAGAGAGAGAGAGAGAGAGAGAGAGAGAGAGAGAGAGAGAGAGAGAGAGAGAGAGAGAGAGAGAGAGAGAGAGAGAGAGAGAGGAGAGAGAGAGAGAGAGAGAGAGAGAGAGAGAGAGAGAGTATTCCCTGAGATCTCGAGCGTAAGAAAAAAAAGCTAAAAACACGGATGCATCATAAAGTTCAGAAAAAAAGTGTGATTCATGAGGTAACAAGCGAGTATCACGGCGCAATAAGTGTGAAGGCGCAGCGAGGGTAGCTCATGAGGCGGCAACAAAGCGTGCTATATGAGGGATCCACAGGCGTGACCAGGCAACAAGGGTCGGTCGTGAAGTAGCAATAAGAGTGCATATATCGTAATGGGGAAAGAATAGCACATCGTGAGGGGCGACAAGCGTGCAGAGGCTTGTTGCAACACGTGCCCTTACGCTCCAGCATGTGTGTGTGTGTGTGTGTGTGTGTGTGTGTGTGTGTGTGTGTGTGTTGTGTGTGTTGTGGTGTGTGTGTTGTTGTGTGGTTTGTGTGATGTGTGTGTGTTGTGTAATGTGGTTGTGTGTGTGTGTGTTGTGTGTTGTGTGTGTGTGTGTGTGTGTGTGTGTGTGTGTGTGTGTGTGTGTGTGTGTGTGTGTGTTTTAGAGAGAGATCTTTATTCTTACATTTATAATATAAGGTGGAATGTGAGTGCAAGTTTGGGTTTGGTGCTGTGGGGTACGTCCTCCTATTTCTCGTCTTAAAAATATACCTGAATCAGCACGTGCCGGGGTCATGCGCAGGAATGTGACCGTGACTTTGTGCGTGTGTTCGGTGCTCCTAGCCAGCCAGTCAGCCTCGCACACCGCTAACTTATGCCTCGTGTTTTTTGTGAATGAAGGCTAGCGGTAAGAACATAAGGAAGCTACAGGAGACCGGGAGACCTACACGTGGTAGTTCCTATTACTTAACACTACCTACATCCACCTTTCATCCCCATCCATGAATTTATCCAGCCTCCTTAAAAGCTCCCTATTGACTCCGCACTAGCGCATCAACCACCTGACGACTGAGTCCATTCCAATCATTCACCACCCTATTTGTGAACCATTTTTTCCCTATTTCCTTTTTAAATATACGCTTTTCCAGTTTGAATCCGTTACTTCTTGTTCTACCCTGATTACTAGCCGTAATAAGGTAAGGGGAGGTGTAATCATTACTCTGATCTGATCATTAGCATAGCGTCAGTGTGGTTCCGTAACGTAAATATGAATAACACAAATCTGTCACATGGTTTCTCCTGACGCAGTGGTCGGTTGTCGTGGGTGTGGCGAAGAAGACGAAAAGAAGAAAACAAGAAAAAAGAAAGAGATCAGTAACGAAAACGAAAATGAATGAAGACGAAACAGAAAACAGTTGAAAAAAATGGAGAAAAATATGAGACGAAAGAATACAAGAAGAAAAAAAAAAAAAAAAATAGATAGAAATAGATACCGAAAACGAAGATAATGAAGATGAAAAAGACAAAAAAGGTGATGGCGGCCTTGACGTCTTCTGCAGCGGTGGTCTAGCAGGGAGCAATGTCCCTTATATGATACACCCAATGTCTCATAAACAGGTACCGTCCGCCGCTGGGTCTGGAGTTAGATACAAAAGTATTACATTTAACACTCAAGAAGAAGAAAAACCTGCACACCGTTAGGCTTGACAGGTTTCGATATGATGAAGGGGTAAGGATGCCTGGGCGACACGTTTGCAAATTCTGGTTCGTTTTGCCAATGCAGAGCTTGATTTTATCTGAAAAGTAATCTTAAGTTATACTGATCTGATTTATGCACTATCTATCATGGAGATAAGTATATTTGTAATCCCCGTGTCTAATGTTGTCAACGTGCTATGTACCGTAAGAGGTCTGGGAGGTACTGATGAGGCCCGTCTCACCTGCCTCCTTTAATAATAATAATAATAATAATAATAATAATAATAATAATAATAATAATAATAATAATAATAATAATAATAATAATAATAATGATAATAATAATAATAATAATAATAATAATAATAACAGTAATAGTAATAGTAATAATAGTGCTAGCCAACGATAATAAACAATACACATTCACTGATCTGCATTTTCCAAAGAAGACAATCATGCATTCACTGCGTTATCCACATGTATAATCTTACTTTCAGTCCTCTTTATTAAACAAATCAATATCAGGTTTTTTTACGTAAGTCATGCTAAAAAAAAAATCTTCCTCTTCCCTGTTTTTTTTTTTCGTTGGAGCCAATCAGCATAATTTCATCATTCAATTTTCCTCGTCCCTTTCTTTAACTAACAGCAATCCTTTCCTCTTTACTTCCTCTCTTTCAGCTTCTCTCATCCTCTTTAGTTCTCTACCTCGACTCCTTCATTTTCTTATTCACTCCCTCCCTCCCTCCCACTCTGCCTCTATCCTCCCCCCTCTCGTCCGCTGCTCTCAACATTGCGCAGAGTAAATATTTATTCTATTGATGCTCTGAAGCTCACGCCCCTAAAGTCTAGAGGACGAACGGGTCCTGCGGGCGGCTAAGGATCACTTCGAGGTCGACCACACTGTTTACTGATTAAGCGAAAGTATGCATCTATTTCATGTTTTACTTTCCATCAACTATAAAACACTAAAAATAATAAAAGGAAGGATGCGCACCCCTACATATCCTTCCCTCAACCTCAGCTCGATAGGGGCAGAAAGCGACTTTAATCTATCGCGGCCAGGACAGTCAACAAATATCATCTTGAAGACAAATTGTGTAACAGTACCGGGTCGGATTCGAACTAAAAATAATGTTAAATCGTCACAGATAAATTTAGAAGGTAAAGGAGGTAACATAGGCAGTGTCAAGAGCCATATGGAGTGGCCAAGACAGGAAGAGTACAGAAGCAGGGTGTAAATATAGTGTCATACCGCGGAAGATTCGTCTCTTAACAAAATGAGGTAACACGATACACATGATGATATTTCTTTTACTAAATTTAGGAATGTTTTCAGTTTTGATGGGAAGATATGCAACTGGAAGAAATTTCCAATACACCTGCGCCCTGTTTATATATCCTGCATAGGTAAAATGAGCTGACCAGGTGTGTGTGTGTGTGTGTGTGTGTGTTTGTGTGTGTGTGTGCCTACCCAGTGTAGCGTGTCAAGGCCGGGAACAACTCACTGACAGACATGCTTCTTCACTCCACACTACACTCGCTCACTCCCTCCTGTTTCTTGTTTTTTTTCTGAGGCATCACGTCTGTTCCCGCCTCTACACGCCTACGATCTAAGACCCTCAGCTGCTTTTTGTGGCGAGAGTGCTTATAGTTGATCTGCGGGATGCATCTGCCGGGCTGGAGACAAGTTTATGGCAGCAAGTCTTTCGAGAGCAAGAGTGAGGGCAGGAGTAGTTGTTTCTGGCGTGATGAACGAAGTTGTAAGGTGAAGGTGCGGTATGAGCATCCAGTGGGGTGTGCGGGGAGGGGGTGATGGGGTGCGGGCAATAACCAGTTCTCGGGCGGGTGTCGGGCTGTCGGGCACTTGAGAGATCTTTATACGGTGTCCAGCTCCCCTGTACTCCCCGTCCCACGATAACATTACGCCCTGTACCAAGCAAGGAGGCCACAGCGGCGGAGGAAATACACAAACGACGCCTAAAAACCCTATACTAGTAGAAATGATGCTGAATAAAGGGTCTGATGCCTTGCACGATTGTTATAAGAAGCATCGAATGAGCTATTGGACTATGGACCCTCGGCAGCCCTGGGATTCGGGTCGTCCCTTGATGAGGTAGTTATGCCACTGTTGACCCTGCCTGCCCATGTAAGGGTTAGGAGCATTGGTGTTGGTGCGGCTGATAGCGAGAGCGATAAATTTTTACTCCGGCAGTGATAGTTCTCAAGAATGGCAAAGTAGTGCTAAACTGCGGACATTTCTGAAAGTTCTCCGTCCTGTCATCCTATAACTGGCAGGGTGTTCACAGGTCCCGACACAGCACACCGGCGGCCTACACTGTGCCCTCCTGCCCTCCGACCTATACCTGCACGAAGCTGGGTGACACTGACCGTCCCGCTGTGACACACGTGCACTTGCCTGACGAGGATGGGTGAGATATGGAGGCCTCGCACTCCCATTTCTTCGTACTATGACATTCTGTTGTACTTTCGTCTTAGCTCTTATGTATGTTCTTATGTATTACTGTCGTCTTTTGCTCCTTTTCCTCCTCCATCGACTTAAGCATATTAAGCCTCCACAAAAACGCGCTGGTCACTTATAACGAAACGAAATATCCTTAACATAGTTATCAGACGAAATATCATTAACATAGACATATTGATTGATTGATGTAATGCCAAAAAAGGGGGAAATGTGCCAGACAAAAAAGACATTTCCCCCTTTTTGGCATTAAAACAATCAATCAATATGTCTTTATGTTAATGATATTTGAGTTTAACATGCACATACGTAGGCACTGAGGTCCGTTCTCTCTCCAGTCCTCAAATCATAATGAAGTTTCAGGTGATGAGCAGAAAGCAGGGTATGGAGGAGGTATACTCAGTTTTTCTTAACCATGCGAAAAATCCTGACCCTTTGCTGTTTACTGATTGATATTTGATGCCAGGAGAAGGGAATACTACGGTTCTTCTTAATTTCAATTGTATTTTATCATAGTTAAACATATTATCAAGTAGCATAATTTTTAGCATGAAACCTTAAGATAGAATGGAATTTTCTCCTCGTTGAAAAAAATAAACTATGATAGAGGTTGGGAGGCGACTCACCACCACAGAGTTATACACTCTGTATAAGTCAGAGTGTATAACTCTGTGCTCACCACAGAGGCAGCGGCGGCATGGTTCCAACCTCGACCTTGCGGGAGGGAGGGAGTGGTCCTGTCTGCCCTCCTTCCCCGCGGTGCCATCAGCTGTTCCCTAACCTCTGCCATCAGCTGTTCCCTAACCTGGCTACCCATCTGCATCTCTTGCTCTCTTTTACCGTTATTTTCATGCTCACTGCTCTTCTGAACCTGCTAATTGCATGCCTCCCCCCGTCCCGCGGCCTCGCTGCACAAGACTTTCTACTCATTCTCATCCCTATTCTGTCCATCTTCCTAATGCAAGAGTTAATCAGTATCTTTACTCTTTCATCCCTTTCACTGGTAAACTCTGGAACTCTCTTCCTGTTTCTATTTTTCCACTTTCCTACGACTTCAATCTTTTCAAGAGAAGAGTAACAAGACACCTCCCGAACTAAATTGGCCCACCCCCTTTTTTTATACTCTCTTACTGTCTTCTTTATAGAGACTGGCAACTAAACGGGCTTTGTGTTACCTCTTTTTGTTGTACCCTTGGCCAGTCCTTTGTGATGTAAAAAATTAAAATTAAAATTAAACCTAAACCTGCTACCTGCAAATGAATATCGCCTGCACCTGATTATGTTGGCATTATAGGTAAGGTAGGATCTATGTGTTTATTTCATGCATGTTTTTCTTCTACATCATTGGACTATTAGTGATACTAAGAGGGTAACAATTATGGCACTTTCAACTGACTGTTCCTCTCCCTCACCTTCTTACGTACACCTGGTGACCCTTCACACATGTACCCATCCACCGCACACACCTGACAGCCTCCAGCATACAATTCATCCCACATACCTACCACTTCCACGCACTTCCTCCTTCCGCCACTAATGACTTCATGTATTACTGGTGCATATTCAGACCTCATCACCTATACCAGGCTCGCCATTATTCTGAGAGAGAGAGAGAGAGAGAGAGAGAGAGAGAGAGAGAGAGAGAGAGAGAGAGAGAGAGAGAGAGAGAGGAGAGAGAGAGAGAGGAGAGAGAGAGAGAGAGAGAGAGAGGAGAGAGAGAGAGAGAGAGAGAGAGAGAGAGAGAGAGAGAGAGAGAGAGGAGAGGAGAGCGAGAGCGAGAGAGCGAGAGAGAGAGAGAGAGAGAGAGAGAGAGAGAGAGAGAGAGAGAGAGAGAGAGAGAGAGAGAGAGAGAGAGAGAGAGAGAGAGATCTGAAGTGAATGGTTAAGGTACTGGGGGAAGAAATATCATCATCTCCTCTCACATAACCGCATGAAACATCAACAAAAGTGAAGCGTAAAAAATAACCCTGAGAGAGAGAGAGAGAGAGAGAGAGAGAGAGAGAGAGAGAGAGAGAGAGAGAGAGAGAGAGAGAGAGAGAGAGAGAGAGAGAGAGAGAGAGAGAGGAGAGAGAGAGAGAGAGGAGAGAGAGAGAGAGAGAGAGAGAGAGAGAGAGAGAGAGAGAGATCTATACTATGACAGCGGCACAAGTCACGAACACTACCTTATAGAGTGTCAGAAGTAATTTTTCTCCCCTTTATCTTCTTACCTCCACCCCCGCGCCAGGTATTACCATAAACCCCCTTAATGAACTGACTCATGCTTCTCTCAGGCTTCTCTAGGCGGCCGTCCCCTTAGAGCCTCAGTCTGCGAGGGATCAGAGGATTCAGAGCCCGCCTGGATCATTTAGCTATCCTCAAGGACCCGGCCTTTAGGAGCCATAGTCGCCCGGGCTGTATGAGGGAACCAATGCCTTTGTGCGCACCGCTGGTTCTGCCTCAAAACCTTTACAGTTACCCAGGGCGGTCTGTTCTCAGCGTCCGTCAGTGTGCTCTTCAGTATCAATAGGAAGACACGCCTGTCTCCAACCCTCCCAACATAACCCTCCCGCCTGTCCTGCCTTTCCTCCCAGCTCCTCGAATGACAGGTTTTCTTGTGTGACGTGTAGTTGTAGTGTATTCAGTTCAGGAGCCTCGTGTGTGAAAGAGTTTAGGAGTTCGGGATACTATGATTTCTTGGTATTTAGGATGCATGTGTGTTTTAAACAATAAAGCGACAGTTCACTTTAGTTTTGTGATGTAATGGGAATTTTTTTCTTAATTAATACGCAGTTAGAAATTAAAATGGCATGCATGAAACTGACAGAAAGAAATGAAATTGGTAGAAATGAAACTGGCAAGCATGCATCCATACCTTCGCTTTAACTTCAGTCATGAGCATTATTTTCAAAGCAATGTGATAAAAGGTAAGTGGTGGATTTCATGGAAGTAAGGTGAACGTGTAAAAGAATTGTAAACTGCGAAAATGTCCAGTTCATGTGTTTGGTTAACAGCGTGCTACACAGAGAGCAAGATGAATCTCCCTGCAATCCCCACACGATACTCCCCTCGCCTTTTCTTCTTATTCTACCCTCCAGCAGCATGAGGTGACGCAATGGGTGAGCTAAGTATCCAAAGTACAAAATTGGCGTGACAGGCAAACGTCTCCCACAAACAGGAGGCCTTTGTGCCTCGGGTTTGCTGTACCAACAAGGCTCGGGCATCCAAGTGAAGGGCGAGCGTGCCCACACCCGCAACAACAACACCGCGGCTCCGGGCAGGGCAGCGGCCAGGCTGTATCGCGGCAAATAGCAAAAGTTAACGTTTGGTTTGTTTTTCTTCCCGGCCACGAGGATCAGGATAAACAAAGACCTGGTCGGTGGAGGTGACGGTGTTTCTGGTCGAGGTGAGGCAGCGACGATTGTGTTATTTTGTCGCAGCCCGTTCCTCGCCGCCCCTCGCCGGCCACGACCAGGGAACCCGTGGGAAGTCGAACCCAGCGAGGTAGCAATTTTCTTGCAATAATCAACGGACGCGACATAAAAGGACTGTATTCCGTGCTTACATTCCCAGCCAACAATATGGTCATACCAGAATTGGTATTACAATTCAACAGTTCCCTGAGAACAGCTGTGCCGGACAGCAGCATCCCTTGCAGGGTGATCCCAGCTGTTGATCAGGACTAGAACCCATCATACAACTCACAAATGTATATGGTAATAAGTGTATTTGTAAAATATATATATATTGTATTCCCTTATATCGTACTAAGGACAACAGAGGGACAGGGTGCACTTTACCTGACCACATGGCGATGCCACAGATCTTGCTTTAATATACAAAATGAAGATGAATTTATATTCGGACTTTCATAAAACACTAATCATGCAAAATCACATATTCAAGGTTTTTCAGTGACTGCAAAAAAAAAGGTTCAGTTTCATCAAGACACCTTGGGTATGAAAGTAACCATTGCGTCTTCAGATATTTCCTGCTTCTGCAAAGCGGTACTTTAGATGAATATTTTTCCACGTCTGCTTTACAAACTTTCATTTATATTTATTTTCCAGTTTAAGAACCGTGGACAAACAATCGTTTCTCAATGAACACACAGATGCAAACCAAACAAGGATGAGAGAGAGAGCCCCCAGGCAGAAGGTAGGCACTTATAAGCAATCATGAATAAATATATTACATGAAAAAAATAATTCACATACGCGTTCCATCTGTTATAGAGACAATAAAAACATAGCCTGAGGAGCCTCAAACAAAAGAGAAAAAAAGCCTTGGCCACTTCAGGCAACTCCACACCAGCACCCTGACGCCCTGGGTGGAGGCTGAGTGTTGCAGGCTGTTGCTGGGGACGTGAACCAGAACGTGGAATAAATCTAACAACAATAAGTTATGTATACGAGTATACAGGGTGCAGATGGTGCAGTATATGATATTGTACATTTACATAGTCATTTATAAGTGGCTGGCCAAAGGACAAAAGTCAATAAGGAAGACAGCAGGGAGTCACAAAAAATAATCAATTGAGGTTTACGTGGTGACCTACTTGTATCCTCTTGAAAGTGTATACAAGATGAAGACAACCAGTTTATCAGTAAAGGAGGTGAAGGAACCAAGATGCTAGTTAACTTTAATTAGGCAAATTAGCACCAAAGTTATGCAGATGTGCAGCAACATGAGACATGAGTAAGTGCAGAAAGCCTTGCATAGCGGCGGTGAAGGATTGAGAGGGACGCATCCACCTGGCAATATCAGGAAAAAAGTAACCATGAGCATCACTACGAAACATTATTGAAAGAACATTATGAGTAATAAGAAAATAGTATAAGTTATAGTAAAAAGAGAAGGGAAAGCACTGAGTCAAAAAAGGAATCTTGATGAGAGGACTGATCAACGAAACGCATCTGATTAGTCAGTCATTCATGTCCGTCTCAATTCTCTCCGAGTCTGATAAGTCTACAATACCCGAGCCTGATAAGTCTACAATACCCGAGCCTGATAAGTCTACAATACCCGAGCCTGGTAAGTCTACAATACCCGAGCCTGATAAGTCTACAATACCCGAGCCTGGTAAGTCTACAATACCCGAACCTGATAAGTCTACAATACCCGAGCCTGATAAGTCTACAATACCCGAGCCTGATAAGTCTACAATACCCGAGCCTGATAAGTCTACAATACCCGAGCCTGATAAGTCTACAATACCCGAGCCTGATAAGTCTACAATACCCGAGCCTGATAAGTCTACAATACCCGAGCCTGATAAGTCTACATACCCGAGCCTGATAAGTCTACAATACCGAGCCTGATAAGTCTACAATACCCGAGCCTGATAAGTCTACAATACCCGAGCCTGATAAGTCTATAATACCCGAGCCTGATAAGTCTATAATACCCGAGCCTGATAAGTCTACAATACCCGAGCCTGATAAGTCTACAATACCCGAGCCTGATAAGTCTATAATACCCGAGCCTGATAAGTCTATAATACCCGAGCCTGATAAGTCTACAATACCCGAGCCTGATAAGTCTACAATACCCGAGCCTGATAAGTCTACAATACCCGAGCCTGATAAGTCTACAATACCCAACACCAAAATGAACTGATCATCTATAAATCTATTAAAAGGCAATTGATCTAGACCCAACACAACACCAGGTAGAGTAGCAGCTGGCATATAAGCAATAACTTAGAGAGTTCATGAAGTATTATAGAGAAATGCATATGGCTCTTAATATCCGTTCATTCAGAATTCCTATTGCCCATGAGAGAGGGAGACAAGACCATCTCTTATAGGGTTTAGTTAGGGCGCTACAAAGCCACGTGTTCAGCACCAGCGAAGACGACGTACACTACAACACTCTCCCAATATATAGTAGTTCCTTTCCCCCTTCCTTTCCTCTACGCCGGACTTCATGAGGAACCTGTCAGAGACCACCTCTTATAGGGTTTAGTTAGGGCGCTACAAAGCCTCGTGTTCAGCATCAGGGAAGAGAACGTACACTATAATCCTCTCCCCTTATACATCCCCTCTTCTTACAATTCCTTTCCCCGTTCCTTTCCCTACCCTGGACATCACGAGGAACCTGTCAGCACCTCGCCCCGCCACCACACTCAGAGGAATACACAGATGTGGAAGGCAAAGTGGCGGCAGGACACGCCCCACGCGCTAATGAGACACTAATGGCGACAAAACATACTGCTATCTTAATGATAACCCCAAAAATGACTGGTATCGAGGATGGATCAGCCGTCTAAACACAACACCGCTGTATTATTTGGGCGTGGAAACTATTATTTTTCTTTGTCTCCCGTAAACAGTGATTCAATGCGAGTCCACGTGTGCGGCGTTATCAGTTTCCGGGGTTGGTGGGTTGGTCACTTTCCTGGAGGGGCGGGGAGCTTATCGGCCACCTGTGTATGTAATGACTCGCCGCGCCGCCCTCCTCTATCTGTCCTGCCTGTCATTACTAAGGCAGGGTTGTGAAGGGGTCGAGGAGGATGCAAAGGAAAAAGGAGAGTGGGTATATCCATATAAGGAAATAAACTGGTATTTGTGTGAGAGGGAAGAGGGAAGAGGAAACAGGAGGAGGAGGAGGAGGAGGAGAGGGAAGAGGAAATAGGATTACAAAGGAAACACAAACAGCAACAGACCGATAGGTCCTTACAAGGCTGTTTTCTTTCTTTTTCTTTTTCTTTTCCTCCTCCTCCTCCTCCAGGAGGAGGAGGAGGAGGAGGATCAGTAAAATGACAGTGATGGTAAGACAGAAAAGTAGGATAGGTAGTAGGAGGATGTGAAGGAATAAGGAGAGTGGGTATATCCATATAAGGGAAAAAACAGGTATTTGTGAAATGTGGAGAGGGAAGAGGAATCAGGAGGAGGAGAGGAGGAGGAATACAAAAGATTACAAAGGAAACACAAACAGCAACAGACCGATAGGTCCTTACAAGGCTGTTTGCTTTAACTACACTACACTAACTAGATAATAAGAGAGAAAGGATAGGAAGTAGAAGGCTCCTCCCCACCCACCCATCCCTCCAGCCGAAGCTGGCCGGAAAAGAAGTGATACCATGCAATATAGAAAAACTGCATGGAATTTGTGAGGAAAGTTGAAAGCTGTAATCTATGGCTAACTACTACTAGTTTGTGGGGGTAGGTTTAGTGCTTGATAGATAGGTCATGTTATGTGTGTTTTGTAATGGTGTGAACACAGTGTGGAGGTTCAAGGGTGGTGCGGCAGCCTTGCTTGGAGGAGGAGGAGGAGAAGGAGGAGGAGGAGGAGGAGGAGGAGGAGGAGGAGGAGGAGGTGAAGGTAGGGGAGGAGGAAGAGGAAATTACAGTAATGGAAGGACAGAATAGTAGATGAAGATTGCGAAACAACTTCACTTATTTCTTTCTCAATATTGCTCCTCACCTGATTTCTCTTTCCTCCCTTCCCTCCCTCCCATCCTGCCTCCCCCTTGCCTGTTATCTGGCAGACGATCGCGCGGTGATGTACAGAGGGGGTGGGGGGGGAGGATAGGGGGACAGACACCCTCTAATTTATGATATTCATGCATCACCCTTTCCCACTTCCTGATTGTTTAATAATATCCATTTTATGATGAAAATCTTATCTTGACACGCTCTTTTATTATGTCGTTAGGGTAATTTCAGGCGGACAACTTTACGATTCACTTTTTCTTGCTCTAAAACACCATAAAGAAGATATCACGATGGATTTAATTTAGTAGATCATTGATAGATGAGAGATAGCAGTTATCGGGTCTTTCCCAGAGAGAGAGAGAGAGAGAGAGAGAGAGAGAGGGAGAGAGAGAGAGAGAGAGAGAGAGAGAGGAGAGAGAGAGAGAAAGAGAGAGAGAGACCTTGCCAAGCGGGAGAGCGGGGGACGTTCATTCCGTTTTCTTTCATTGTCGTACTGAATTAGATTGTTATTCCAGCGACCACCTCCGCTATATCCGCCGCGCCCTTATTAGCGGACATAGCTGGAGGGGCGGGGGCGTTATCGCAGACATCGGCATCAAGTGATAACCTCTCCCGGTGATAACGTGCACTTAATAGCTCATCCTTCCTTGGAAAAGATACAAACCACTTCCTGCGCTATGCTTTACTTTAATAGGAAATGCCATATATATTTCATGGAAGTATCATTTTAATGTGTAAATAATACTAAGACGCCACAACATTTCACATAAAAGACAAATTATAGACACTTGATACTTCTGTTTATTACTGATTAGAGTAAATTTCTGGTCCATGAGTGATTTGATATGTTATGTAATTTATTTGTATGCATTTTTGTAGATAATAAAATATCTATTTATCTATCTATCTATCTATTTTACAGGGCCTGAGCTATACTCGTGTGGTCCCGTCTCTGTAGCTACATTTTTTCAGTCTTGCCTTGTGTGTGCGTGTGTGTGCGCGCGTGTGTTTATGTGTGCGTATGTGTGTGTGTGTGTGTGCGTGTGTGTTTACGCAAGGGCCTGACCGAGGCGTTTCCTGTTACTAATTCCAGAAATCAGCGACTTAACCTTGACTGTCTCCACACTGATACATTTTTTGATGCAACTGGTAAATCAAGTTCTAAGCTCGCATGTAAATACCGCCTAACCTCCATCCAGGTGTATTTTTGTCTGATTCAGTACCGTTGCTAATGCATTGAGCATGTTTACTACACCTTCTTAACCACCTGCTTCATGCCGCCCACCTGTCCATATAAACTTAATTACTGGATAACTTGGCTGTAATATTTTCATGTTTGTTATTGTCGTAATTTTAAGAACGTTACTAATTCGTAATAAGTAATGTAAGAGATCACTTTATTTACCTTTCATTTGCTTTAGTACTTAAGCTTATTTACTCCTGTTTATGTAATTATTATTATTTGACTGTATGCTTTCGGGTGCAAATGAAAATATTATTATTATTATTATTATTATTATTATTATTATTATTATTATTATTATTATTATTTACCGTGATCAGCTTAGTCCTGTGTGACAGCAATTTATAATTTACTGTATATGTATATGACGCTCCATTACTTTATTACCATAACTAATACATTTAATATAGTCAAACATTCTGGCACTGCTGCTATAAGACTAGGGCGCCCTGTGTCCCTCACCTTTACAGCTTTTTTCAGGACTAAATATATACGTCAAACGTCAACAGTCACTCAACTCGCCGGGCAATGCAAAAACTAACCGCAGGATCCGCCACTGCCTCCCCCCTCCCCTTACCACCCAGAGGCACACCCAGACTTGAGGCTATGGTGTCAGGTTTCCCAGTAGGCTATTACGAACCTGAGCAACTCTTGGGGCGCTGTACGTAAAACTTTTTGGAACTTAGCGAAGCTCCCTTTGTCACTTCCGTACGTGAGTCAGTGCTATGGTTACTCTTTACTGACGATACTGACTCATGTATAATTACTCTGCATATCTAAAAGAAATAATAATAATAAATAGAGGCCCAATTACACCAGGGCGTATAAACTAGGGTCACTATCTATACGCATAGTATTATTATCGCACACAAAACCATTGTTAAAGCTATCACTAAGATAAAGTCACCCTCATTTAACAGACTGTCTAAATAATTTTTTTCGGTATTTTTCTATATTGTTGCGTAACTCAATTAAGCTTCATCATGTGACGCATTATATTTGACACAGTTTCCATTGTCATGTGTTGGGCGTGGTCTAAAACTCTCCTCAATAAACTTATACTCAATATGACATTTTAGAAAAGGAGGTTTTTTTTCGATTTCCCGATAAGTTAAAAAAAAAAAAAAAAAAAAAAATGGCTCAGACAGCTTGTTCTTGAAGGCGACACTAACCCTGTACTTACCTGTGGTCCAATGTGGTGAGTGGGCGTGGTGAGTGGGCGTGGTGAGTGGGCGTGGTGAGTGGGCGGACGATGAGTGGGTGGTGGGCGTTTCTGGCTTTCATCCGCAATAGCTTTCTTACTTTCTGCCTTTTTTTTTTTTTTTTTTATCGAAGAAATAATCAAGACATTCATTTTTTTTCCAAAGGCATTTTTTATAATTCCACAATAACTTTCTTACTTTATCACTATTTTTTTTTTCCTATCGAAGAATTAATCAACATTCATTTTTTTTCCAAAGCAAATTTTTCCTGCTTCTTGTCTATTTATCAATTTTCTCATAAAGACATAATCATCACTTAACCATGACACTTATATTTTTCAACACACACACTAAGCAAAATTATCACCACGATTTTTTTTTCCCCCAGTGTATGCGAGACATGACTATTTAGATCTTTTTAATGTTTTCAAACATTTATTTCCTCATCTGTAAAAACAAAAGAAAAAGCATAACATTAGACTTTATCTTCATAAGGACATAAGAACATAAGAAAATAAGGAAGCTACAAGAGGCCATGAGACCTACACGTGGAAGTTCCTATTATTATCCTGTTATGATCCTGCTATGTATAAGGACTAGTAAGAAAAAAAAGCAAGATTAAAAAGTGATGAAAACACATTTATAAGGTACTAGCCGCAAAGCCGCCCTCCGGGCGGACTTTTTGGCTAGCTCCTGCGGAGGGCTATTGGTGGTGGGCCTTCGGCCCACCACCTGTGTTTGGTGGGCCTTCGGCCCACCAAACACGGACTCTCCAGATAGCCCCTTCTAACTTTCCTGAAATCATGGATGTAGAAATGTATGTATTACCCCCACCCATTCACTCACCCATTACCCATCACCCCCCACCCATTCACTCACCCATTACCCATCACCCCCCACCCATTCACTCACCCATTACCCATCACCACACACCCATTCACTCACCCATTACCCATCACCCCCCACCTATTCCCTCACCCATCACCCATCACCCCCAACCCATCACCCCCCACCCATTCACTCACCCATCACCCCACACCCATTACCCATCACCCCACCCATTCACTCACCCATTACCCATCACCCTACATCAAGGTTTCCTCAATTCTCGCAACCCACTTTTTTTTCACAATTATCGCTAATAGGCTGCTAAAAAAAGAAAAAAAAAGTGATCGGATCATCTCATAATTGGGCTTAAAACCTTCCCCTGGTCAACCCGGTTCCAAAAATGTTTCATATGAGGTGATTGCGCCACGGGGAGCGGAACCTATACCAGACACACACACACACACACACACACACACACACACACAGACAGACAGACAGACAGACACACTTTCGCTTATATTTACCATTACCCATCACCCCCACCTATTCCCTCACCCATCACCCATCACCCCCAACCCATCACCCCCCACCCATTCACTCACCCATCACCCCACACCCATTACCCATCACCCCACCATTCACTCACCCATTACCCATCACCCTACATCAAGGTTTCCTCAATTCTCGCAACCCACTTTTTTTTCACAATTATCGCTAATAGGCTGCTAAAAAAAAAAAAAAAGTGATCGGATCATATCATAAATGGGCTTAAAACCTTCCCCTGGTCAACCCGGTTCCAAAAATGTTTCATATGAGGTGATTGCGCCACAGGGGGCGGAACCTATACCAGACACACACACACACACACACACACACACAGACAGACAGACAGACAGACACACTTTCGCTTATATTTACCATTACCCATCACTCCCCACCTATTCCCTCACCCATCACCCATCACCCCCAACCCATCACCCCCCACCCATTCACTCACCCATCACCCCACACCCATTACCCATCACCCCACCCATTCACTCACCCATTACCCATCACCCTACATCAAGGTTTCCTCAATTCTCGCAACCCACTTTTTTTTCTCACAATTATCGCTAATAGGCTGCTTAAATAAAATAAAATAAAAAAGTGATCGAATCATCTCATAAGTGGGCTTATGACCTTCCCCTGGTCAACCCAGTTCCAAAAATGTGCCATATGAGGTGATTGCGCCACGGGGGGCGGAACCTATACCACACACACACACACAGACAGACAGACAGACAGACAGACAGACAGACAGACAGACAGACAGACAGACAGACACACTTTCGCTTATATTATTACTAGCCGCAAAGCCGCCCTCCGGGCGGACTTTTTGGCTAGCTCCTGCGGAGGGCTATTGGTGGTGGGCCTTCGGCCCACCACCTGTGTTTGGTGGGCCTTCGGCCCACCAAACACGGACTCTCCAGATAGCCCCTTCTAACTTTCCTGAAATCATGGATGTAGAAATGTATGTATTACCCCCACCCATTCACTCACCCATTACCCATCACCCCCCACCCATTCACTCACCCATTACCCATCACCCCCTACCCATTCACTCACCCATTACCCATCACCACACACCCATTCACTCACCCATTACCCATCACCCCCCACCTATTCCCTCACCCATCACCCATCACCCCCAACCCATCACCCCCCACCCATTCACTCACCCATCACCCCACACCCATTACCCATCACCCCACCCATTCACTCACCCATTACCCATCACCCTACATCAAGGTTTCCTCAATTCTCGCAACCCACTTTTTTTTCACAATTATCGCTAATAGGCTGCTAAAAAAATAAAATAAAAAAGGGATCGGATCATCTCATAAATGGGCTTAAAACCTTCCCCTGGTCAACCCGGTTCCAAAAATGTTTCATATGAGGTGATTGCACCACAGGGGCGGAACCTATACCAGACACACACACACACACACACACACACACACAGACAGACAGACAGACAGACACACTTTCGCTTATATTTACCATTACCCATCACCCCCCACCTATTCCCTCACCCATCACCCAATCACCCCCAACCCATCACCCCCCACCCATTCACTCACCCATCACCCCACACCCATTACCCATGACCCCACCCATTCACTCACCCATTACCCATCACCCTACATCAAGGTTTCCTCAATTCTCGCAACCCACTTTTTTTTTCACAATTATCGCTAATAGGCTGCTAAAAAAAAAAAAAAAAAAAAAAAAAAAAAAGTGATCGAATCATCTCATAAGTGGGCTTATGACCTTCCCCTGGTCAACCCGGTTCCAAAAATGTGCCATATGAGGTGATTGCGCCAAGGGGGGCGGAACCTATACCACACACACACACACACACACAGACAGACAGACAGACAGACAGACAGACAGACAGACAGACAGACAGACACACTTTCGCATATTATTATAGATAGATGAAAGGAGGCACGGTAGGAGGGGTGCTAACGCCGCGGATCCGCAAAGTACGTTTATTACCGTTATTACCGAAAAAAAAACTAAGGATTTGCGACAGAAACGGTTAGCAGATTAATTCAAAACTAATCAAAACTCACCAGAAAAAAAAATTGTTTCTTCCACCAAAGTGAATATAGTGTTCTGGAAATTTGCAGAGTCAGGTTAAATTAGGTTACATTAGGGTTAGACGTGTGGTTTGATTTAATAACATGATATCAAGAAAAAAGAACTTACTTATCAATTCTACAGCAGAGCGGGGTGTTTACATAACTGAAAACAAACATTGATTTCCGCCGAAAACGAGTGCTGGATAGATTCAAAACACATGAAAACTATTCAGAAAAATAAAGTTTCGTCCTTAAAATCAGTAGTACCCAAACACGGCAAGAACAGCTCTCAGGGCAGTCACCACGGTTTGCACATTGACATAATTGTTTAGGTCTTCACACTTATCAACTAACAACATACAAACTATTAACAACAACAAAATTACCAATGATTTACTGAAATACATAAAATAATAATGACCTGTTACGAGGTGCCTTCCGTAGACCTCACAGTATGCAGGGTTTGAATTTGGCCCAGGCAGTGCTTGATATCCAGGAATTTGTTGTTGTTTAGGGCTGCGAGGATCCGTTGAGGAGCCATATCAGCCCTGGGGATGTTCTATGATGCTATCACAGGCGTGGTAGTTGATCAGTGTTCTTTAGTAAGACATGGGTAAGGCGTATGACACGTGTCGTCGTGAGGGTGTGGACCGTGGATGTGAACACGTGTGGACCGTGGATGGACCAAGGCAAAAGTTCGCGTTCAGTAACTTCAGTCACGTCACTTGACAACACTTTAGGCTGGCGGCGAGTGGCAGGTGGAGGGAGGGAGGGTGGACTCCCCGGTGGAGGGCTCACGGTAATGGACCCACAATGCAGCACGACGCCCACCCATGGCATACATCGAAAACAATTATCTTTATCTTTAAATAAATTATGTAATACAATATACATTTATATTGATAGAATAGTTGCATAATAATAAAATAAATAAAGATAGCAATGAACCGGACGAAAAGTGGGATGGTTTATAGCGCCCGCCGTGAACAGCTGAGGTGCGCACGCAGGGCAAGGCGAGGAGAGGCCCCCCGCCAGGCAGGCAGAGGAGGGACGCGAGGGAGGCTGTTTCGAAGTGACACAACAAGTAGTTACGTGCTAAGTGCCTTTCCGTGATTTCACTCTACAAAACACCTTATTGTACCTCATAAATGTGTCACTATAGAAAAACACGTGCTTCAGAGTGGATGTCTTGCCCACGAGCGTGTTTCCGTGTGTGTGAAGTGGTGAATTGATACAGAAATGCCGTGCAGGACAAGTTGGAGCAGGAGACACTGGCCTCCCTCCCTCCCATCCTCCCACGCCGCCATCACCCTCCCTCCCTCCCTCCCCGCCACCGCTACCTACCCACCCCTCCACCGCTACCTACCCTCCCTCCCCGTCACCGCTACCTCACCTACACACCACCGCCAGCACCACCTCTCCCGTCCTGACTGATGCTTGCAAACTACTGCCTGTTACTTATGGTGAGTGTTACTGTTGCTTTTTGGTGTGTGCTGCTGTTGGTGTGGTATTTGTGGTGATTTTGACTCGTAGGCAGTGATGTGTCGATGCCTCCCGCACAATGACGTAACTCAGCGGGTAACGTTTGTGGCTTAAATTTTATATTTTATTTGAGTCCTCTGACAAATAAGAATATGTTATTGTGGCAAATACCGTAGGTTGTTGATTGATAGTTCATGGTTTGTGTACATATCACGCGTATATTGCCTCATTTCGTGGTATTTTCGCCATGTATATACGCAGTCTATTATAATAGTTCAGTAGCTGCATTAACAACTTCCTTCCTTGATCTTTCTTAATTTTCTGTTATCGGTGGTCTTCCTAAGTTTCATTGTACTTGTTATTTTCCATCTTTTTGTCTCCTAGTTTCCTAAATTGATATATCAACACCTTGATTTCGACTATGTTAATATTGCCAAGCAGAAAATCCCGTTATTTTTTCATATTTTGTCCACGAGTTATTTTTCTGGTTATTCCACAACAGTCAGGGCACCAAGAATGCTTCACAAAAGATATAGGTAATAGGTAGGTACATAGTGGTAATTAATACTGTTAGAGATTAATACTGTTTTGCCTTAGTGAGAAAAATTATTAGGAAAGCGGTGATAGTTATTGTATCTGCCTCTTTACAACACAAGGAGGAAAGAGGGAGGGTAGTTGTGTTTCACTTTATACAAAGATGGAGAAACAGTGGCAGCTTGTGTGTTAAGAGTGAGAGACGGAGAAAAATCGATGAACATGTTTTTAGATGAGTTCCTGATCTCAGTCAAAGGTTAACCCCACTAACTGAAAAACGATAGAAAAAAAAAGCAAAAAAAGCAAATAGGCAACGGATATCCACCAGTCGTGACATTACCTCAGACGAGAAAAAAAACATTATTAATTTTAAGGAGAGAAAAATTGAGAGAAAAACCCAGCTGATACAGACATATAGAGACTGGCGTTAGAGGAAACATAGATAGGTACACGCTAAGTAATGGAGGAGATGTAGGCAGTGGCGCGCCTTCTACTGCTGAGAAAGTAGGAAAGGAAGAGTAAAAACAAACATTATTAATTTTAAGAAGAGGAAATATTGGAGAAAAAACCCCCCAGTTGTTGCAGCCGTATAGTGAGACTGGCGTTACAGAGGAAACATAGGTTAAGTTATGGGGGTAGTGGCTGACTAGTGTCTGATACGTATGGTGAGTGTTACTGCTGCTTTTTGGCGTGTGCTACTGTTGCTAGGGTATTTTTGGTGATTGGAGCAGTGTTGAGTGTTATGTGTTAACTAAGTAACACGTTAAGTAATGGAGGAGGTACAGGCAGTGGCGCACCTTGTACTTCTGAGAGAGGAGTTCCGTGGCGCCGCATTCCCCGCACAGTAGCTATTAACATAGGCAGTAGCGCGCCTTGTATTGTGGTGAGTGGTGAGAAATGTTAGTGATGAGTAATGTGATGGTGGTGAATGAGTGTGAGGAAGGTGATGAGTGAATGATGTTGCTAGTCTAGGTCTAGTGCTGAGAGTGTAGGTCCATGGCGCCGCATTCCCCGCACAGTAGCCATTAGGTGGTGGGCGCCTGACGTGCAGGATCGCTGGGGGGACGCGGGGTCGTGACGCGGCTGCCTGGGAGGCGGGCGGGCGGCGCGACAGGTGGCGGGGGCCGTGACCAGTCCTACGTAACCTCTCATTACAAAGTGGCAGCTGCTTACTCCTTCTCCTCCTGCAGTCTTCCCCCAACGCATCTTCCTTCTCCTCCTCCTGCCCCAACGCATCTTCCTCCTCCTCCTCCTTCCTCCTCCTCCTCTTCCTTGCCCTCCCCCGCTACTCCTCTTCCTCCTCCTCCTCCTCCCCCAACGCATCTTCCTTCTCCTCCTCCTCCCCAAACGCATCTTCCTTCTCCTCCTCCCCCAACGCATCTTCCTTCTTCTCCTCCCCCAACGCATCTTCCTTCTCCTCCCACAACGCATCTTCCTTCTCCTCCTCCTCCACAACGCATCTTCCTTCTCCTCCTCCTCCCCCAACGCATCTTCCTTCTCCTCCTCCCCAACGCATCTTCCTTCTCCTCCTGCCTCAACGCATCTTCCTTCTCCTCCTCCCCCCCCAACGCATCTTCCTTCTCCTCCTCCTCCCCCAACGCATCTTCCTTCTCCTCCACAACGCATCTTCTTCTTCTCCTCCTCTCCCCCAACGCATCTTCCTTCTCCTCCTCCCCCCAACGCATCTTCCTTCTCCTCCTCCTCCCCCAACGCATCTTCCTTCTCCTCCTCCCCCAACGCATCTTCCTTCTCCTCCTCCCCCAACGCATCTTCCTTCTCCTCCTCCTGCCCAACGCATCTTCCTTCTCCTCCTCCTCCCCCAACGCATCTTCCTTCTCCTCCTGCCTCAACGCATCTTCCTTCCTCCTCCTCCCCCAACGCATCTTCCTTCTCCTCCTCCTGCCCCAACGCATCTTCCTTCTCCTCCTCCTCCCCCAACGCATCTTCCTTCTCCTCCTGCCTCAACGCATCTTCCTTCTCCTCCTCCTCCCCCAACGCATCTTCCTTCTCCCTCCCACAACGCATCTTCCTTCTCCTCCTTCCCCAACACATCTTCTTCCTCCCTCCTCCTCCTCCTCCTCCTTGCCCTCCCCCGCTACTTCTTCCCTCCTTCCTCCTCTCGGCTCCTTGCCCTCCCCCACTACTCCTCTTCCTCCTCCTCCCCCTTGCCCTCCCCCGCTACTTCTTCCTCCTCCTCCTCCTCCTCCTCCTCCTTAACATCAGTAAGACAAGCGAAGTCGAAAGTAAAGAAAAAGTTCTTGATTATCGAAAGGCAGACTTCAGAAAACTAAAAAGAATCTTAGCGAACACCGATTGGAATGTTATCTCAGAAAGTAACGACATAAATGTAGCATGGCATGAATTCACCGGTAAGCTTAACTTAGCAATACTATCCTCAATACCGATGCGATATAGGCGATCTTTTCAAAAACATTAAACCGAAATGGTGGACCCGCGAAATCAAGGACAGCCTTGCAGCCAAAAAGCGTGCATATGAAAAACACAAAGAAACACAAAATGAAGACGACAAACGCGATCATGACAGAATTAGACGAAATACGAAAAAACTCATTAAGCAGAGCAGAAAAATTTTGAAGTACGTATTGCCGAAATGATAAATCAAACCCTAAAGAATTCTACAGCTATGTTAAAAAGAAAAAAATAATGACTTCAACCATAGGGCCGTTGGAAATGGAAAATGGCGAACACACAGAAAATGAAGTATCTATGGCGGATACTCTAAATAACTTTTTTGCATCAGTCTTCACAGTGGAAAACACGCAAAATCTACCCACCCCGAAAACCCAGAACAAAGGTACTTGCCTCAGCTCATTAACCTTTCAGGAATGTGACATATTGCTCGCGATAAATAACATGAAAATTAACAAGGCTCCCGGTCCTGACAAAATTTCGCCACGCATATTAAAAGAAGCAAAGAACGAAATAGTAAAACCACTTTCCATCTTATTTAATAAGTCTTTACTCACCGGAAATGTACCGTGCAAATGGAAGCTAGCAAATGTCACACCTATATTTAAAAAAGGAAGCAAGTCGCAGCCCGGAAACTATCGCCCAATCAGTTTAACATCAGTTGCTGGAAAATTAATGGAATCCATCATAAGAGACAAACTCGTTAAGTTCTTAGAAGAAAATCACATAATCAAAGATTCGCAGCATGGATTCAGAAATAAACGCTCATGCCTCTCAAACTTACTTGATTTTTACAATAGTGTATTCAAAATGTACGACAACACGAGGGCAGTAGACGTAGTTTACCTCGATTTTCAAAAAGCGTTCGACAAAGTTCCTCATAAGCGTCTCATTAGCAAAGTAAAAGCTCATGGTATAACAGGCCATCTTTCAGATTGGATAGAAAACTGGCTGTCAGATCGTAAACAAAGGGTGGTAATTAATGGAAATTCTTCTGACTGGACCAGTGTAAATAGTGGTGTTCCTCAAGGATCAGTTCTCGGACCTATCCTGTTCTTAATATACATAAATGACATTGACGAGGGAATCACATGCAGGATATCGAAATTTGCTGATGACACGAAAATCACAAACATAGCCTCTACAGAATCTCAGCGCCAACTCATACAAAACGACTTAAACACGCTAACAGAATGGTCAAAAACATGGCAAATGAATTTCAACCTTGACAAATGCCATGTACTACATATCGGTAATAACAACCCTCATGAAAGTTACGTGATGAACGATTTCCAACTAACAAGTGTTGATAAAGAAAAAGATTTAGGCGTTATAATCTCGAAAGATCTCAAACCGAATAACCAAATATAGAGGTAGTAAAAACTGCAAATAAATTGGTTGGCTTTATTGGCGAACTTTCAGTTTCAAATCTGAAAAAGTTATACTCACTCTTTTTAACTCGCTTGTTCGCCCCCATCTAGAATACTGTGTGCAGTTCTGGTCACCTTATTATAAAAAGGACATAGATAAACTAGAAAAAATACAGCGCAGATAACCAAAATGATACCTAGATTGCGTAATAAATCGTACGAAAATCGGCTCAAAGAACTTAACTTATTCCCACTAACAAAACGAAGGATAAGAGGTGACCTCATCGAAGTCTTTAAAATCTTCAATGGATTTACGAACGTAGTCCCAGAAAATCTTTTCACGCTAGACCGGTCAAGCTCAACTAGAAACAACGGATTTAAAATAAGCAGGAAACGGTTTGTAACGAACGAAGCAAAGTACTTCTTCATAAACCGTGTTTGTAAACGTATGGAATGGGCTGCCTCAGACGTAGTAAACTCAAATACAATAGAATCATTTAAAAATCGCCTCGATAAATATTTCATATCAAATCCCCGGTTGTCAACTGTTTATCTCGGAATAATAATTTATCTCGCGGGCCTCTGATATTTACTCTCATTGCGTAAAATGATTGCGAGTCGCGTCTACACAACCCCTCCCACACGTCTCAGACAGCCCGAGTAAACGGTCACTACTACAACTTTTGACCTGTGACGGGCTGTGGTTCAGTAAGGGCCCTGTCAGTTAGTGACCACCATCGGATTTATATACCAGGGGGTCACTGCTGCAGGGGGCATTGAAGTGCACGGCGTCCTACTTGGAAAGTGCACTACCGCAGTGGATTGTACGGAGCTGGGGCCTGATTGACTGCTGCCTCCCAAGAAAGCGCCAGGCAAGGCTGCCGCACCACCCTTGAACTTCCACACTGAGCCTACACCAACACTACATTAGACCTCATGACACACACAGATATCCCTGAGTTAACGGTTACCACTAACTACTTCTCGACCTGTGACGGGTTGTGGACCAGTAAGGGCCCTGTCAGTTAGTGACCACCATCGGGATTTAAGGTACCAGGGGTCACTGCTGCAGGAGGCATTGAAGTGTACGGCGTCCTACATGGAAAGTACAAAAATCCGCAGTGGATTGAACGGAGGCTGGGGCCTGATTGACTGCTGCCTCCCAAGAAAGCGCCAGGCAAGGCTGCCGCACCACCTTGAACCTCCACACCTGTGTTCACACCATTACAAAACACGCATAACATACCAATCTATCAAGCACTAACCTACCCCCACAAACTAGTAGTAGTTAGCCATAGATTACAGCTTTCAACTTTCCTCACAAATTCCATGCAGTTTTTCTATACTGCATGGTATCACTTCATTTCCGGCCAGCTTCGGCTGGAGGGATGGGTGGGTGGGGAGGAGCCTTCTACTTCCTATCCTTTCTCTCTTATCATCTAGTTAGTGTAGTATAGTTAAAGCAAACAGCCTTGTAAGGACCTATCGGTCTGTTGCTGTTTGTGTTTCCTTTGTAATCCTTTGTAAAAATCCTCCTCCTCCTCCTCCTCCTTGCCCTCCCCGGCTTCTTCTTCCTCCACCACTTCGTCCTTGACCTCGTCGTCGTCGTCCTCGTCTTGAGCAGTGTTGGCTACCCTCGTGAAAGCCCGATAGGTCTTCGTAATGGATGGGTGAAATCATTTTCTCTTTTTTTTCTGTGCGTGTGTAGTGTTCACTGCATCATTATTTCACAATGATTTACTTACATTGCTACACACATTGCTTACTACATTGCTTAGTGGACTTATTATCATAGTGGTCTTATCATTTTTTTAAGGCGACAGTGACAGCTGGTATAATCATGTCACTGCATGTATCGCATCGATGTGTTTAGCAGGGTAGCCTAGGGTGTTGGATAGAGATTTTCATTGCTTGGTTTGTTAGATAAAGGTTCTCATTGCTTGGTATGTTGGATAGAGGTTCTTATTAACCATGGATACATCTTGCTTTGGTGAATGAAGGCGAGGCAACTGGCAACCCGTCACTGC
This sequence comes from Chionoecetes opilio, assembly GCA_016584305.1. Taxonomy (NCBI): domain Eukaryota; kingdom Metazoa; phylum Arthropoda; class Malacostraca; order Decapoda; family Majidae; genus Chionoecetes; species Chionoecetes opilio. The sequence goes on from JACEEZ010001676.1 coordinate 531,218, forward strand.
GTTGTCAGTCATCATCACAGTGTGGGGGATGGCGTGACGCGGATCAGGAATGTTAGCGGTAGTTGATTACCTCGAGTAGGTAGTTAGGACAGCTAACAGCTGTTTCGGGGGAAGGTTTACTGTGTGTGTTAGGTGTTTCGTCAGAGATTTTATTTGATACTAGAAGCTTTTTCTGTTTACCGCATTACCTGATCTTTGTAATTTGTGGTAGGTATTGTGTTACTTCGTGCTACGTGTTGTAGGTTTAAGGTGTATTTTGATGCAGAATAGGTGGCAGAAGGGTGAGAAATGGCAAGGATGGTGATGGTTAACCCCTTCACGCCCAGATCTTTCCTTTGCTATAAAAAAATTTATGTTTTCGAGCCATAAAATAACAACGAGTAGTTGAATATACCAAATTAGTTACTCGACAAGGATCCTAAACAGGTCATATATATAAAACATTGCATATATTCACTAAAAATCGTCTAATGGTACGATAATAACAATGAAAATTACGTTCTGGGTCTCAAGGGGTTAAGCATGCATGGGGCAAGGATAATGTGATGAGGCGATGCTGATGATACGTTGCCAGTGATAAAATGTCTTTGTGGGAAGTGGTTAGGTGATGTAAAGAAGAGGAGAGGAGGGAAGTTGGGGAGAAAAATGAGGAGGAACTGAATTTACTGCCTCTTGCGGGGTAGATAGTGAGTTAGGAGTGAGTGTGAGTGGAGGAAGGGGAAGAGGGAGGCAGAAGAGGGTATAGATGCGGGGGGCTTCACGACTCACTGTTAACCCCTTGAAACCCAGAACGTAATTTTCATTGTAATTTGGCTACCAATAGACGTTTTTTTAGTGAATGTATGCAATATTTTATAGATATGACCTGTTTAGTATCCTTGTCAACTAACTAATTTGGTATTTTAAGTTACTTCTCGTTACTTTATGGGTAACAACATGCGATTTTACATATAGCAAAGGAAAGATCTGGGTGTGAAGGGGTTAAGGGTGTTTAGTGCTTCCCGTTCAACAAGTCTCTCTCTCAGGGAAGGGCAACTGATGGAGCGTCGACAGAGCCGGTAATTATATGCCCAGGTGATCAGGTGGGAGGGAACGTCTACTTTATGGTATCAACGCATGAGTTATTTGATTACATTTTGCAGTAGTATTTTATTTATTTTGCTGGCATGTAATCAGTACAATATATTGCTATGCTTATTAGTATACTTTCCAACCCGCATTTAACTTGGTAATGATTAAGGGTTTGATTTACCGGCATAGGTGAAGCCCTCGCCATTACGACAACTGCTTACAGAAGGCGTGTAGGGTAGGACACCCTAGTTTTACTCTACGTTTACTCCTACGACTCTAAAGTTTTTGCTGGAAACGTACTTGTAATTACACATTTTATTGGCAAAGAACATGCACCTTTCCTAGCCTGGGTGAGGAGAGCTGCTAGACTATACTCTGTTTTTTTTTAACGAGGTGAAAAATCCTAACCCCATGCTGCTTACTGACAGATATTTGATGCCAGGAGAAGGGAATAGTACGGTTCTTCTAAATTTCAGTTGTATTTTATCATAGTTAACCATATTATCAGGTAAACATAGGCATTATTTTAAGCATGAGACCTTAAGATGGAATGGAATTTTCGCCTCGGTAAAAAATATAGACTATAGGCTGCTACCCGTCGCCCCCTTCAGGAGACCACAGCTCTTCTAATAGCTATATATCTAAGACTTTATTTATCTCAAGACCTCAGATATATGAACATAAGAAAATAAGGAAGCTACAAGAGGCTGCGAGACCTACACGTGGTAGTTCCTGTAGTAGATATATAGGTCATGAGCTCTTCCATGCCTTGTTGCCCCAACCCTGCGTGGTGCGTGAGGCGTGTCTCCCCCTGTTATCAGTGCGGCGGTGACTGAGGGATTTGTGAGTGGCGTTAGACACCTCTCTACTGAAGCAAGAGGAACTTATGGGGAAAGGCTTGTATCGGGTTCACTTCGATACTAACCTGCCGTTTTAATCGCGTTTACGTAAGCAGCTTATAGTTATATTATGCTATATATTATAAAACGTTGTATATAATTAAGCTGAATAATGAAGAACAATAGACTATTGAAACTGAACTTTTAGAGGAAACACAAACTTTTAGAAGAAAATGAAACTGAAGAATTGAGGAGTGTTAAAGAAGTGAGAAGTGTTGAAGACGTGAGACTGTTTTTATTACGTTGTAGCCTATATAGCCTGTATACGCTATTATATTCCTTCCTTATGTAAAAGAAGTTGTACGCTTTTAGGGTTGAAGAAGTGAAAAGTGTTAAAGAAAGAAGAGAGAAGTGTTGAAGAAATGAGTAGATTTGAAGAAGTGAGAAGTGTTGAAGAAGTGGGAAGTGTTAAAGAAAGGAGTAGTGTTGGAGTAGCGTTGAAAGAAATGAGTAGTGTTGGAGTAGCGTTGAAAAAAGAAGTGAGTAGTGTTGGAGTTGCGTTGAAAAAAGAAGTGAGTAGTGTTGGAGTAGCGTTGAAAGAAATGAGTAGTGTTGGAGTAGCGTTGAAAAAAGAAATGAGTAGTGTTGGAGTAGCGTTGAAAGAAATGAGTAGTGTTGGAGTAGCGTTGAAAGAAGTGAGTAGTGTTGGAGTAGCGTTGAAAGAAATTAGTAGTGTTGGAGTAGCGTTGAAAGAAATGAGTAGTGTTGGAGTAGCGTTGAAAGAAATGAGTAGTGTTGGAGTAGCGTTGAAAGAAGTGAGTAGTGTTGGAGTAGCGTTGAAAGAAATGAGTAGTGTTGGAGTAGCGTTGAAAGAAATGAGTAGTGTTGGAGTAGCGTTGAAAAAAGAAATGAGTAGTGTTGGAGTAGCGTTGAAAGAAATGAGTAGTGTTGGAGTAGCGTTGAAACAAATGAGTAGTGTTGGAGTAGCGTTGAAAGAAGTGAGTAGTGTTGGAGTAGCGTTGAAAAAAGAAATGAGTAGTGTTGGAGTAGCGTTGAAAGAAATGAGTAGTGTTGGAGTAGCGTTGAAAGAAATGAGTAGTGTTGGAGTAGCGTTGAAAGAAATGAGTAGTGTTGGAGTAGCGTTAAAAGAAATGAGTAGTGTTGGAGTAGCGTTGAAAGAAATGAGTATAGTGTTGGAGTAGCGTTGAAAGAAATGAGTAGTGTTGAAAATAGTATATGAGAAGTGTAAAAGAAGTGAGAATGTTGAAGAGTTGAGTAGTGTTAAAGAAGTGAGAAGTGTAGTCTAGTGGTGTCCTGAGGCGCGTGGTAGCAAGGGAAGAAAGGCAAGTGTTCCCTGGGCTAAGCTAAACGCTGCGGCCGGGAAGTAAACAGGTGGGACGCAGCCGGGCTTGATCTGATACGAGACGCCTGACAGTTTTACAGGGTCCGAGAACAATCTTATCTGGACCAATTGACAGTTTTACCAGAAAGGGGAACAGAAGTTGAGCTGATGCCCTAATTTAGCTTGTGGTGGCCTCCGCTGACTAACAAAAGGCGGAGGAGCTGCGAGATGTAAGGTGATACTCGACTATTGTTCGTGCCAGGAGGGAGGGAAGACGGGAGGAGCTGGGTGGTGGCAGGTCCCCGTCGGATCAGCTGGGCAGAGGAAGTAGTAGTGTGTTGTCTGACGGCTAAGAGGAATCTGTGGCACATGGGTTTACGAAGAAAATAATGACGAAAGAAATATAATTTAAAATGAAATATGGGAAGAGAAAAAACATTAAGCAAGATTGTGAAAGGCGAGTAGAAGAAGAAATTCTGAAAGGAAGAAGAATGGAGTGATGGGAGAAAACTTTTAAGTGAATCTTGAGAGAGAGAGAGAGACAGAGAGAGAGAGAGAGAGGGAGAGAAAGAGAGATCATGCTATATGTATTTTTTTCTACGTAGGCCATTCGAGATCATGTAGCTATGTGGCTATAGCATATAACTATATCTTAGGTATATTTACATTGATGGGAAAAAATATGCGAGTGCTACAGTTTTCGTTTTTAATACTTAGACGACAAAGCGAATATAATGCAAAATCATCCCCAATGACTGATGATTAGTGCTATATATAGGCGCCCCTCCATGCTCGCCCTTCTGCACCCCGCCACGCTTGAGCAGCAGCAATGTATAGGGCAAGGCAGACGCGATTGGAACACGTCTCTGTCTCGTCTAATGCATCTCTAAGCGCGTCACCACTTTATCTAATCCTTCTTACGCCGCCTGAGCAGAGAGAGAGAGAGAGAGGAGAGAGAGAGAGAAGAGACGAGAGAAGAGACGAGAGAGGAGAGAAGTAGAAGAGAATGTGAGTTAGAGAGAGAGGAGAGAGAGAGACAGAGATGAGATTAAGAGGAGAGAGCGAAGAGAGAGAGACAGAGAGCCCGAGATGGAGAGAGAGTAAGATAAAAGAGATCAACTGAGAGAGACGAGAGAGAGGAGACGTAGTAAAGTTAAAAGTACAGATGTATTAAAGAGTGAATGATTGCGGTGGTTTACATGGTTAGTATTGGTGGGGTGAAAACAGAGACTGTGAACTGTGAAGGGGCGAAAACCACTTGACATGGTTTCCGCGTCCAATGGAGAGTACAACTAAAAAACTCACACAACGCGACGAGGCGATAAAGTTGTATTAAGTGTTTACAAGGAAGAAGCAGTGGGTAAAAGGGTACGCTTTGGGGGGGGTTGGGACTTGAAAGGGGTGGGTAAAAATATTGGTGGACGGGCTATGCGCGGGTCGAAAAACTCGAGGAGACATCAGTACACATACCACACACGGCCTGATCTGTTGTTTAAGAGAACAGTTAAATAGTGGTTTTAAGGTGGTAAAAGAGGGACGGCTGGGTGAGAAATACCCTTTGCCGTCGCGACCTGAGTACTAAATAACTACTCCGCCTAAGACTCATAAATTTGCCGGGAACACCACGAAGACATGTTATATATACCGCATGTTGAGGTAGTGTGATGGAAAGCTGACAAAGGCCTCACCTCTTGACAGTGTTATGAGCTTTGTTTATGTTGTGTATTCTTTCCCAGCGTTTTACAGGCATTGAGTTTCCTTTTTTAACTGTATATGCTTTGAATTTCCTTTCTTTCGACATTATCTGTTTTATGTTTCACTGTTTATTTGTATCCTCCAGCTTTTCTGAATTCCTCCTCACCTCTTGCCAGTGTTGTGAGCTTTGTTATGAATCCTTTCCCGGCGTTATACAGGCATTGAATTTTCTTTCTTTCGACCTTATTTGCTTTGTTTCTTTGTATATTTGTTTGTATCCTCCGGTTTTTTTTAACGTCTCACTTCTTGCCAGTGTTATAAGTGTTGTTATGTATTCTTTTTCAGCGTTATACAGGCATTGACTTTCCTTTCTTTCGACCTTATTTGCTTTGTTTCTTTGTATATTTGTTTGTATCCTCCGGTTTTTTTTAACGTCTCACTTCTTGCCAGTGTTATAAGTGTTGTTATATATTCTTTCTCAGCGTTATACAGGCATTGAATTTCCTCTTGCGACCTTATATATATATATGTTTTGTTTCCTTGTTTACTTATTAGCATCCTCCGTGTTTTCTTATGCTTATTCGTTTTTCTGATCTACTACATTACCCAATACCCACTCCTAGACTCTCGAGTTCAGTAAATTCTCTTGTTATAGAACGTTCATGGGATTTAATCTTTTGTATTGCTATGTATTCCTCTTTTTCTATTCTACAGGAACTATGTAGTGTATACGTCTCACGGCCTCTTGTAGCTTCCTTATTTTCTTATGTTATTATATTCTCCTTAATATCTTTTTATCCTTAATATCTTCTTTTGTGTTGCTATATAGTACTCTTCTTTTATGTTGCTATATAGAACTCTTCTTTTGTGTTGCTATATAGTACTCTTCTTTTATGTTGCTATATAGTACTCTTCTTTTGTGTTGCTATATAGTACTCTTCTTTTATGTTGCTATATAGTACTCTTCTTTTGTGTTGCTATATAGTACTCTTCTTTTGTGTTGCTATATAGTACTCTTCTTTTGTGTTGCTATATAGAACTCTTCTTTTGTGTTGCTATATAGTACTCTTCTTTTGTGTTGCTATATAGTACTCTTCTTTTGTGTTGCTATATAGTACTCTTCTTTTGTGTTGCTATATAGTACTCTTCTTTTGTGTTGCTATATAGACTCTTCTTTTGTGTTGCTATATAGAACTCTTCTTTTGTGTTGCTATATAGAACTCTTCTTTTGTGTTGCTATATAGTACTCTTCTTTTGTGTTGCTATATAGAACTCTTCTTTTGTGTTGCTATATAGTACTCTTCTTTTGTGTTGCTATATAGTACTCTTCTTTTGTGTTGCTATATAGTACTCTTCTTTTGTGTTGCTATATAGTACTCTTCTTTTGTGTTGCTATATAGTACTCTTCTTTTGTGTTGCTATATAGTACTCTTCTTTTGTGTTGCTATATAGTACTCTCTTTTTTCTCCTTAATGTCTCTCTTTCTCCCTGTCTCTCTCCTTGTTTTAGCATGATTGGCACCCGTCACAACCCATCCTTACACGGAGAACACCTGCCTCTAGCCACTCAAGGTTCCTCAAGCGTGTCCAGAGTGGCTACGACGCTTGTGTGATGTGTAGATCCGAGTTCTTGCCCCGCCTTGCCCCGCCTTTCCCCACTTCCCTTCCTTCTAGCCCTTCCACTGCCCATCTTCACACCTCGCCGCCCCTTCACCCCATCAGCCCATCATCTCTACACTGCTCCACCCTGTCCTACCATGCCCATCCCTGTTCCTCCGCCAATTGCAAACCCTAGTTAACATGTCTTACTACTCCTTTTCTCTCTCTCTCTCTCTCTCTCTCTTCTCTCTCTCTCTCTCTCTCTCTCTCTCTCTCTCTCTCTCTCTCTCTCTCTCTCTCTCTCTCTCTCTCTCTCTCTCTCCCCTTCCTTCTCCCCCTTCCTCCTTCCTTCTCTCCCTTCTTCCTTTCTTCTCTCCCTCTCTCCTTCCTTTCCTACCTACTTCCCTCTCTCCCACCCTTCCTCCTTCCTTCCTTCTCTCCTTCCTTCCTTCTCTCTCTCCCTCCCTCCTTCCTCCTCTCCCTTCCTCTCTCCTCCTCCTTCTCTCCCTCCTTCCTTCTCTCCCTCCTTCCTTCCTCTCTTCTCCCTCCTTCCTTCTTCCTCCCTCCTTCCTTCCTTCCTCCTCCCTTCTCCCCCCTTCCCTCCTTCCCCTTCTCTCCTTCCTTCTCTCCCCCTCTCCCTTCCTCCTCCCTCGCTCCTCGCCCCTTCCCACACACTTCACCGGATTTGTATAATTTCAGGCTGTAAATCTCGCCGCAGAAATATGATATGAAATACGAAAGCACAAGCTTACAATTGTGTATAGGGGAGAGTTTCCGCCTATGTCATGCACTAATGTTAATACACATATGAATAAACATGCAGTGCTCGTAGATAGACAGATTAACCAACGTATTATATTTATAGAATCAAACCCCCAAATGCTGACCAATTATAGACCCGGTGAAATTGTAGTGTAATTTATATATTTTCATCATAAATGTTAATGTTTGCTCTTTATTAATGCTACGTAGAGCAGGATTTGTGCATTTCTTTGCTAATGATGGTCGTAACTCCATTAATATTAAGTATTACGCATGGTGGGTCTATGATTATCGCTCGCGGAGGACTGTTCCGTAGCGTAATTAAGTAATCTGCTCCGTAAATCAGGTAACTGCAGTGCATATTCTTATTGTGTCGTTTCGTGGTAATCAGCAGAGCACACAGAGGCTGAAGCTTGAGATACGGCCCTTAATTACAGGTCAGCCCTACAGGATTTTCTGGGGCGCCCTTAGATGTGTAGGGCCACCACCACTACTACTACTACTTATGCACTACTACTATCACTACCTCCACCACCATCACTGCCTTCAACATCACCACTACAACTACCACCACTTCTACTTATGTACCACCACCATCACTACTTCTACCTCCATCACCATCACTACCTCCACCACCAACATCACTTATGCACCACCACCATCACTACTGTTACCTTCACCACTGCCTTTACCATCACCACTACGACCACCATAATTCATTTCCACTGCTATTCCATCACCACTACCATAACAACTTCCACTATTTCACCATAATCAACACTATCACCACCTATTCCTATCCTATTCCTATTCAAGGAGATAGACAGTTGGGGGAAAGAAGAACTAGGAAGAGGTTAAAAAGAAAGGAAGAAATGAAAATAATCTACTACCACACTGCCACTATCACCACCATCACCTCCTCCTCTTCCTCCTCCTCCTCCTCCTCCTCCTCTTCTTCCACTTCCTCTTCCTCTTCCTCTTCCTCCTCCTTTCTTATATTCCACCACCTCCACATATGCTTTGATTCCTTGCTTGGTATGTATATATTATGTGCTTAAGCAACAGGAGTCATAGTACGTGATATTCGCGTGTTACTCTCCAGTGTATATGTTATGTGTTTGGGTGTTACTTTCGCCTGTCGTGTTACTTGTAGGTTATTACTTGACTCGGGACGCAATCTTTGTTGAGTATTGTTCATGAGTCTCTCTCTCTCTCTCTCTCTCTCTCTCTCTCTCTCTCTCTCTCTCTCTCTCTCTCTCTCTCTCTCTCTCTCTCTCTCTCTCTCTCTCTCCTTACCCATGACTCATCCCTTCCTCTCTCCCTGTGAGTTCTTTTCTGTTTGCTGACTCCTTTTCCCTCCTTGTGTCTCGACCTTTCTTTTTTGTTCCCTAGAAAATATACATCACATCAGTACGTAATTGATATATTTTTTTATTTGTTTTCTTCCAAATTATTATTGTCTCTTACAGCGATTATCTCAAAGATGAAATAACAAGATGGTAATAATCTTGCGTCTTATTAGGGAGAGTTTTTGTTTTGCGTTGTATCAGATATCCATAATGGTTCATTTCCTCCTCGTCCTCTCCGCTCCTGTTGGCCAAAGAAGCTTTTTTACACCAGAGGATGATAACTGAGTGTAAAAAAATAATAAAAACCGTAATTATTCCTTTCTGGAAAGCGGAATTTTAGTTGAAATGTTTTAATTTTTTTCAATATAAACTCTTACTGGAAATCTTTACCTACTAAACTTCGTTTTGATTGCATTAGGAAAGGAATCCTCTTTGACTAGTGGTTTGATTTAAGAATTCTTTTTCCTTCATGATAATATGTATTGTAACTAACCTGTGGGAAAGGGTATTCGCTGAGGACATCCATTCCTTCAGTTACTTTGAGCTACCACTGTCATTTCAACAATCTTAGATAGTTTACCCTTTGAAGAATACAGTTTTCCTCTAATTCCATCAATAGATAATATTAACTGAACTAACCATGTTTAAAAAGATCTGAGGATCCTTCCCTTGGTTTTGGGTAGTTACCATTTTTTTATTTTTTTACTAATCTTAGAATCAGTCTTAACAATATTTTTTCTAGTATATTTTGATAACTGTATGCTTTTACTTATACATGTATATTTGACAGTTTTTCTCACCGTCGTTTCAGGTTTTCAGGTTTTGAATTCTCTTGACAATATACTTTTTTTCTAGTATATTTTGATTACTGTTTATTTCTACTTTTTACATGTATATTTGATAATTTACCTCTTAACACCAGTATGAATATTCTACGATACTCAGTTTTTTTTACGAGGCGAAAAATCCTGACCCCTTGCTGCTTACTGACTGATATTTGATGCCAGGAAAAGGGAATACTACACTTCTTCTTAATGTTAGTTGTATTTTATCATAGTTAACCATATTATCAGGTAAACATAGGCATAACTTTAAGCATGAATTCTTAAGATAGAATAAATTTTGCCTCGTTAGGAAAAATAAACTAGAGTTGAATAGATATCGATAGGAATATTACATACTATACGTTGATCAACTTACCTAACAACATGAGGCCTCCCCCCCCCCCCCCTTGTCTCCATGCATAGCTAACCGCCCCTCCCCTCCCCACGCTCCATCACGCCACACCCCACCACACCATTAGCACTCTTCATCACCAGGGGCGCCACTTTGAAATAGAATAATCGAGTCACGCTCATATTTCTGAATTAAAGCATGCCTTGCCAATATAGCCTTGCCATTTCTCTTATGAAGGCGCAAATAGTGGAAGTGGACAATGGACTATTTTTAAGCTGATGAAAATAAGTATTAATGTAAACGTCTATGTAATGTGTTAATGAAGATGTAGATGTTTTTTTTGTTATCAGACAAGACATATTGACAGACAGACAGACATATGGGGATACAGTACTGTTATGTGTCAATATTGATATTTTTCTAGCATGAAAACGAAATTATCCGAGGGTGAAAAAGGGACAGAGAGAGAACAAACTTATGTATGTATAATATATGTATTACAAGCGGTTGATGGGAATATAGTGGTGCCTATACATAAAAAAAAGGTATTAATGTGTTTTCTAGCATGGACACGAAATTATCCAAGGGAGAAAAAGGGAGATAGAAAAAACACTGTGGTATGTATGTATGTATTACAAGTGTTTTATGGGAATATAGTGCTAGTATGTATTAATGGTTTTTTTTTTCTAACATGCAACGAAATTGTCCAAAAGAGGGAAAAAAGAAAAACTGTGAAAGTCTTAACCCTTTCACGCCCAGATCTTTCCTTTGCTATAAAAAATAGTCTGTTGTCGAGCCTTAAAATTACGAAAACTAACTGAATATACCAAAATAGTTAGTTGACATAGATATTAAACAGGTCATATCTATAAAGTATTGCTTATATACACTAAAAATCGTCTAATGGTACCCAAATTACAATGGAAACTACGTTCTGGGTCTCAAGGGGTTAAAAACAACCCTCCCAGACTTTTTTTTTTCCTCTTAACATGCAAGAAGGCACGTGCTATCCTGCTACTACTAATGTAATGCACTGTGCTATGTGGCGCGGTCCCTCTTACGATGCCTCACCTAATACGTAGTTATGTAGGAATGTCCTTGCATATCCAATCTTAATGAATGCAGCGCGTGAGAGTATTTTAATCAAGAGGTTCGATGTTATGGACTGTATAATTATCTTGGGGTTTTTTCCACCCGCATTCCAGATAGGAGTGATCTGGATGTATTTATTAATGTTATTCGTTATAATGCAGGTTTTATAACGCAGGCTAACACGTATTCCATCTTCACATCGCGCTATCCTTTTTTTTTTTTTCCTTCTTTCTGCAAGTTTCTCCGTGTAAATCAAGGAGGAAATTCTTGGTTTGTAATTGTCTGCTAATTGAGTGCCGTGTTAGCTAAGCCCAAGGGTAAACAGTACCGGCAGACACCTGTTACCTTCACCAGGGTATTTTCTTTGTATAGTATATATGTATTTAGAAATGGACAGACCAGAGTAGACAAAAATAAACAGAAAACCGTAAATTCCAGACTATATGCGAGGCAAGGGTTTGTCAGTCATGGAGGGAAGGTTGTAGGGCAGACAAGGAACGAACTTTTGGTCTTTATCGACTATATTTAGCTATTGTCGAATTCATTGTGCATTGTCATAAGGTGTAGTAATAGACAGTTTTTTTGTTTTTTTTTTTTACATCACAAGGAACTGGCCAAGGGCACAACAAAAATGGGTAACACAAGGCCCGCTAAGTTGCCAGTCCCTATAAAGAAGACAGTAAGAGAATAAAATAAAAACAGAGGGGTAGGCCAGTTTAGTTCGTGGACTTGTATCGGTAAATTGTAGAAAACTCCATTAATCGGTTTTTTTCAATAGATTTTAACACCTTTTTCTGTACTTTTTTTTTTTTGCCCTTGGCCAGTCCTTTGTGATGTAAAAAAAATCTTTCAATCACGGTATACGAGTATGTTATATCTGGTTATTTACACACTAAAAGAACAACAAAATATGTATTCCATTCTTCAAAAGTAAAGATAGATTCTGCTACAGTGACAATGAAGTATTTAAAACAAATGAAATTCACAACGCGACTGATTGTGTCTGCAAATTACTTCCGTCTGCCAGGAAGGTATTCATCGTCCCTAAGCGGATCAGATAGGCAGAGACTGTTCTGAGAGTGTATAGGGAAGGGGGGGCGGGCTGCTATTAGAGTGTGTGGGTGGGGAGGGGGAGGTGAACTGTGTTATTAGTGTGTGTAGGAGGGGGGAAGGGGGGACGGAGCTGGGTTATTAGTGTGTGGGAGGGAGGACATGTCGGCCGCATATTCCCGTTTTCTGGAAGAGCATATCGCGTGTACTCTTGAAACGTCAGGTTAGGTTACGTTAAGTTACGGTTCGGGTAGGTTACGTATCCTGGTAATCTGAAAATCTAAGTTTGTGTGGGAATTACAATGAAGGTATTTTCGAGACAATCCCATGGTTAGTTTCGGAGCTACAGGCAAGCGTCTTCACTCGGAAACCACATACTCGTCATAGAGTTGGGGAATATGCGGGCCGGCCTTGGTCAGTGCTATGCTAAGGTGTTCAGCTGATGGATGGCCGGGCAGGTGTTGGTTGCCGATGTTTTTGCATGTGGCTCGCCGCTTTTTGTTGAGCGTTCCTTCCTAATTACACGTTAGGATTGAGACGTTATTGAGTTAAATATGATGTATGTATATATATATGGGTTGAGAGAGAGAGAGAGAGAGAGAGGAGGAGAGAGAGAGAGAGAGAGGAGAGAGAGAGAGAGAGAGAGAGAGAGGAGAGAGAGAGAGAGAGAGAGAGAGAGAGAGAGAGAGAGAGAGAGAGAGAGAGAGAGAGAAGAGAGAGGAGAGAGAGAGAGAGAGAGAGAAAGGCAGAGAGAGATGAAGAGTGAGAGGAGAGAAGATGAGAAGGAGGAGAGATGAAAGAGAGAGGAGAAAAGAGAGATAGAGAAGAGAGAGAGAGAGAGAGAGAGAGAGAGAGAGGAAACCATAAGGATTGAGACGTTATTGAGATAAATATGATGTATGCATGTATGTATATATAGGGGTTGAGAGAGAGAGAGAGAGAGAGAGAGAGAGAGAGAGAGAGAGAGAGAGAGAGAGAGAGAGAGAGAGAGAGAGAGAGAGAGAGAGAGAGAGAGAGAGAGAGAGAGAGAGAGAGAGAGAGAGAGAGAAGAGAGAAGAGAAACACATTGAATTACCAATAAGATTATTACAGCTGCTCTGACTCTTATTGCTACAGATAAGTACATAAGGACAAAAAACATCTTAATTACGATGCTGGGTGTTATCTGAGCACCGCGTCTCATATATATCTATAGTTTTGATGCAAGGATTCTCCCTCAGCATCATCGTTTCGCCCCAACTCCGTCCAAACTTTAACCCCTTCACGCCCAGATCTTTCCTTTGCTATATGAAATCGTCTGTTGTTAGCCATAAAATAACGAAAAAGTTACTTAATATACCAAATAAGCTAGTGGACAAGGATACTAAACATGTTATATCTATAAAATAAGGGTTTTATTCATGAAAATCGTATAATGGTACCCAAATTAAAATGAAAATTACGTTCTGGGCCTCAAACTTTAATAATCCGCTCCTCGCCCAATACTGCAACCCCTTTTTCCCCCTCCCTACTACCACTTTTACCTTCCCCATGCCAACCCACAACCCATGCCCCACTGCAACCTTTCCCCCTCCCTCCCACCACTACAACCTTCCCCCATTGCAACCCACGCCTTACTACAACCCATTTCCCCCTCCCTGTGCCACTTTTATCTTCCCCATGCCAACCCACGCCTCTCTATAACCCTTTTCCCCCTCCCTTACCCCATGTTTACCTTCCCCACTCCAACCCACGCTCTACTACAACCCATTTCCCCCTCCCTCGCACCACTTGTACCCTCCCCATTCCAACCCACGTCTTACTGCAACCCTTTCCCTCTCCCTTGGACCACTACAATCTTCCCCTTTCCAACCCACGCCCCACTACAACCCATTTCCCCCTCCCTCGCACTACTTTTACCCTCCCCATTCCATCCCACGTCCTACTGCAATCCTTTACCCCCTCCCTAGCACTACTTTTACCTTCCCCACTGTACCCATGCCAACCCACGACTTGTCCCTGCCCCCACCCATGCCCGCGCTGCCCAAAGCCACGCTCGATCTCACCCGCTAATTGCTCCTCCACACTCATGAAGATGTTATCGTCCCTCAGTTGCTGCAATTTTAATTATTTCCCTCATTTACGTCCATAAAACTGCATTTGGTCTTAAACTGTATGATTTCACGTGCTCTGCGATCAGGGAAGGGGGGGAGGAGGCAGGCTGGGAGGTGAGGCAGGCTGGGAGCGGGGTAGGAGGCAGGCTGGGAGCGGGGTAGGAGGCAGGCTGGGAGGGAAGGAGGAGGTAGGCAGGGATAGGGGAAGGAGGCTGGGGGAGGGGGCAAGGAGGCAGGCTGGGGGAGAGGAAGGAGCAGGCGGAGGGGAGGCAGGCTGGGAGGGAGAGGAGAAAGGGGGTAGGAGCGGGCTGGGAGGGGGGAGAGGATGCAGGCTGGGAGATGGGGAAGAGGCAGGCAGGGTGGGGGTAGGAGGCTGGCTGGGAGGGGGCAGGAGGCTGGGGGGGAAGGCAGGCAGGATAAAAGTGAGGGAGGGTAGAAGCGGGCAGTGAAAATGAGGGTGTCAGGTGTTTTGCGGCGGTCACCTCAGGCTCGGCGCTTCATCTCACGTGACCTTGGTATTAGCTTGACCTGAAACACCACAATATGTGAAAAATATAGACTTGCACACAGTGACAAGAGTGAAAAAGGGGCTGAAGACAGTGATATATGTGACAAATATAGGCTTGCAAACAGTGACAAATGTAAAAATGGAGCTGAAAACAGTGAGTGTGAACAATACATTTTCCGTCACGTGAAGCTTGGAGGCGGCGCGTGTAAAGGAGAGCCATAGAAAAACTCATAGGCTTCCTTATTTTATTATGTTCTTATGTTTTTCTTATATAGGCTACACAGAGGGCACATCCAGGCAGCCTGTATAGATACTGAGGCGTTCTACAGGGCACCATGCTACAACTAGGCTAGCTCAAGTGTTAAGGAATCAAGGTACTCGTGCAATCAGTGGGTATCGCATGCCATTTAGCAATCGATGTACCCCAGACGTCTGATTACACAGCATCAACACCCATTTTCCAAGGCATCGTAGTGGTGGTGGTGCACGTCTCTCGTATTATAAGCATCGACTATAGGAAAAACCTGATATTCTCTAACCACCCCGAGTCCCTGAGTTGTCGTGCCAGTTAGTTTCTAAGCGATAAGGGAAGCGAGTGCAAGTTTGGGTAATGCTGAATGCCGGGCTGAGAGCGTGGATCCTTGGTATTATTATTATTACTGGTCCTCGCTGCACCTTAAGGCTCAGCTTTACGACCCTCCATGTAACGCTATTATAGACATCTGCGCTACTAGGATTGCAAGGCTTATCAGTATGTCGTTCTCTCGCCCTTTTACACTCTCTCTCTCTCTCTCTCTCTCTCTCTCTCTCTCTCTCTCTCTCTCTCTCTCTCTCTCTCTCTCTCTCTCTCTCTCTCTCTCTCTCTCTCTCTCTCTCTCTCTCTCTCTCCTGGTTATTGTTTGTATTTCTATCAGGTTTCATTTTTTTCGCTTCTTAATATTATATTTTTCTTTTATATATTCGTACTTAACTTTCATTTCGTCTTGCTGTCTTATACTTTACACTATTATCCCTCCCACTTCAGTCCTCTCCTTATTTTCACTTTTTTTACCTCTTTCTAACAGTGTCTTCAACTATATTTCCTTCCCAAACTCTTTTCTTTTGCACACAATCTGTTTTTCTCTATCTAAACTTACATTTCGTTACGTTTTTTTTTACTTTACTAACTTTATCCATCCCTCCTCAATCCTGTATCTCTCTTTTATATATATATTTACCTCTTTCTACCAGTGTCTTCAACTTTATTTCCTTCACAAGCTCTTAACTTTACACACTATCTGTCTTTCTCTTTATTTAAACTTACATTAAATTTTCTTCATGTCTCCATAGTCCTCACCTGCCACTGTACAAATAAGAAATAGGTACCGGATTTTGCTCATTGCGGAAGGGAAGTAAGAATTATCCTTATAGGGTGAAGGTTCTTTTTTCTTGAAGTTTTTTTTTCTGCAATATCCTTTATGAGGTTGAGTCAGTATGTCGCCTTTGCCGGTACGCTGTTTGACCTTTTGAGTGTCTAAAATGCAGCTTCAGTTATCACCTGTCTCTCCTGTCTCTCCTTCCTTCTCTCCTTCCTTCCTCATCTCTCCAAAACGCCAGGTGAGAGAAGCTGCATTGGGTCTCTCTCTCTCTCTCTCTCTCTCTCTCTCTCTCTCTCTCTCTCTCTCTCTCTCTCTCTCTCTCTCTCGCGCGCGCGCGCGCTATCTCTCGCGCTATCTCGCTATCTCTCTCTCTCGCGCTATATATCTTTCGTGCTATCTCTCTCTCTCTCTCTCTCTCTCTCTCTCTCTCTCTCTCTCTCTTCTCTCCTCTCTCTCCCTTCTCTCTCGTCTATCTCCTCTCCTCTCTTCGCGCATATCTCTCGTCTGCTTCCCCTCCCTATCTCTTCTCTCTCTTCCTCTCTCTCCCCTCTCTCTCCTCTCTCTCTCTCTTCTGATATTCTTTGCTTCCATCCTTTTTCCAGCTCTTCCAACTCTCTCCTCTCTCTCTCTCTCTCTCTTCTCTCTCTCCTCTCTCCTCCTCTCTCCTCTCTCTCTCTCTCTCTCTCTCTCTCTCTCGCACATGATCTTCTTGCGTTGCCTCCATCCCATATATCTTATCTCTCATCTTTTGCATATATCAGCTTTTTTTTTTCTCCTCTCCCGCCTGGTTCCCTGTCAGTACCTTCTTGTTGCTGTATTAATTCATATTTCCTCTATGTACTCTTCGCTTGTTCCTCTCTTATCCTTTATCATGACCACTTCTTCATCTCCTTTTCTTATACCAGCTGCTTATGTCCTGTCTTTTGTTTCTGTCTGTCTCTTTCTCTTTATTTTGGTCATTCTAATCTTTGTTTTCATACCTTTGCTATTGGTGATTCTCAAAACTCTATTTTTTTCTCTGGTTATCTTATATTGTGGTTCTTTTTTTATATTTTTCAATCCTTAAATGTTGGGTAGTTATTTTTCTTTCCTGTCATTTTGTTTCATTGCCTTTTTTCATATTTTTCCTACTCATTTTATTATGATTCTTCTTTTTTTTTTTCTTTTTCTTTGATTGAACTTCCTTTTTTTTATAATCATTAAATTTGAGTTACTTTTCCTGCCACTCATTTTGTTTAATTGTTTTTTCATATTTTTTTCCGTCGCATATATTTTTTTTTCTCTCAACTTTTTTTCCCTTTATTATGTTATACATTTTCTTATTTTCACTTTTTTTTTAACTCATTATATTGTTTTTTTTATGTCTCTCTCCTAAGTCACCTTTTTATTATCTACGTAAGTCACCCGTTATTGAGGTTGGCATATTTTCCCTACTCATTTTATTATTACGTTTTATTTCTCCTCCTAAGTCACTTTTTATCAAGGTTGAAATTTTGTTCCTATTCATTTGAGAATATTTTTTTTATGTCTCATCCTAACTCACCTTTTCCAACCTGTGATCGGCCTTTTTTACCTTCTTATTTTATTATTATTTACTCTCCTCCTAAGTCGCCTTTTCCAACCCTTTTATTAAGATTGGCATTCTTTTTCCAACTTATTTTATTATTATTTTACTCTTTCTCTTCCTATTATTTACTCTCTCTCCTTCTAACTCGCCTTTTCCAACCCTTTATCGAGCCTGGCATCGTAATTTCGTGTTCCTTCGCGGCTCAGCATCATCTTTCTTGCCTTTGTTCAGCAACCTCTTCCCCATCAGCGAGGCAGGAGGCAGATTAATCATACAACTCCTGCCTCTTCCTTTAGCTGTCAAAGTGAAATAGTGGTGTTGTTTTTGCCCGTAATCACCCCATTTTACATTACGTTTTCCAGGGTTTTGTATGATGGTTTTTTCTTTTTTTCTTATTAACCCCTTGAGACCCATAACGTGATTTCCATTGTAATTTGGGTACCATTAGACGATTTTTATTGAATATAAGCAATATTTTATAGATATGACCTGTTAGTATCCTTATCCACTTGCTAATTTGGTATATGCAGTGACTTTTTGTAATTTTATGGCTAACGACATACAATTGTTTATAGCAAAGGAAAGATCTGGGCGTGAAGGGGTTGATATTATTTTTTAGGATAAGGTAATGTTTTTTTTCAATAGATATTTTCATTGTATTTTTTAATAGTTTTCAGGATTTGTATGGAGGATTTTTTTTTTGGTTGTGTGTGTAGCATTAGGTCATGTTTTTTCTTCATTTTTTGATATTTTCATTTTTGTTTTTTTTCATTATTCTTTTAAGGATTTGTATGAAGGAGTTTTTTTTGTGTGTAGGAAGAGTTACTGTTTTTTTTGTTAATATGTTTGTAATATTATATTGAGTTCGTTTGCTTTCTTTTGTGTAGTTTTTCTGTACTATTAATCCCTGCACTTCTATAGTCAGATATAGTCAGATACAGTCACACCTACATACATCTAAAATTCTCTAAGCATATTGAAGTACAGTTAACAAATACCCTAACATCTAAAACACTCTATCATTTTCTTATGTCTGCTTAACTTTATATAATTTCATTCACACACACTAAGGTAGAGCGTAGCAGAAAGTCAAGTCACCAAGTCACTCTCACGTACTAACTCACATCCACAAAGAAGAAAGAAAAAGGGGTCAAAACAGAGATGAATACAAAATGACCGAAATAAAACCCGAAATGACTTCACAATCTAAAAGCAATATCATTCATTGTCATAAGTGTCACTGTGGTAAGAAATAAGAGGAGAGAAATAGCGTGGGCAGCGAGTATGAGGTGAATAATTAACTGTGATTTTGTACGTACAGTGTTAGTACATGTGTATTTAATTGATTACTTCGAAACAGTGTTGAGGTGTTAAGAGCAGTGTGTACATATCATAGAGGCAGGGTGTGTGTGTGGAATGTGTGTATGTGTGTGGAATGTGTGTGTGTGTGTGTGTGTGTTTGTATGTGTGTGTGTGGGGGGGGGGGTTAGGGAGTGGGATGTGTCTTACCTTGCATTGTAACGCTCTAAAGTATTGGTATAGCCTCACACTTGCATTAAGGTGACACTAAGGATTCGAGGAGAGACATTAACACTGAATTTCAACCTTAACCCCTTCACGCCCAGATCTTTCCATTGCTATAAAAAATCGTATGTTGTCGAGCCATAAAATTACGAAAAGTAACTGAATATACCAAATTAGTTACTCGACAAGGATACTAAGCAGGTCATATCTATAAAATGTTGCTTATATTCACTAAAAATCGTCTAATGGTACCCACATTATTATGGAAATTACAGTCTGGGTCTCAAAGCGGTTAAGTACTGACTGTAAAAAATAAAATTCGCATGAGGTAGGACAGCCATGGCCAGTGTTTGAATGAGTAAGTAGAGGCGAGACTAAAAATGAGAAAATGAGAAAGTAAAGTGTGATAGTGCGAGGGGACTGAGGGCGAGTAAGTGAAGTGTTGGATGAAGTGTGAGTGTACGAAGGAAGTGTCACAGCGACATTAACTCTTTCACGCCCAGAGCTTTCCCTTGCTATAAAAAACTGTCTGTTGATACCCATAAATACACAAAAAAGTAACTGAATATACCAAATTAGTTAGTCGACAAGGATACTAAACAGATCATGTCTATAAAATGTTACTTATATTCACTAAAAATCGTCTAATGATACTCAAATTACAATGGAAATTACGTTAAATGTCACAGCGACATTAACGTAATGATTGAGAAGTGGAAGAGGAGGAGGAAAAGAGAAGGGGTATGAAAGTACAGGTAAATTAATGCGAGAGAGAGAGAGAGAGAGAGAGAGAGAGAGAGAGAGAGAGAGAGAGAGAGAGAGAGAGAGAGAGAGAGAGAGAGAGAGAGAGAGAGAGAGAGAGAGAGAGAGAGAGAGAGAGAGATATTGATATATTTATTTGGCCATGTAGTTTTGTACATATGAACATATTACATATAGTGATAAAGCCAGGTCCAATAAGCCGAAGCTTTTATAGGACCTGAAAGCTATAATACATAATAACATAGCAAGGGACTGGTCAGGCCATTTTGAAAATATAATATTTTATGGATGATAATATGGAAGTTAACAATAGTAAACCAATCATTTTAAATGCATAAAAAAAAAAAATCTTAATAACCATAAAAAAAAAAAAACACAATATGACATTTATGGTTGTAAAGAGTTTATAAATTTTCATTGTATTTGTCAAGCATGCTTTTTATCAAGTTACGTTTGAAAGATTTTAAGTTTTCATCAGTAATAAAATGTTCTGGTAAGTTGTTCCAGCTTTTAGTTCCTCTTGACAAGATACTCTGTTGTGCATGTGATGTCCTGCACAATGGTATACGTAAATCATGTGGTCTTCGGGTTACATTGTAGGGTATTGCTCTAAAGCCAAGGTCTAAAGGTAAAGAGTGTATGGATTTATGTACAAAAAGATTGGTTTGAAGGAGTATGATATCTGGAAGCTTTAAGAGAGAGAGAGAGAGAGAGAGAGAGAGAGAGAGAGAGAGAGAAAAGAGAGAGAGGAGAGAGAGAGAGAGGAGAGAGAGAGAGAGAGAGAGAGAGAGAGAGAGAGAGAGAGAGAGAGAGAGAGAGAGAAGAGAGAGAGAGCAAAAAAAACTGGAATGGGAAAACAATAATCAAACATTTAAAATATTTCTTACACCGTTAAAGATACCTGAAAATAGAAGAGGAGGAGAAGGAGAGGAGTGATAAAGAAGAACAGGTATAGAATAAGGGAGGATAATTATGTGGGAGCGAGATGGGACAAGGTAGAGGTGTGTGTGTGTGTGTGTTTGTAGGTGTGTTACAAGGTATGGTATGAAAATGGTAGAAGAAAAGGTCAGATATGGAAGAGTAAGAGTAGGATAAGGGAGTTTGATTATGTAGGAGCGAGATGGGACAAGGTATAGGTGTGTGTGTGTGTGTGTGTTTGTAGGTGTGTTACAAGGTATGGTATGAAAATGGAAGAAGAAAAGGTCAGATATGGAAGGGCAGGAATAGGATAAGGGACTTTAATTAGAAAGGAGCGAGATGGGACAAGGTAGAGGTGTGTGTGTGTGTGTATGTGTGTAGGTGTGTTAGACAGATAGATAGATAGATATTTATTGATCACAAAAAATACAAATATACGAGGCAGCAATTTTTGTCATGGGCCGTGGTCCATATATATATATCATAAAAAAAACCATTTGCAAAACACGATGACTTAACATAACAAAACAAGGAAAAAAAAAATTGACCCATAATACTAAAATAATGTTATAGATACAAATCCCACTTTCACAATAAAAGGGAATAAAATACAAACATAGTAAATAGTATAGTAGTTATAGTACATAGTAGTTATACACAAACAAGTAAAAAGAACCTATACCAAATAATTTGCTTAACCCCTTGAGGCCCATAACGTAATTTCCATTGTAATTTGGCCACCATTAGACAATTTTGAGTGAATATAAGCAATATTTTAGAGATATGACCTATTTAGTATCCTTGTCCACTAGTTAATTTGGTATATTCAGTTATTGTTCTTATTTTTATGGCTAACAATAGACGATTTTTTTTAGCAAAGGAAAGATCTAGGCGCGAAGGGGTTAACACCAAGTAAATTAAGAACAGTTATAATAGCATAATCGAATTAAAAGAGTTACATAGTATGGTATGGCCGGGGTGTGGCTTGGCATGAGAGGGTGTGGCATGGGCAGGTGAGGGGTGGTATGGTAGGTGGGTAGGTGGAGCTTGGCATGAGGGTGTTGCATGGGCCAGTGAGGGGGGATATTGAAACAGGTGTGGTAGGTGCAGTGGTGGAGAGGATATTGGGGGGATATGGAGAACAAGAGAGGAGGAGAGGAGAGGATGAGAGAGAATAGAGAGGAGAGAATAGGAAGGAGAGAGAGAGAGAGAGAGAGAGAGAGAGAGAGAGAGAGAGAGAGAGAGAGAGAGAGAGAGAGATGAGATAGAGAGAGAAGAATAGAACAAGAGAGAAGATAGTCTTAACTGAAAAATAAGTACTGTAAGATATCTTGAGAGAGAGAAGAGAGATGGAGAGAGAGAGAGAGAGAGAGAGAGAGAGAGAGAGAGAGAGAGAGAGAGAGAGAGAGAGAGAGAGAGAGAGAGAGAGAGAGAGAGAGAGAGAGAGAGAGAGAGAGAGAGAGAGAGAGAGAGGGGGAATGGAACGGAAAAAATGTAATCAAACCATTTATTATATTTATTCTAACCCTTAAAACTATCGAGAGAGAGAGAGAGAGAGAGAGAGAGAGAGAGAGAGAGAGAGAGAGAGAGAGAGAGAGAGAGAGAGAGAGAGAGAGAGAGAGAGAGAGAGAGAGAGAGAGGCAAGAAAAGATACTATAGTTCTTGAAATCAGATTGTGAAAAGTGATAAGCGTATTGTCTGAGGTAAAAAATAAAACCCTTATCCTCCCCACCCTAAAAAAAAGGAGGGCAGATTAGATATAATTGGACGATGATAAAGAGAAAAATGAGAGTAGTAGAATATATGAAAGTCAAATTAAGGACTGGATTATGTAGCGGATGATATATACATTTTTTTCCGTCGAGAAGGAAAGAAAGAATGAATGATGACATACAGTACAAGCAAAAAAACCTCATCAATCAGTGGAAGGTTGTCGTCTTGTTCCCAATAGTGACACAAAGAAGGGGAAGAAATACCTCAAACGTCATCCAAAATACCACCTTCGAGCTGTTTAATTTTGATAGATAATGAGCTGCTTTCATTTTTTACTCTTTTTCCTCTGGTTTGCGACGACTTAGTATTCTTGGAGGTTATTCATCAAACCTTTTTTGCCTTAAGTAATTTAGAGATTATTTTTCAAACGTCTCTGCTTCCCATATTTTTACATCATATTTCTCCACCTCTTTCTTTTCCTCCTCCTCCTCCTCCTCCTCCTCCTCCTCCTCCTCCTCCTCCTCCTCCTCCTCCTCCTCCTCCTCCTCCTCCCCCTCCTCCTCCTTTCACAAACACCGTCTTCACATGCTTCGCCCAAACGTGTGTCAGCACTTACTAACATTAAAAAATCCAGGTGTTTTGAAGGTTTTTGAGGGACATGAGGCAAATTATTTATGCTTGAAGGACACTCGGCTATTATCTCAGAAACGATAGAACGGTACTCCAACTATACCCTTGGCTGCTTCCTGTCCTATACCGGTCTTGTCCCTGTATAAACGTAGCTACTTCCCTTTCCTTTCTCATATTATCCTCTTTTTTCATCTTCCTCCTCCTCTTCTTTCTCAATTTCCTGCCAACCTTGATTGCATGTACGGGATGGGAGGGTCTAAGGGAAAAGAAGGAAATTTAACCCTTTCACGCCCAGATCTTTCCTTGGCTATACAAAATTGTCTGTTGTAGAGCCATGAAATTACGAAAACTAACTAAATAAACCAAATTACTTAGGGGACAAGGATACTAAACAGGTCATATCTATAAAATATTGCTTATAGTTACTAAAAGTCGTCTAATAGTACCCAAATTACAATGAAAATTACGTTCTGGGTCTCAAGGGGTTAAGATAGTTTGTGGGAATAGAATTGAGATGATACTATGTGAAAAAAACTCAAGAAAGAAAAAGTTAACTATAAGGTATCGATTAAATTATAATGAACAGGAAAAAGAAGGAAATTTAGATCAGTTTGAAGGAAAAGAAGGAAATTTAGATTATTTATAAGGAAAAGGTTGAAATTTCAGTTAGTTTGAAGGAAAATCAATAAGATGAAAAAATACGGACTGGTGGGGATGTGCCTTCCTCTTTACTATCTATGTTGTTGCTGTTTGTTCATCCTTTGTGTTCCTCTTTCTCCTTATTCTGACACGCTTCTTTTTCTCTCTATTTTTTGTTCTTTCTTTAATTCTTCTTACCTAATCTCTGGTATTTAGCTCTTATCCATCTCTCTCTCTCTCTTCTCCTCTCTCTCTCTCTCTCTCTTCCTCTGGCTCGCTCGCTCGCTCGCTCGCTCTCTCTCTTCTCTCTCTCGCTCGCTCGCTCGCTCGCTTCTCTCTCTCTCTCTCTCTCTCTCTTTTCTCTCTCTCTCTCTCTCTCTCTCTCTCTCTCTCTCTCCTCTCTCTCTCTCTCTCTCTCTCTCTCTCTCTCTGGGCGATGGTAGTGATGGAAAAAGTGTCTTGTACTGGCGGTGTGTAATCAGAAAAAAGGCAGAGGGATGATGGGAAAGGGTGTAGTGGTGGTGATGGCTTAGAAGGGTTTATGAGAGAGAGAGAGAGAGAGAGAGAGAGAGAGAGAGAGAGAGAGAGAGAGAGAGAGAGAGAGAGAGAATACATGAATTGCATCAAGATACATGAGAGAAAGGTTACCACAAGAATAACAGCTAAAAAGGATATAGATACTCGATGCAATATTTCTAAATCATGAAATAAGACAATGAAAAGGGGGTAATACAAATTCAAGTAAAGCCCCCTTAAAAAAAACAATACATATACATAAAGACGGTAATTTAAGACACCCCCCCAAAAAAATATACCACAAAAAATGGTAATTCAAAAAACACCTCTAAAAAGAAATACATATTATACAAAAAAACGGTAATTTAAGACACCCCCAAAAAAATATATACTACGAAAAACGGTAATTTAAGACACCCCCAAAAAATATACTACGAAAAAACGGTAATTTAAGACACCTCAAAAAAATATACTACGAAAAACGGTAATTTAAGACACCCCCCAAAAAATATACTACGAAAACGGTAATTTAAGACACTCCAAAAATATACTACGAAAAACGGTAATTTAAGACACCCCCAAAAAAATATATACTACGAAAAACGGTAATTTAAGACACTCCCCCAAAAAATATACTACGAAAAACGGTAATTTAAGACACCCCAAAAAAAATATACTACGAAAAACGGTAATTTAAGACACCCCCAAAAAATATACTACGAAAAACGGTAATTTAAGACACCCCCAAAAAATATACTACGAAAAACGGTAATTTAAGACACCCCAAAAAATATACTACGAAAAACGGTAATTTAAGACACCCCCAAAAAATATACTACGAAAAACGGTAATTTAAGACACTCCCCCAAAAAAATATACTACGAAAAACGGTAATTTAAGACACCCCAAAAAAATATACTACGAAAAACGGCAATTTAAAACACCCCCAAAAATATACTACGAAAAACGGTAATTTAAGACACCCCCCTAAAAAATATACTACGAAAAACGGTAATTTAAGACACTCCCCCAAAAATATACTACGAAAAACGGTAATTTAAGACACTCCCAACAAAATATACTACGAAAAACGGTAATTTAAGACACCTCCCAAAAAAATATACTACGAAAAACGGTAATTTAAAACCCCCCAAAAATATACTACGAAAAACGGTAATTTAAGACACCCCCAAAATATACTAGAAAAACGGTAATTTAAGACACTCAAAAAAATACTACGAAAAAGGTAATTAACCCCAAAATACCCTTAAAATAAATATAGTACGTATTACAAAAAAACGGTAATTTAGGGGATCTTGGAGGCGATATGGTATAGTAGGAGAATATATGGTAGAAGGATATATATTTGTTTTTTACTTCACAAAGGACTGGCCAAGGGCATCAATGAAATGGAAGAAGGTAGATATGGTAAAATAAGCAGAACATTGGAAATTCTAGCAAAGGAGACTTATCGATAGACTTTGTGTGATTCGCCATGAAATCTTGCGTCCGTGTCCAATCCTAATCACGAAGGGAGAAGGAGGAGGAGGAGGAGAGGAGGAGGAGGAGGAGGAGGGGGAGGCTGAGGAGGAGGAGGAGGAGAGAGGAGGAGGTATATAAGGGCAGGTGTGTTATAATTTTTTCCTTTATCCTTACCGCTACGCTCTGCTATATATATTCGACACACACACACACACACACACTGACACACACACACACACACACACACACACACACACACACACACACACACACACACACTCACACACACACACACACACACAATGTTGATGAAATAATGAAAGTCAATTAACATGTTATACAATGAACGTATCGTGTAATCTTTCACTTTGATGAATAGGTTAATGGTCGTCGCTGCCATTCTGAACATTAGTGAAGACGATAATGATGATGATGATGATTTTGTAAGTTGTATAATTACACATAGAACGCCGCAAGATAATTATAAAGATAGAGCGAAGGTTAAAAAATTATGGATGGAATGAAAAGTCGTTCAAATTGCGGTTGTTTGATAGTTGTTGTTTTTTACTGACGTGTGTGTGTGTGTGTGTGTGTGTGTGTGTGTGTGTGTGTTTGTGTGTGTGTGTGTGTGTGTTTATGTGTGTGTGTGTGTTTGATTTCTAGATACTAAAGTCAGCACTAACACCACCATCACCACACACAACCACCACTACCACCACACAACCACTACCACACACCACCTATCACCACCACCACCACCACCACCACTCATGCACACACACACACCACACACACACACACACACACACACACACACACCCTTCCCTTCCTCCATTCCCATTCCTATAAACACAAATCAACTTGACTCATTCCTAAAAGATTGCAATTAGTATCGGGTGTGGCTTCATTCCCTTGTCAGCGGGGGTGGGGGGGCTGAGCGTGTGTGTGTGTGTGTGTGTGTGTGTGTGTGTGTGTGCGTGTGTGTGTGTGTGTGTGTGTTAGATATAGTTTTGCTGATTATTTTCTTGTCTTTTTCTGGGGTTGATAAATGGTAGCAAACAAGGGGTCAGGTCTGTGCCTTTGGTAATTAAGGGTATAGGGAACGGCATTAATGGGTTGCCGTTTGGGCCTATTATCTTAATGGCACTAGTTAGTTTATGTCTCCTGAAACCGAGTCCACGCGTCAACAGTCTCGTGTGTGTGTGTGTGTGTGTGTGTGTGTGTTTTCAAGTAGCATGTATGTATGTGTGAGGGTGTATATTAATTTTTTATCGGAATGTTCTGTAAACGGAAATAATCAAGAAAATTGTTATATACCCACCTTAGAAAAACTCTTGAATGGCTCTCAAGTAATCAGTTAGTAATGATTGTGGAGGCATTTTATTGACATTTTACTATAAGTCTGTTACGAGTTTCTGTGATGGCTCAGTGACTAGCATACCTTTCCTTGTTAATAGTCACTTGCATCCTCTCGTTAATCTTTTGTTACTCCTAATCTTTGTTACTCCAACTTTTCTTCATCTTTTTCTTGAATATGTTTTACTCAATCTTTTGTTACACGTCGCCGTTACTCTATTCAGGAGACGAGAGTTCCAGCTTTCCTTAGAGCCAGAGAGGGAGTATTCGTATTCAAATACATTCGAATACAGTATACTCCCAACCCAATCCCATTCCCAATTCATGATGATTCAAACGCGGGGATTAATGGATAATCTCAATTCCTTTTTCATTGTTCACTGGATGCGTTTTGAGCTTGAAACACGAAACTGACAAGCTACTCTGTGACAAGTGGCATTGAGAAAAAGTGTGTGGGCAAGGAGTGTACCTTATTATGATCGGTGGAACGTTTTAATGCACCTAAATGCGTACCTATTCTTCCCCATCCTCTTCCCCAACTCCTCCCCATCCTCTTCCCCACCTTCCTCCCCACAACCTCCTCCTCCCCACTTCCTCCCACCACTCCCCTTCTCTCCACCACCCCTCCTATCCACACCACACTCCTCCCCTACCCTCCTCAACACACTCCTCCCCACCCTCCTCTCCACCCTCCTCCCACCTTCCTCCACACCCTCCTCCCCACAATCCTCCCCACAATCCTCCCCACAACCTCCTCCCCACCCTCCCCACCCTCCACCCCAGCCTTCCCCCACCCCTCTCCTCCCCACCCTCCTCCCTACACCCCTAACAAAGCCGCGTGCATCATATATCACGTACGCTCAAATGCAACGAGTTTGTGTGTATAGCGTAGCCACTGTCCCGTATACAGTTCGAGGGTTCCTTACGCTTACTCCCGTGTATCTAATGCGTTATTGGTGCCCCGTATATATAAACAGGCAGCTCTGCAGGTACCCCGGGTGAATAAGCTTGGGCCAGTACACTCTTCACTTTATTAATACACGCCTGTTAACACCTAAATACCCCTTGTGAGGAAGGAGGTTTTATGGATTCTCTTCATGACCGGGAAACTGCTTTTGTGTTGACTGGAAGCACACGTCACAACATGTACTGTGCCTCCTCCTCCTCCTCCTACTGTGCTTCCTCCTCCTCCTCCTCCTCCTCCTCCTTTTGCCTCCCCTTTTCTCCTCCTTCCTCCCTCCTCCTCATCCTCCTCTCCTTTTCCACCTCCTCCTCCATCCTCCTCCTCCTTTCCTCTCCTCCTCCTCCCTCCTTCCTCCTCCCCTCCTCCTCCTCCTCCTCCCCATCACCTTGCCTAACAGCCGTAACATACCTCCTTTCTTGTTAAATCTATCCTCCTCCTCCTCCTCTCTCCTCCTCTCTCCTCCTCCATCATCCTTCCTCCTCTCTCCTCCTACTTCCTCCTCCTTCTCCTCCTCTTTCCTCCTCCCCTTTCTCCATCCTCTTTCCTTTTCCTCTTCCTCTGCTTCCCATTCCAATCCCTTCTACCTAGCCGGCCCCATATAATACACACACACACACACACACACCACACACACACACACACACACACACACACACACATCACATACATCCCAAACCTACTTGGCCTCAACATTCTATAAGTATTCTTCACATAAGATATTTTCAAGATACGTATAGTAAGTACTATATTGTTAACTATTTCTTGTCATACGCCGACATTCCAATGCATGTAAGAAAACCATCCCGCCAGCTGCCGGTCTCCATAATTTAGTGGCGGCAGCGTGCATAAATTGTAGGTACTTTGTGAATGAGAGAGAGAGAGAGAGAGAGAGAGAGAGAGAGAGAGAGAGAGAGAGAGAGAGAGAGAGAGAGAAGAGAGAGAGAGAGAGAGAGAGAGAGAGAGAGAGAAGAGCGAGAGAGGAGAGAGATGGGTTGACGAATAAGAGAGAAAAGAGAGTAAAGAGAGAAAAGAGAGAGAGAAGAGAGGAGAGAAAAAGAGAGAGAGGAGAGAGAGAGAAGAGAGAGAGAGAGAGAGAGAGAGAGAGAGAGAGAGAGAGAGAGTACTGGTTAGCCACCTTCCAACACTTCATATCCTCATCACAAAAACTTGGCGAGAGGCGGAGAGACTATATCCAACGGCAAGACAATAGCCCTCATTCTCTCTCTCTCTCTCTCTCTCTCTCTCTCTCTCTCTCTCTCTCCTCTCTCTTCTCTCTCGCTCTCTCCTCTCTCTCTCTCTCTCTCTCTCTCCTCTCTCATATCCTTTTCCTAATACTACACTAAACTTTTCATTTCAAATCATCTATACACTTAGGTTCCGTTCCTCTCCTCTCTTCCTCCTCCTCCTCCTCCTCCTCCTCCTCCTCCTACCATACCTCTCCTCCTCCTACCACCACCTCCCCCTCCTCCTCCTAGCCGGACACACAAACAATTGCAATCAGCCGCAACAAAAATAAGGGTAGCGTATTGCACCATTAAATGAATCGTATAAAAACATCAGGAACGTCGTGGCTTCAAATTCTTCCTCTCATGTTAGAATCTTGCCCCAATCACTACTATTATTGACCAAGGAGGGAAATCGTCTCCTAATACCGCCCCCTTCGTGTATTGTATGTACCTCCTTCCTTCTCTCCTTTCTCTTCCTTTCTTTTCTCCCTTCCTTCTCCCTGCTTCTTCCTTCCCTTTCGTGTAGCTACTATAAGGGTTCGTAAGTATTCGTGTAGCTATTACTTATATATGTCCTTCCTTCTCTCTCTCTTTCTTTCTCTCCTTTCCTTCTCTCCTTTCTCTCCCTACCTTCTCTCCCTAAATCATCTCCCTAAACTCTCTCCCTTCCTTCTCTCCTTTCTCTCCCTACCTTCTCTCCCTTCCTTCTCTCCTTTCTCTCCTTTCTCTCCCTTCCTTTCTCCCTTCCTTCTCTCCTTTCTCACCCTCCCTTCTCTCTTATCTCACCCTTCCTTCTCTCCTTTCTCTCCCTATCTTCTCTCCTTTCTCTCCCTACCTGCTCCAGTGTCACCGGGCGCCGTATGGTCAATGTGACATAGCTAGACTAATTTTGATCCTTGCCAGACCTTATGAAGACAGAAAAAAGGAAAAAGGGAGAAATAATACAAAGATGTCCGCTTGGCTTTTCTCTCTCTCTCTCTCTCTCTCTCTCTCTCTCTCTCTCTCTCTCTCTCTCTCTCTCTCTCTCTCTCTCTCTCTCTCTCTCTCTCTCTCTCGCTCTCTCTCTCTCTCTCTCTCTCTCTCTACATTTTGAGTCTTCTGTGTGAACTAACACTATGCAAGGGGCAAGGATCCATATGGGAAAGGAACATAAGAACATACAAAAATAAGGAAGCTACAAGAGGCCGTGAGGAAGGTGATGATAGGAAAATACTTAACCATTGGGTATATATGTATAAGGACTTTTATATCGTCGTATTTGAAGGATATTATATAGGATACAAATGATATGATGACATGATAAGAATATTAAGTATAAAGTATTTGAAGGGGGATTAGTTAGTTAGTTAGTTAGTTAGTTGGTTAGTGGTTCTCATCGATAGCAGCGTCCGGTGAGGGGAAGAAAAGAGAGGAGAGGAGGGAGGGGGTGAAGGCTGCCAGACAGGACTTCCAAAATACTAGATTATAATATACATAATAGGACGCTATCACCGACCGTATCTAATTAGACAAACATGAGATAAGACATTGTATCAACACAGAATGTAATGTTCACGAGATAATAATGAATGTTTTCCTGATAATCTCACTGTTTCTCACTCGTTTAGATTATCTTGTTTCAAAATGAGGATATTAAAACGCTCTTATGTCTTCCGGTTACTGTTTTTTATTTAGATTTTTGTTTTTATCTCTTGTCGTGGCGGCGAAGGGAAGCGACACAGGGGTTTCATCCTGCGGGGCGGGGCGGAGATGGGGAGATACTGGATGGGGCGGGACTGGGGGCGACGGAGGGGGGGGGGGCGAGGCTGGCAAGGGGGGGAAGGGGCGTGGCTGGGGTGGCTAGGAAATGTTTGCAAGAAGGGGGGGTGTTTGTGGGCAGTGCTGGGTTGGTAGGAAAACAGTAGAGGCTTGGGGAGTTATGGTAAGGGCGTTAAGAGTTGTCCGGGGCTGTAAGGGGGCGAGGTCCATGAGAGCGTTAAGAGTAGTCCTTGGCTGTGAGGGGGCGAGGATTCATGAGGGCGTTAAGAGTAGTTCCGGGGCTGTGCGGGGGCGAGGTCCATGAGGGCGTTAAGAGTAGTCCGGGCTGTAAGGGGGCGAGGTCCATGAGGGCGTTAAGAGTAGTCGGGTGGCTGTGAGGGCGAGGTCCATGAGAGCGTTAAGAGTGTCCGGGTCTGTAAGGGGGCGAGGTCCATGAGGGCGTTAAGAGTAGTCCGGGGCTGTAGGGGGCGAGGTCCATGAGGGCGTTAAGAGTAGTCCGGGGCTGTAAGGGGGCGAGGTCCATGAGGGCGTTAAGAGTAGTCGGGGGCTGTGAGAGGCGAGGTCCATGAGAGCGTTAAGAGTTGTCCGGGGCTGTAAGGGGGCGAGGTCCATGAGGGCGTTAAGAGTAGTCCGGGTCTGTAAGGGGGCGAGGTCCATGAGGGCGTTAAGAGTAGTCCGGGTCTGTAAGGGGGCGAGGATCATCAGGGCGTTAAGAGTAGTCCGGGTCTGTAAGGGGGCGAGGATCATCAGGGCGTTAAGAGTAGTCCGGGGGCTGTAAGGGGCGAGGACCATATTGGCGTCAAGAGATAAGGACAAGGGTATTAGACATAGTTGATATAGGAGATAGGCTGGACAGGTGAGGATTAATCATGATAAGGGTCAATGCGATGGGCCTACATTTTTTATGACAAATTACGAGATGGTAAGGTAAGAGAGAAAGAGAGAGAGAGAGAGAGAGAGAGAGAGAGAGAGGAGAAGAGAAGATAGAGAGAGTGAGGAGAGAGAGAGAGAGAGGAGGAGAGAGAAGAGAGAGAGAGAGAGAGAGGAGAGAGAGAGAGAGGAGAGAGAGAGAGAGAAGAGGAGAGAGAGAGAGAGAGAGGAGAGAGAGAGAGAGAGAGCGAGAGGGAGAGAGAGAGAGAGAGAGAGAGAGAGAGAGCAAACTACATAGCTTACAGTTCCCTCTGTACTCCTGAGCAGTACATAAAATTTCCATTGAAAGCTAAATTTAACAATGCTACTATAATTATTAAACCATAGTAAAATATTTATTACAGGACCCTCATCTTATCCATCTCACGCCCTCTTGTAGTACCTCCTGTCCTGGTGCCCCTAACCCTCGTGTCCCTAGTTGGTGCCCCTAGTCCTGGTGCCCTTAACCCTCGTGCCCCTAGCCCTGATGCCCCTAGCTTTCATGCCCCTAGCCTTTTATAGCGTCTTGTCCCATCTAATGCCTCCCTTTTTCCCTTGTCTCATCTCATGCTGTCCTTCCTCCCTTCTCCCATATCATGCTTCCTCCCTTGTCCCAATCCTCATTCCAATCCCTCGCTTTACGTGTGTCTCTGTCGTTACGGTATAATACAAATGTTAACTCTAGGGTAGGGGAAAGTGACGGGCAGTTCTGGGCTCCTGTAGATACCTGGGGCCAGAAGGGCGGTGGCGGGCGGAACCTGAGCTTGTACGAGGAAACATAAATTATAGAAGAATTGTCTTATTTTCCCAGTTACTCGTTTGGGTGTCTCGGTCACTCTCGGTATGCAATTCATAGCAGGCTGTAGATTAAGGCTCCCAGTTTACCTTCTGTCTGATTATACGACAAAATATTTACTCATGATTTAAGAAGAATGGTTTTTAAGTTGCCATTTTTCTACTTTTTATGAAATATTTACACTCGTTAAGAAGAACGGTTTTTGAAGTTACCATTTTTTCTACTAGTAGTTATGAAATATTTACCCTTTGTTTAAGAAGAACAGTTTAAAGTTACCTTTTTTTTTACTTGGTTTGAATATTTTACCCAAAAATCAATGGAACACCTTCAGTAATATATCAGATTATTGCCTTTCTGTCTGATTATGAAACAAAATATTTACACGTTATTTAAGAAGAACGGTTTTAAGTCACCATTTTCTTTGACTTGTTTTGGATATTTACCCAGAAATCAATGGAACACCTTCAGGTTATTAAAGCGATGCAGGTGTTAACAGATTAGATCATTTGTGTGTTATCTTATCTTGTTCATTAGGCATTCCTAGGGAGGCAGTTAATGGCTTCCTGGGCCTCTCATTACACCTCCTCGCTCCCTCATTCGTGACGGCCTCATCAACAGCAACAACCCATCCCCCGAGTGTCCATGGCGCGCTATCTGATGCTACGGAGAGCGGCGGGTTTCCTTCCGTTCCCCAATGACAGATTTTGTTCTTCTCCTTTTTGTTTTCTTATCCCAACTTTTTCGTACCCCAACCACCCGTTTGAGGCGAAAAGGAATGGCATATTAAAAGAAAAAAAAACTTATATTATTACATCATTATTACATTATTAAAAAAAATATTTTACATCACAAAGGACTGGCCAAGGGCTAAAAAAAAAAGTAACAAAAAGCCTGTCAGTTTTTTTTTTTATTTATTTTTTACATCACAAAGGACTGGCCAAGGACAAAAACCAAAAACAAAGTAACACAGAAACCCTCTTAGTTGCCAGTCCCTATGTAGAAGACACTACATTTAACGTGCCGAAATATATGATTGCTTGGGAAAAAGTTACAAAGAGCAAAAAAAGGTATGAACAGGCTCACAGTCTAGTATTCTAGTATATGCACATCCAAAAATGTAAAAAAGTCCAAGAAACTGCATTTTTTTTCAAGTGTTTTCATAAAAAATGGATTACAGACAGTAAGAGAATAAAGAAAAGGAGGGTGGGCCAATTTAGTTCTGGAGGTGTCTTGTCACATCAACACCAAGAGCGAGTCACACCTGCCTCTTGACCACAGGCAGACACGATCCAACTGCAGGGAGCATGGAGGTCATACTGCTAATGGCTATTGGGTCACCTTGGTACGCGTTGAAGATATATCAGAAAACATTCCACAAGCGTTTTAGACTCAAACGCTATAGGCTCAAGTAAAAAAAAAAGCGTCATTTCGCTTTTTTTTTTTTTTTTTTTTTTTGTTTTTGTGTGTGTGTGTGTGTGTGTGTGTGTGTGTGTGTGTTGATGCATGCAAGGTTTCCACAAAAAAAATATAGATTGTCAGCAGGTGGATTTGTGAGGTGGGAGGAAATCTAAGACCACCTGATTCGTATTGGAGGAGAGGAAATGTGTCTGTTGAATCCCGAATCACTTATACTGATTGGCGTCACAGTATAGAGAAAAATTCCCTCTACTACTTCTATCATGGATTGCCTCTATACTACACTGAGGCCACATCATCGTTCCAACAGTAATAATCAAGACACAAGAGAACCATTGTGTTTTCGTCCCTATAAGAACATCTACTGAGTCGTCTTGAGCTGTCGTGGTGTAGCTTACGTTATTTCAAGATTAACTGACCATCTATCTATTAAATCATAAATCAATCTAGTAAATCTATATAATCATCTTTTAAAAGTCAATTGATCTAGGGTTGTTTCGTCGACACCTCCGTCAGTCAACCATTTAATTGCACGACCCTTTGAAAACCTGTGTTGTGTCGTCGTTTTGAACTATCGTATAGGTTATTTCGTCGACACCCCCGTCAGGCTGGGCAGCAATGACCTCTGGGACGTCCGGAGGCAGCTGCACGGGGTCACAGCGGGTCACCAGTCAGCTGCCGGCGGGACCCCAGGCAGGAGGGCGTGGCTCCCTTCCCTGGTCTAACGTCCTGTGAAGGAAATGACTTGAAAAAGGCCACCTGGGTCCTGGGTCTGAGGGTCTGAGGCAAGACTTTCTCCTCCCTCGCCGTGTCCACCTCAGCATGGGGCAAGCGAGCCACTTTTTTTGCTACCGTTCATTTTGTATAATTACTCAATTTTTCCCTGTTTAGTTGGTAGGGAGAGAGAGAGAGAGAGAGAGAGAGAGAGATGGGGGGAGAGGTGGTTTAGGTGGATGTGTGTCGTGTATGTCTGTGAATAACATAACCCATGCATACTTTTCGTTTGTTTATTTTGTATAATTACTCCATTTTTCCCTCAGTTTAATTGGCAGGGGAGGGGAGGAGGAGAGGAGGTATAAATGTGTGTGTGTGTGTGTGTGTGTGTGTGTGTGTGTGTGCGTGTGTGTGTGTGTGTGTGTGTGTGTGTGTGTGTGTGTGTGTGTGTATTATAACCCATGCATGCTTTCGCTCCCAAAGAGAAAGGGAGAGGAGAAAGGGAGAAATAAAAAGAAAGGCAGACGACGAAGGTGTGCACGGCTGAGTCCTATTGGTTTTTCGTGAGGTGTGTAAAGATTGCCGCGTGATAGTAAACTTCGGGGAGGGAATTCGTCTTTGTGGTGCCGAAAAGAAAAAAAAAAAAAGAAAAATGGCAGGTAGGATGTTCATATACTGATTACTAATTGTGTGTTTTGTTCTGAACCTCAACGTCATTTGTACTAATTATTCTTATTCCTTCCTATATTATTTCCTTATAACTTCTTCCTATATTATTTCCTTATTATTCCATCCTTATTCCTTATTAATTAGTTTTCCTAGCCTGCACTCTATTTACGTTCTGGGGAAAGAGTGTAGTGGTACTTTTCCTTACTCCAAGCACTCCGAAAAACTCTAATCTTACCTCTGTCGTTAAAAAAAAAATCATAGTTAAATACGTGAATTAAATTGTCTAATGGCATCTTGATCTGACGTTTTCGCGCACCGCTGAGCACTGCGCGGCGCTGGTTCCCGTGTTAGCTGATGCGCGCCGCTTTACCCGCGCGCCAGGGGGCCTCACGCCTTCAGGATTATGACCGTCTGATGTACTTGTTATACCCGTGTCTTTGTGTGTCGGACTTGAGCTGCAGGAGACAAGGCTTTAGTTTAGATTCAGCCCGCGGTCCCAGTCACGCGGGGTGTGTTAGGTAAGACAGGCACATGTGTAGAAGTATATAATAGAAGTGGTAGTTATTATAGAAGTGGAAGTTCCTATATAGAAGTGGTGTTATTGATTGGGATGGCAAAATGAAGAATATAAATAAGAGTATACAGGCATTATATGAACCTTCTGTGTTAGGTAAGACAGGTACTAGTGTAGGAGAAGTATATATAAAGTGGTAGTTCCTATATAGAAGTGATATTATTGATTGTGATGGCAAGAAGAAGAAAAAAAAGAGTCTCCAGGCATATATGAAACCTCCTGAATATATAGATAACACATAGATTGATATTTGTTTTTGATGGCAAGGATAAGAAAGAGAAGAATAGAAGCATAATGAAACCTGAATAATATATAACACAGGTTGATATTTGTGAGTTGTTTCTTTAATCAGTGCTCAATGCAGCGTTTCCTCAGTGGACTTTTTGCTTCATTCGTCGTACAATGCTGTCTTTGTTGCTGCCGCTCCGCCCAACAAATGCAATGGCACAGAATTATATACGTGGATGTGACGAAATTCTCCCTTTGCTTGCTATATGTCTGGCTGGTTTTGTGTTGAAGTGCAGACGATCGCGAAAATATGTCTAGTAGAATTTTTTTTTTTTTTGCATTTTTTTATATAAAGAAAGTGAAGTTCAGATTCTAACGAAGAGTCAAATACTAACCAAGCACCCCTCCAGCCCCCCTCCTATGCCATAACACACCCCTCCCCACACCCCTCTACCAGGCCAGGCCAGCGCACCAAGGGCAGTAATGTTACAGTATCTTCGCTTGACCACCCAGCACCTGCCTACTCTCGGCCCCAGTTTTTGTGTCCTTACCCCAGGTATTGGTGAGGCCGGCAATTACCTCAGTGGTGGGTTACCTGTGTGGCGGCCGCGGCGTTATTCCGGCTACGGCACGGCACGGCACGGCACGGCACGGTGCTCCTCCACTATACTCAGTTTTTTTTTAACGAGGTGAAAAATCCTGCCCCCTTACTGCTTACTGACTGATATTTAATGCCAAGAGAAGGGAATACACGGCTTTCTAAATGTCAGCTGTATTTTATCATAGTTAACCATATTACCAGGTAAACATAGGCATCATTTTAAGCATGAGACCTTAAGATAGAATGGAATTTTCACCTCGTAAAAAAAATAGACTTTAGGTATCCACCCACACCTGCTCGATAGCTTGTGATGGATATAATTAGTAGTGGATTTAAAGAGTTTCAATGTAATGCAGGACTTGTTGCTACTCGTTATGGCATCTGGTAATCAGTTTATTTTTTTGTCTCACCTTTTTGTCTGGTCTTGCCTCGATTCCCGGCTTCTTTTCAATACGTTTAAATATATTGTATTTTTTCACAATGCTACCATACGTACAATTATTGAAAGCAATGTTTTGTATAATTGTCTGTAGGTGCAAACATTTTTTTTTGTTAATTTTCGTACAGATCATATGCATGTTCAGATTGAAGACATAAAAAAATTGTTTATGACCTGATCACAAGGTTGCCGAGGCGGGTCCTGTAGGTGATTCTATAGTACTAAACAAGAGATCTGTTTCACCTTTTCATGTCCCTTTCCACGTGGCCGACGATCCACGTGGTTCGCTAAAGGTGACTTGTACAATCCTGAGAAAGTCATGCATGGGTCGCCCCTTCTCGCCCCTGGCCGCAAGCACGTCCCCACAGCTGCCGCCCCGCCCTACCCTGCCCCACCCCGCCCCGCCCCGCCCCGCCCCACCCCGCCCCGCCAGGTAAGGAGTAAAGGTGGTCCACTTTGCCGTAATAAAGTAACCAACGTTTTCAGCACCTTGACGGAGCATATCTTCCACAAAGAACCATATGTACCGCCGCGCGTCGCCACGTAACACCTGTGCAAAAACAGCTCACCTGCCTCGCCTCAGCCCCTTCCGCAGCCCCGCGCGCCGGAATGAGGTCTCTAATATAATAGGGCACGAGGCATCCCTGTTCTGAACCGCTGAGAGTGATGTAGTAATTAATGCACGGCAGGAAATTGACCCATAACAGTGATAACTTACTTCAATTTAAAGAGAAAGGAAATATGAAACATAAGAACATAAGAAAATAATGAAGCTGCAAGAGGCCATGAGACAACACGTGGTAGTTCCTGTAAGAAAAGAAATCTTCTGAGACCTGAAAAGAACATAATTATATATACACAGAAATCTTTGTGTTCTTACTCGTTCTCATTTCACGTGTCTTCTAATCATACTCTGTGTTCGAATATCCGTTCATGCTTCCCATTGCTCACCTGGAAGAGAAAGAAAATATCCATAAATATATTTAATTTTTTTTTTTTAACGTTGGAGCCTGATAAAATTAATCTAGGGAAAAAAAATTACATGCCGTTCAATACCCATCTTGATAAGGCAAAAGAGACCACTCACGGGTCTTCCTTCGTCAGGAGAATGGAATCAGGCCAAGAGTGCAGCACCGTCCCCCCCTCAAGCCCCGCCCTCCTCCGCCTCCTGCATACCGTCAAAAGAATCAAACAGGGCATATTATCTCGTCCTCTTAACTCCCGAGTGATAAACGTAATGCAGGTCACAGATAATTTTTTCCCCTCACTCCCTCTCTCTCTCCCAATCCCCGCGCGGCTAAGGGCCCTTGGTGTCTCCTACTGCC
This sequence comes from Chionoecetes opilio, assembly GCA_016584305.1. Classification (NCBI taxonomy): domain Eukaryota; kingdom Metazoa; phylum Arthropoda; class Malacostraca; order Decapoda; family Majidae; genus Chionoecetes; species Chionoecetes opilio. Next base: position 569,877 of record JACEEZ010001676.1, read on the forward strand.
CTTAGCGAGGTGAACATAGGGAGGAATAGCATTATAACACCCTTACACGCCCTTGTTATCTTCCTGTAGCAGTGTAGTGGCCTTAAAAATGTGTAATATCCATCATTAGCCTGCGCCTTATAGCGTTTTATTAGCAGAATATAGCATAATATTAGCATAAATATAGTTTTATTAGCAGAATAATAGAATAAGGAATAGCAGCATAGCACCCTTCCTTGCCCTTGTTGTCTCCTATAGCAGTGTGTTGGGTGGTGGTCTGAGTAGGAAGAATATGTAATAATATCCATCATTAACCCTATAGCGTTTAATTTGTTCCGTTATGGTGGCAGGTGAGGGTAAGGCAGGCGTGACCACCACCTGCAGATGGGTCTTCCCCCCTCCCCCCCTTATCATCCCCCCCTTGCCATCGTATTTCGTCTCTCCTTTTCTATCTTAACTTCCATTTCATCGTCTTCACCTGAACTTTTTTTTTTTTCTGTTTCCAGCATCGCATTTCCACCTTTCGCTTTCGACATCTTTTCCTCACCTGTGTCTTCTTTCCTCCTCCTTCTCCTCCTCCTCCTCCTCCTCCTCCTCCTCCTGCTGCCACGCCCTACCTCCTCTCTTCCTTCCGCTACACCTTCACCTCTCACCTCCCTCCCTCCTTCCCTCCCTCCTTCCCTCCCTCCCTCCCTAAACTATAGCATCCTTCCTCCCCTCCCTCCCTTCCTCCCTCTCTCCCTTCGTCCTTCTAAACATTCATCAATTTCTTCTCTCTGAAATTTGACATCTGCTGAAAATATAAATTTGTTGCTGATCCTTTTTGTTTTTATTTCTTCCATCTTGTATATTTTTCCACTGTATGTTTTTATATATAGTATTTCATTCGAGCCATGCAAGCTGTCGACACTAGCATCACCTAGTCATATCTCTCTCTCTCTCTCTCTCTCTCTCTCTCTCTCTATCTCTACTGCTCTCTCTCTCTCTTCTTCTCTCTCTCTCTCTCTCTCTCTCTCTCTCTCTCTCTCTCTATCTCTCTCCTCTCTCTCTCTCCTCTCTCTCTCTCTCTCTCTCTCTCTCTCTCTTCTCTCGTCATCTCTCTCTCTCTCTCTCTCTCCTCTCTCTCCTCTCTCTCTCTCTCTCTCTCCTCTCTCTCTCTCTCTCTCCCCTCTCTCCCCTCTCTCTCTCTCTCTCTCTCTCCTCTCTCTCTCTCTCTCTCTCTCTCTCTCTCTCTCTCTCTCTCTCTCTCTCTCTCTCTCACATGAGCGTACACGTTGCCATTTCCTGTCATTATGATAGCAGAGATATTATACATAAATGAATACTTACTTTTTTTTCCCCCTACGGTACACAAGTTGGAGTCAATTAATTATAAGGAACACAAGGCCAGATCTTCATCCTTTGTGTGACGGACGTTTTCAAGAGTTGGTGTTGGCAGGAAGGAGACTTGTATATGATGATCCTTCTCTACTTAATTCCATAATCCTCTTCTCCCTATCTCCCTATCTTATTATTCTTAACTATTCACCTCCTCTTCCTCCTCCTCCCATTTTTTTTGTCTTATGGTCTGAAAATGGGGTGTTGGGGTCTGGAAATTGGGCTTGGGGTCTGAAAAAGGTGTCTTCTGGTCTGAAAATGGGGTCTTGGGGTTTGAAAATGGGGTCTTGGGGTCTGAAAATTGGTCTTGGGGTCTGAAAATGGTATATTTGGGTCTGAAAATGGTGTCTTGGGGTCTGAAAATTAGTCTTGGGGTCTGAAAATGGTGTGTTGGGGTCTGAAAATTGGTCTTGGGGTCTGAAAATGGGGTCTTGGGGTTTGAAATTGTCTTGGGGTCTGAAAATGGTGTCTTGGGGTTGGAAAATAGTCTTGGGGTCTGAAAATGGGGTCTTGGGGTCTGAAAATGGTGTCTTGGGGTCTGAAAATGGGTCTGGGTTTGAAAATGGGTCTTGGGGTTTTGAAAAATGGGGTCTTGGGTCTAAAATGGTGTCCTTGGGGTCTGAAAATTGGTCTTGGGGTCTGAAAATGGTATATTTGGGTCTGAAAATGGTGTCTTGGGGTCTGAAAATTGGTCTTGGGGTCTGAAAATGGTGTGTTGGGGTCTGAAAATTGGTCTTGGGGTCTGAAAATGGGGTCTTGGGGTCTAAAATTGTCTTGGGGTCTGAAAATGGTGTCTTGGGGTCTGAACATTGTGTGTTGGGGTCTGAAAATGGTATCTTGGGGTCTAAAAATGGTGTCTTTGTGTCTGAAAATGGTGTCTTGGGGTCTGAAAATGGTGTCTTGGGGTCTGAAAATTATGTCTTTGGGTCTGAAAATAGTCTTTGGGTCTGAAATGGGTTTGGTCTGAAAATGGGGTCTTGGGGTCTGAAAATGGGGTCTGGCTTGAGATAACTGCAGGGGGCTTTTTGCTTTTTATTGTCGGGTTGTGATTCGAGTTGCCTTCACTGAGGGGCTCCGAGGGGCGTGTTCCAGACGTGTTCATTTCAGGTTTTTTCTCATAAATGTGCGGGTCTGGTATAGGGAGGAGGAGGAGGAGGAGGAGGAAGAGGAGGAGGAGGAGGAGGAGGAGGAGGAGGAGGAGGAAGGAGGAGGAGGAAGGAGGAGGGAGGAGGAGGAAGAAAAAAAATAGGAGGAGGGAGGCTGGATAG